>CM059257.1:17690716-17745716 GCA_030347555.1 Lablab purpureus | reverse complement strand
ACGGTGTTTGTTAAGTTTGCAAAGTTGATGAGTAGATGAAGATTCTATTAGAGAAAAAATTCAGTTGTTTGAGTGTTTCTCCTTGAGGAGCTTCGATGTTATTGGTAATGAAGAAGGATGGGTCATTAAGATTGTGCATTGATTAAGTAACTGAACAAAACTCACTATAAAGAATAAGTACCTATTATCATTGATGATTTGTAATATTAGTTGTATGGAGTAGTTGTATTCTTTAAGATTGATATGATATCATGCTTTCATCATATCAGAGTGAAGGTTGAAGATGTGCATAAGACAACTTTTAGGATGAAGTATGGTCACTATGATTATGTAGTTAAGCCTTGTAGTGTTCATGGAGTACATGAACAAGATTTCCAGGTCATACCTAGATTAGTTGTAGTGGTGTTTATAGATGAGATTCTGAACCAATTTTCCTCGTATGAGGAGCATCATGTACACCTGAGAACAATCTTGGATATCTCGAGAAAAAGAAAGTTGTATGATAAATTGTCAAAGTATGAATTCTGGTTGTTAGAAGTGCAGTTCTTCGAACATATGATTTAAAGTTGAGAGAAATTTTGTAGATCCTCCTAAAGTTAAGACAGTGTTGTAGTGGGAACACCCCAAGATAATGTTACAAATTAGGAACCTTATGCGGTTGGTTGGTTATCACATCATGTTTATAAAATGATTTTTCTAAGATCATGACTCTATTAACTCAGTTGACCTGAAAGGATCAACCATTTGTATGGACAAACATAGATAAGCAGAGTTTCATAGAGCTGAAACAAAGGTTGACCATAACCCTATGTTAGTAATTCTTAATTTGAGTAAACCCTTTGAGATTAGAATGATGCTTCCTATTTGGGATTGGGTTGCGTATTGATGCAAGAGAAGAAAATTGGTTACTTTTGGATCTCATTAGTTGAAGGTGCATGAAAAGAATTACACTATCCACGATGTGGGACTTGTTGTAATTATCTTTGCCTTGAAGACTTGGAGACATTATTTGAGTGGTGTATAACTCCCCCCAACTTAAGACTTTGTTTGTCCTCAAACAAAAGGTAGAAAGACAAACACAAAAAAAAATTGGACTCCCAAGACACTAAAGTTCAATATGTGCAAACATAATTCTTTGAATTTCAAGCAGACGAAGTATTTCTCATTAATTCACATTTCAAGTGGTTCCCACTGATATACCTTTCCTCCAGAAACAAAAAACAATCTCAAGCATGAAATCACTCAAAATCCATTGCCTTTCAAACAAGAACACCTTTTTCTCACAGAGTGTTTCTCTCATTACTTTGAGGTGTAGGTGAGTGTTTCACTCTCCATTCAGTCACTAGACATCCTGAATCAATTTTGTTACTTGTCTCTTTCCTGATCACAAATACAAGCTAAGCCTGGATCACTAAGGTCTTTCAAGAGGGTTGTAATGAGGCCTGGCTACAAGAAAACTTGGTTTTTCTGGGAATACAAAGGCCCAATTGGCAAAAGAGCAATGTCACTCACTTTAGGATTTTTATTTTACTTTTTTATGAAATTAGCTACTCTTTCACCTTTTCTTTCTTTCAACATCCCCCTTTTCACCACACAATTTTTGTGTATATTCACATTCACCTTCTTTAACGTCCTTGACAGCTTAGGATACTTATTAACATTTACTTTGTTTGAACATTCTGAACAAGCCTTCCACTCCCTTGATTCACCTAACCTAAAGATTTCATGAAATGTTCGGTTGCCAATTAGGATTACGGAATAAGGTTTGATTGTTTTACTTCTTGGGTTTAAAAGGTGTTTGCACAAAGAAGAAGAATTATTTTTATTTTTTTAAGGCCCAAAGTGGCTTGCAAGGGTTGTGTTCATTGAAGGTAGGCTTTTTAGCTCTAGTTCAAAATAAGTAAAGAACAAAATTCCTTGATCCTTTCCACACTTTACTTGAATTGTGATCATGAGAGACTCAAATAAAACCAATCAGGTTGAATAGTACTGACTCTCAGAAATTTGATTGAGTGTTTGGCTTACTCACTCACAGGCTTGGTTAGGTGTTCCTGAAATCAGACAACTTCAAAATTGTCTAAAACTTGCTTGATTTTGTTTTAAGTTCAAAATTTCAAGTTATAAGAGTTCATCCACTTGAATAAAGAAAACTTTCATCATACTTCCTGCATGAATTTTCTTCAAATCATGTTTCACATAATTCAAGAATGATTTTTCTTTAATTCCCAAAAAATATATTTCCTATACCTCTACCACTTAAAACACACATTAATAACACCTATAATATTATATAAGAACACTTAAGATATTCACATGCTACCTTAAACAACCAAATTCACATAACAGAGTTCCACATCGAAAATAAAGTACTGAAATTAAAACTGCAATTAAGTAAATTACTAGACTGAAATTAAAGAAACTAGAATTAAATTTGAACTAAATAAACTCAAACTCTTAATCTTCTCTTCAATCTTCATCCTCTTCATCTAATGTTTCTTCATCATCTTCTCCTTCTTCTTCATCTTCATCAGCTCCTTGTTTTGCTTGGGTTGCTGGAACCTTCCCCCCTTGGGAAGAGAAAGGTCCGTCCCCGGGCCACTGTATAAAGGCATCAAAAGTGTCTGGTGCAGGCCAAGGAAAGGAAGGAGCACCATAATATTGTTGCTGATGTTGCTGGTAAAGACTCTAATTAAGGGATTGCAGAGCTAAGTGATTGGAAATTTGCATCTGTCCTAGATGATGAATAGCAGAGGATAACTCAGCATAGTTCTGCATGGGATGCTACTGCTGGTGGGTTTGTCTCTGAGGTTGTGGTCCCTCCACTCCTTCTTCAGGATTTATGCAATGAGATCTGATATATGACAAGTTAATAGGAAGTCTGAGCGGTCGGGATGGGTGTGATGGAACTTGAACTTTCCCAGCCTTGATTAAACCTGTGATTAAACCTGGGAAGGCCAGAGGTTTGCTAATTCCTGTGGGTGCTGGAGTAGATAAGGCACATGAGTGAATCTCATCAGAAATGATCCGGGCTATATCAATTGTCTTTCTTTGAAGGATACAGCAAATTATCTCTGCCCTTGGGATGTTCAAGTCTGAAATGTGCGTGAGAGGCATGACATTACAAAATAAAAAATTTTGCCAAATTCGCACAATGGTTTTGAGATCTTTTCTCAAAAAATTGAGAGGCTTCCCTGTACGTCCGACCCCATAAGATCTACCAGGCAAACATAGAACAGAAGTTAGACGGCTGGGTGAAAGAGCCATAGCTGTCTTCAATCAAGTTAGACCATCCTCCCTTGAGGGGAAGTGTCCTCCCAGAAATTCATTGATGGCCTCTCGATCATAAGGAATTTGTGTTCTGCGCACCCAAGATTTCCTTATATCTTCATGAGGTTGCATCTGATAAGCATTTGCGTAGAACTCTTTCACCAGCTCCTCATTATATTTAGGTTCAGGGGAAGCAATTTTATCCCACTTGCGCCTTATGATTTCATCTGTAAATTCATCCCAATCACCTGGATTTAATTCCACTCTCCTTTCTTCTAAAATTCTTCTGCCCTCTATGTCAATGTATCTTTGTTGCTTGGATTTGGTCAGGAATCGAGTTCGATCAAATTTGAAAACAGGAGAAGCTTCTTCTGTATCAGATTCTTGCTGGGGTGATTGAGATGATACTTGTCCTTTACGTTTCCTGGACGCTGGGATTTCATGAGTGCTTCTTTGAGACATCTGCAAATTAAAACACACACTCAAGAACACATATCTAAAGCATGAACATCATCCAGTGCAGATTCTTTTTTTTTTTTTACTACAAAACTTTCGCTGGGCGGTTCAGAATCGGCTCAGCAGATTCGTATAAAAAAGGTTGCCCTGTTCAAGCTTAGTTAAAAAAAACTAGCATATCACACTGTTTCACACGAGTTCAGGAAAACATCCTATCCCCTTTGAAATTTCTAATTACTCTCATAGTATGAGTTACCTCATATCCAAACCCTAGCAATTTCATGGCATTTTATATGCATCTCATTTTTCACAGCAACAATCATAATGGAGAGCAAAATCAACTTACTTCAGAAAGAAAGAACTCATTATCACCAAATTAGAATTTGTGCACAGAATTTCTAAATCTTAAGTTGAAGAGCACATACCTCGAATGGAGAAGAGAGAAAAGAATGAAGATGAAGATGAGGGTGCAGTAGAACGTTTGAGTTCTTGGAGGTGAATGAGGGAAAAAAGGAGTAAATGGGGTGAATGAGGGGAAATGGAGTAAATGGGGTTAGGGTTAAACTGAGAGTGGATAAAAGAAGCGACTAACCTGTTCATGATTTATAGTTTTTATTCCATTTTTTTTTTGCATCGTGGCACATCCGCTGGGCGGATTTAAATCGGCTGGGCGGATTTGCTCCAGAGTGCTCCTTCTGATTCCCACTAAATCAGCTGGGCAGATTTAGTTCCGCTGGGCAGATTTACTCCAGAGTGTACATTTTTTGTGCAGACCCTAAACCGCTGGGCTCTCAAAAATCAGCTGGGCGGATTTGCTCCAGTGACAAGTCTTCAAAATTTACTTTTTTCATGAGCCCTGCCCCAAGTTTTCACTTAGTGTTCTTTGCTTCCTTCCCTTTTTCCTCTGTTCACTTCCACACAAAAACCAAAGGTTAATAGATTTGGTTCAAAACATAATAGCTATTCAAAATTAATCTACCAATCTAATTTGATATTCACATATAGCAACCACATTTATCTACCTAGTCACAGAAACAAACAAACATGAACAATAACAGATAAGAAATTACAAACAAACTATTACTAACACATATTAAAGAAGACATTTGAAATTAAACAACACAAAACATGCTAGTTTAATGTCTTTAGCTTGACACTCTCTTATGATCAAGGCTCTCTAAGGTGTGTGATGGTGGTTATCCTTTCAACCTCACCACCCAAATATGGCTTGAGCCTTTGACCATTTACCATCCAACTTCTTCCTGTGGCTGCATCCTCAAGTTCAATTGCTCCATATGGTTTGACAGATTTAATTACAAAAGGTCCAGACCACTTGGATTTGAGTTTGCCTGGAAACAATTTTAATCTAGAATTGAACAATAAAACTGACTGACCAGGCTGAAAATTTCTCTTGATAATTCTTCTGTCATGATAGGCCTTAACTTTATCCTTATAAAGCTTGTTATTCTCATAGGCCTGTAATCTCAACTCCTCCAATTCATGTAATTGAAGTTTTCTTCTGTCACCAGCTGTCTTCATATCATAATTCAAAGCCTTCAATGCCCAAAAAGCCTTATGTTCTAACTCTACAGGCAAGTGACAAGCCTTACCATACACCAGTTGGAATGGAGTCAGCCCAATAGCAGTCTTGTAAGCTGTCCTATATGCCCATAATGTGTCATCAAGATTTGCTGCCCAATCCTTCCTTGAACTGGCCACAGTTTTTTCCAGAATTTTCTTCAATTCTCTATTGGACACTTCTGCTTGGCCATTGGTTTGCGGGTGATATGGTGTAGCCACTTTGTGCCTCACCCCATAGTGTTGAAGGATTTTCTGCAACTGAACATTACAGAAATGAGATCCACCATCACTTATCAACACCCTAGGTGTGCCAAACCTGCAAAACACATTTTTCTTCAGAAATTTGATAACAGTCTTGGCATCAGCTTTCTGAGTTGCACTGGCCTCCACCCATTTTGAGACATAGTCCACAGCTACAAGTATGTATTCATTTGAGTATGAAGATGGCAGTGGACCAACAAGGTCTATTCCCCAGCAATCGAATACTTCAACTTCAAGAATGTTGTGCAAGGGAAACTCATGTCTTTTTGAAATCCCTCCTGTTCTTTGACATTTGTCACAACTCTTGCAGTATTCATGAGCATCTTTGAAGAGTGTTGGCCAATAGAATCCAGAATGGAGAACCTTGGCAGCTGTTCTTTCTCCACTATAATGACCACCATAAGGCGAATTATGACAGTGCCATAAAATATCTTTGCACTCATGTCCTGCCACACACCGCCTAAGCAAACCATCAACTCCTATTTTGAATAAGTGAGGATCATCCCAGACATAAAAGTTTGCATCCTTAAAGAATTTTCTCTTTTGTTGCCAGTTGTATTCCTCAGGAATAACTCCTGCTGCTTTATAGTTTGCTATATCAGCAAACCATGGTCTCTCACTTATAGCAAACAACTTTTCATCAGGAAATTCTTCCAAAATCTCATCTTCTTGACTGGTCACCTGCTCATTAACAAGCCTGGAGAGATGGTCAGCTACATGATTCTCATAACCTCTCTTGTCCTTAATTGTTAGATCAAATTCTTGCAACAAGAGAATCCACCGAATAAATCTTGGTTTTGAATCTGCTTTGGTCAACAAATACTTGATGGCAGCATGGTCAGTAAAAACAGTAACCTTTGAACCTACAAGATAGGATCGAAATTTTTCCAATGCATATACTATAGCAAGTAGTTCTTTCTCTGTTGTTGCATAATTAATTTGATTTTCATTTAACACCTTACTTGCATAGTGTATGATATGAAAAAATTTATCCTTTCTTTGGCCCAAAGCAGTTCCTACAGCATAATCACTAGCATCACACATGAGTTCAAAATCATATTTCCAATCAGGTGCTGTGATTATGGGAGCTGAAACAAGCTTATTTTTCAATAATTCAAAAGCATACAGACAGTTCTCATCAAAATCAAATTTACAATTTTTGAGGAGAAGATTACTCAAAGGCTTAGCTATCTTGGAGAAGTCTTTAATGAATCTTCTGTAAAAGCCTGCATGTCCCAAGAAGCTCCTAATTCCTTTGACATTCACTGGTGGAGGAAGTTTGGCAATGACTTCAACTTTGGCAGGATCAACCTCAATTCCCTTTGCTGAGATCTTATGACCTAGGACAATTCCTTCAGTCACCATGAAATGACATTTTTCCCAATTGAGTACCAAGTTCGTTTCTACACACCGCTCGATGACGATGTCCGATTTCTCAAGCAATTCTCATAAGAGGAGCCAAATACTGAAAAGTCATCCATAAAGACTTCAATGCATTTCTCAATTAATTCAGCAAAAATAGCCAACATGCACCTTTGAAATGTAGCCGGGGCATTGCATAATCCGAATGGCATTCTCCTATAAGCATAGACACCAAATGGACATGTGAATGCTGTCTTTTCTTGATCTTGTGGATCTACTGCTATCTGGTTATACCCAGAGTAGCCATCCAGAAAACAGTAATATGCTTGACCGGCTAACCTTTCCAGCATCTGATCCATGAATGGTAAGGGAAAATGATCCTTCCAGTGGCTTGATTAATTTTTCTGTAATCAATACACATGCGCCACCACCGTGATCTGTTCTTGTTGGGATTAATTCATTCTTATCATTCCTTACAATGATCATACCCCTTTCTTTGGAACTACTTGGACCGGACTGACCCAAGCACTGTCTGATATAGGGTATATCATGCTTGCCTCTAACAATTTGATAACTTCTTTTCTCACCACCTCCTTCATAGTTGGATTAAGGCACCTCTGTGGTTGAGCTACTGGTTTGTAGTCCTGCTCCATCAAAATTCTGTGCATGCAATATGAAGGACTGATCCCTTTCAAGTCAGATAGAGTCCAACCAATAGCACCAGAGTTATTTTTAAGCACCTCAATTAATCTCTGCTCTTCCCCCTCTGTCAAACAGCTACTGATAATCACAGGTTTGCCTCCATTTTCTTCAAGAAACACATATTTTAAATGAGATGGGAGCTGCTTTAATTCTAGTTTCAAGGAAGTTGAACCTTCTTCCTTCTTTAATTCTTCCTTTGATGCTTCTAAAGAAGTTTTATTTATTTTTCCATCTAGTTCCTCTAGGCATTCTTTAACTTCTTGGTCATTTTCAATGTCAGCTTCATTTACACAACCAATCAATACTTTTTCTAATGGTTCATCCTTTCCACATTTTTCCTTGGCTTCCATATAAATCTCATCTAAAACATCAATTTTAAAACATTCCTTTTTATCATGAGGATGCTTCATGGCTTTAAAAACATCAAAATTCACCTCATCATCTTGGACGCGAACCTTCAGCTTTCCATCATCAACATCAATGATCACCCTTGCAGTTTTCATAAATGGGCGACCAAGAATTAGAGGGACATCTAAATCTTCTTCCATGTCCATGACCACGAAGTCCACAGGAAACATGAATCTGTCAACCTTAACCAAGAGATCCTCCACTATACCATGGGGATATTTAACAGAACGTTCAGCTAGCTACAAAATCATTCTAGTTGGCCTGACCTCCACATCACCTATCCTCTTCAACATTGATAGTGGCATAAGATTGATACTAGCCCCTAGATCCAGCAATGCTTTGCCTACTGATAACTGTCTGATGGTAACAGGCAATGTGAAACTCCCAGGATCCCTAGATTTCTGAGGAAGGGATTTTTGAATAATTGCACTGCACCCTGCCCCCAACTCCATAGTTTCTGCTTCACTCAATCTTCGCTTCTTTGTCAAGAGCTCCTTCATAAATTTGGCATATGTAGGCATCTTCTCCATTGCCTCTGTGAAGGGAATATTAATCTGGAGTCTTTTAAGAATGTCAAGGAATCTTGCAAACTGACGTTCCTTGTCCTTTTTGGTTGGAGCATGTGGATATGGTAAATTTTTCACAGGAGGGAATTTAACAGCTTCCTTTTCTTTCTTTTTCTTCTCCCTCTCAACTCCATTTGATTCTTGTAATTTTTCTATTTCTTTTTCTTTTTCATTATTTACATCTAACTCTACATCTTTATTCACTTCCATTTGTGACTCTTGTTCAATCTCTGGCTCTTCAACCTCTTTGTTCAGATCTTCTCCAATTCCTTTCCCAATCATAGTTCCTCGCCTTGTAGTAATTGATTTGCAATGCTCCCTAGGATTGACCTGTGTATTGGCTGAAAATTTCTGCTCCTGTTGCTCAACTAGCTGCTTGGCTAATTGACCCACCTGAACCTCCAAATTCCTTATAGATGCATCAGTATTTTTCTGATTTGTAGTGGAAACTTGGATGAACTGAGTTAAAGCATCCTCCATCTTTGTCAATCGATCTGGCTGATAAGGTTGTTGCACCTGATAGGGCCTAGGAGGAGGTTGTGGTCTTTGTGAAGAACTTGTTCCTACATCCTGTCTCCATCCTCCAAATTGATTCTGATTGTTTCTCCAGCCCTGATTCTGATTATAATTTGCCTTATAGTTACCCTGTCTGCCTGTATTATTCAAATAACTCACATCCTCCTCATGCTCAACTTCAGCTTCAGCTTCAGCACAATAGCCATTGGGATGATCACCAGCACAAAAATCACATCTCATGACTTGGTGTTGTGGTTGAGAACGAAATGGAGATCCAACATGGACTTTGGTCATCTACTTTTTTAAATCTTCAATTTGTTGAGAGAGGAGTTTGTTTTGAGCAAGGATGGCATTCTGAGTGTCTAACTCTAAAATTCCTCTCTTTTGTGCCAGTGGGTTGCTTCTATCATGATGTGCTTGAAAATCACTTGCTACTAATGCATCAATGATAGTAATAGCTTCCTCAGAATCTTTCATCATCATAGAACCTCCAGCAGAAGCATCTAGTAGCATCTTGGTCTGTGGTCTGAGTCCATTGCAGAACATGTTCAACTGAGCAACATCATCAAATCCGTGATTTGGGCACTTCCTTAAGAGAGACTTGTATCTTTCCCAGGCTTCACACAGTGGTTCATCTGCTCCTTGTGGAAAGGTTGCTATGGCTGACTTGGCACTAATGTATCTTGAAGGTGGGAAAAATCTGGTCAAGAACTTCCTTTCAACATCTTCCCATCTATTCAGACTTTGGTTGGGATGAGACTGCAACCATGTTCTGGCTTTCCCTGTCAAAGAAAAAGGAAATAAACGAAGATAAACTGCTTCCTCATCTTCGCCAGGAATTCCCATAGTGCCACAGAGTTCATAGAAGGTAGAAAGATGATTATAAGGATCTTCATGATCCATTCCTGCAAATTGGTTAGAAGTAATCAAAGATAACAAAGCAGGTTTCATTTCTACCCCTTTTTCAGGCCTCACTATGCTGGAAAAGTGTCTAGGCCCCAATTGTTGAGCATAGTCACCTAAGAGTCTCCTTCTGTTTCTAGCATCACCATTTTCTTCATTACCTTTTCTTGCTGCCATTTGTTTTGATTGAGGTTGTTCAAGTCGCGAGGTGGATAGGTTTTCCTAGAGTTGTTGTTGCCTATCCAATTTTTGTTGTCTCCTTCTTCTACTATTATTTTTCCTAGCTGTTCTTTCTATTTCTGGGTCAAATTGCAATTGCTCAGCTGGGACTTTGCCTCGCATAAACAAGTTTGAGTCTACACAAATGGATTAGTTCAAAAACGAAAACAACTTTATATACAATAACTATTCACAAAATCACAAGAATAGAAATCATCAACTATTGCCAAATTCCCCGGCAACGGCGCCAGAAACTTGTTGGTGTTTTTCTCACACTGCACTTGGCAAGCGGACCAAGTTTTGATGTAGAATTTAAGATATCATCCTCAGGGAATTGTAATACCGATGATTACTATTCAAATGATTCGATTGAGAAATAACATTTAAAGTTTGTGTAATTTAACTAAAAACAAAAACACCATTAAAAAAGATTACTGATAAGGTAAATGATTGGATTCAATGCACTAACTAACTTACATCCCTCTTGAACAAATATGATCCTATTTTATCAGACCTGCTCTCAATCATTAATTTAGTTCAATCCCTCAAACTAAATCCTAAAATACTAACTCATCATCATGATTCCTCACTGATTTAAAATTAGTATTCAGCATTAATCACATAACTTGAGAAATAGCAGCTATAGTATCTAGTCTATTCCTAGAACTAGAAACTGTTAGGTGTTGGATTCAGATCAAGATTTTGAAAATGTTTTCCAACTAGATTCAAAAGCTTTCAATCATAACATAGTTGATCAAACCAAGTTAAGCATTAAGTGCAGAATCAAACACAACTGATGAAAATAGGAATCACATATATATTCAAAAGAGAGTAAATCAGCAGTTACATTGAGTCCAATCAAAGAAATTTAGCTACTCATGAAGAGAGCCATTACAGTAATGGAGAAGAAGAAGAAGAGTTACTGGTGGCACCCAAGGAAGGGTTTAGGGATCCACCAATTACAAAACAAGAGGAGGAATTGAAGGAGATCCTTGTTCCCAAGCAATCTTCACTTTCAGATTCAGCTTCCAGCTCTCTCTCTTCTAAAACTTCCTTTTTTCGCTTTGAGTGGATGTCCTTTTATATTACTCTTACGTGAGACAGAGTATGAGGAGAGAGAGTGATTCGCTGGGCTGATTGGAGAATTCTTCAAGGTGAAGAAACCTTATCCGCTGAGCAGAAGAAAATCCGCTGGGCTGATTGAAGAATTCTTCAAGGTGAAGAAACCTTATCCGCTGAGCAGAAGAAAATCCGCTGGGCTGATTGATTCCAGAATTCCACTAGTCACTGCCTTGGATCCGTTGAGTTAATTTAATTTAGCTGAGCGGATCTTTGGTTCCTATAACTCTTCATTTCTTCATCCTGTAAAACTGAGAGAAATGTACAAAATTAGCTACCACAGTAAAAACTTGTTGAGGTAATACAAAATTGTTACCTTCTCAATTAATTAATTGTTTGAGCATGCTTTGAAGGTAAAAGATAACAAAATGAGTCAAGAAATGCCTAATTTCTTATGTAATTTTGACCTCAATTAGACACTTAACAATAGTTTGATGTGTTCAATGACCACAACAACTTGAAGTATTTGTTTGATCAGAAGAAGCTGAACATGAGACAAAGAAGATGGATGGAATTCCTAAAAGATTTTGAGTTTTAGCTGAACTACAATGCAGGTAAAGCAAATGTGGTTGTTGACGGCTTGAGTAAAAAGGTAGTACAAGTATCGACCATGATGACAAAGGAGCAGAAATTGTTAGAGCAACTCAGAGATCTGAACCATGGGGTGGATATGATTCCTTATCACAATAGTTGCAACATGTTCATTATGACGAACAAGTTCATGAAATAGATTGGAGAACAACATAGGATAGATCTTAAGTTAAAAAGTTGTTTTTGATGACATTGGAATAGATTAGGCGAAGGATTTCAAATTGGGAATGGATGGAGTGTTGAGGTGCTGAGACAAAGTTTGCATTCTAGTTGATCTGACAGTAAAGAAAATGGTATTGGATGAGGGGCACAAGACTTGTCTCAGTTTACATCTTGAGATGACTAAGATAGACTAGGATCTAAAGAAGTCCTTCTAGAGGTTCGTCATGAAAAATGGTGTTGCTAAATATGTTGTTACTCGTTTAACCTAGCAGAAGGCCAAGGTGGAGCATTAGAGACCGTGTGAGATGTTACAACAGATGGAGATTCTTAAGTGAAATTAGGATAACATTGTTATGGGTTTTGTTATCCATCTGTCATGGACAATCATAGGGCATAATTTGATTTGGGTGATTGTAGATAAACTGATGAAGGGTGCTCACTTTTAGCCAGTTAACTTAAGGATTTCCATGACTATGTTGGCCTCGTTGTACATTAAAGAGATAGTATGATTACATGGAGTGTTATCTAGTATTGTTTCTAATAGAGACCCTAGGTTCATCTCTAGATTTTAGTAGACACTACAAGAGATGCTAAGTACCAAGTTAAGATTGAGCTCAGCCTACCATCCTTAGATAGACGAACAATTTGAGAGAAAAATATAATTACTAGAAAATTTGTTGAGATATTGTGCAATGGATCATCTAGGGAGCTGAGATGAAATCCTTCCTTTAGTGGAGTTCACTTATAACAACAGCTATCATGCCAACATTGGGATGACACCACATGAAGCATTATATGGATAGAAATGCAGGACACCTCTATCTTGGTACCACGATGGTGAATAAGTGTTAGTAAGACCCGAGTTGTTACAACTGACTAAAGAGAAGATTTAAGAGATTCAGGAGAAGATGATGATTGCTATGAGTAGGAAGAAATCATATACAAATCAAAGATGAATGCTTCTAGAGTTTGATATGAGAGAATATGTTTTCCTGAGAGTAAAGTCTAGTATAGGAGTTGGTCAAACTATCAAATCTAGGAAGTTGAGTCTGAAGTTCATTGGACCATATCAAATTCTCTAGAAGATCGGTACAATGACATAGCAAATTTCCATATGTTTCACGTATCTCAGTTAAGGAATTATGTGCATGATCTGAGCCATATTTTGGAATCAGACGATGTGAAAATTAGAGAAGATTTGTCTGTGCAAGTCAAGTCAGTAAAGGTGACTAAATTTTAGATGAAGCAACTCTGAGATAGAACGATCAACATAGGTGAATTCACTTAGGTACTGGAGAACCAAATGAGAGAATCATATCCATTTATGTTTGTTGGTAAGTCAATTTTTGACGACAAAAACTTTTAATGGTGGGAAGATTGTAACACTCCAATATTTTAGAATATAAAGATATTAGAATATAAAAATATTGGATTATAAAGATATTTTGTTATAAGGATATTAGGTTATAAAGATATTCAGTTATAAAGATATTAGATTATAAAGATATTTGGTTATAAAAATATTATATCATAAAGATATTATAAAGATATTCAGTTATAAAAATATTAGATTATAAAGATATTTAGTTATAAAGATATTAGATCATAAAGATATTATGTTATAAAAATATTCCGTTATAAAAATGTTAGATTATAAAGATATTGGATTATAGAGATATTTGATTATACATATATGAGATTATAAAGATATTGTATATTATATTATAAAGATATCAGATTATAAAGATAATACTATATAAATAAAAGTCTAGTTGGGTAGTTTGTTTTCACATACCTCTATTTTCTCTACCTCTATTCTCTCTATTCTCTTTATTCTCTCTATTTTCTCTACACTCTCTCTAAGGTTTAGATATTGAAACCCTAACGGTTTCTAAATCCAGAAGAAGCAATAGGAGGCTAATAGTGTAAGGAGGAGTTCTACCCAATCAGTTTTTTGAACGGGTAAGTCTAGGTCTGTTTATTCTTAAGAATTTTCTTTTGGAAAGTTTATGGTTTTTGAAAATTTTTCTCAATGAATTCTCTTTATGGGGAGATGTTATCTAGGATTTTGAGATGAAAGATGAGCTAAGGATTAAGATTGCAATTTTTCCATCTGAGAAAGGAACAAACAAAAATCCAGTTTAGGGAAGTTAAGGATGAAAAATATATAAATTGATATTAAGAAAATTAATGTTATATATATATATATAATTAGTATGTTTTGTATATTATTGTTGTATTGAGTGTAATGTGTGAAAAACCTTGTTTTTGTATTGTTTATGATGTTTAAGTTGATATTTGGATGTTTGTTGACAATCAGTGGAATGGAAAATTTGTTTGAGGGGTAGAAACGAAAGTTTCTTTCCCTGGAGGGTTTTGGTCTCAATCCTATTCTTGTTTATAAATTTAGATTATTATCTCTAAATAAAATTGAGAAAAATTGATTGGTTATGTATGACCTATGATGTTTTTGTGTGAGGCCGAGTAGAGCCAAGGGTTGGTGCCCATAATCTGCCGATATGTGTTGATGAGATGTTTGGTACCCGGGGAGGTACAACTTTATGTGAGGCCGAGTAGAGCCTGGGGTTGGTGCCCGTAATCTACTGATGTGTGTTGATGAGATGTTTGGTACCCGGGGAGGTACAACTTTATGTGAGGCCAAGTAGAGCCTGAGGTTGGTGCTCATAATTTACTGATGTGTGTTGATGAGATGTTTGGTACCCGGGGAGGTACAACATGCATTTTAGGTGGTGAGCTATGCTAGAGCAGATTCAATGAGATCCCAGGTTCCACTGGTAGTCCTGGTCACGTAGACTAAGATGTTAGGTGGTGAGGAGCCGATGGGGGGATGCTGAAGACCTGCTCTGAGGCTACATTGAGGTAGGCCAGGGCCAGAGTAGGGTGGATAGTAGTCCTACCCTGTGGGTAGGGTGGTCAGAGTGTTATTCTGCCGATACAGTAGCCGACCACAATGTGACCCACAGGTTTTAGTCTCTGAGTTTGGGTATAGTAGCCGTGTCTTCCGGAAGATGTTTTCTTTTTAGAACATTTTGAATGTGCATGAGAATGTTGTGGCTGTGTGTATTACATGATAATATTATTTGTGTTGTTACTTTTCAATTATTAAAGATGCATTAGATTTCAGAGCATTTAAGTATGTTTTATGATAAATGTGCATGAGAATGATGTGATGATGGATATTACATGAATACTATTATTTTGTGTTGTTATATTCTTGAATTATTAGCTTACCCTACAATTGCCGATTGTTTGGCCTACGATGATCGTATTTCACTACACGGGAGCAGATATTTAAATAGGAGAGAGATATGCTTCTGAGTCCGAGGACTAGATTGGAAGATGAAGTAGCAATTATATGCATATATTTATATATGTTTTTATATCTCATAATACAGTTTTGTCCTAATAGAGATTTTCTTTTGTATTGAATACAAATCATATATATATATATATATAATATATTTTTATCATTAGTTAATGCAAGTTACATTTGCACATTGAATATGACAATAGTAGTGATTTCTTGGGTCGTTACACTCTTCACCGTCCACAACGTTGTCAACTTTTCCTGAGGATGATGTCATTAAGTCCACTCTCTTGCTTAACTTTGTCATTGTATCCACACTCTCTTCACTTTGTCAATGTCATTGATTTTAGCACACCACAAACCTTTAAAGTAAGAGTGCTACAATTAAGGTAAAAGGGGAACATTTTGGCAGAGAGTGGACAAAAATTAGATAAAGCTTTATTGTAGCAAGATCGTGTACATAAAAAAGTGGATTGACTAGCCAAAGCAGAGATAGAAGCTAGCTGTTAAGCAAAATGAGAGCAACAAGTTTCATAGGTTTTGGTTGGTTTATAGATCTAGATGAATCTTCGTTAAGATATATTGTATTTTTTACTTATTTGATAATGATAATGAATGAATTTATGTGTACCTTTGTAATTGTTATTATTCAATATATTTATTAGATTTTGAGTAACATATTTTATATTATGTTATTATATTTTAATTTAAAAGATGAAAAGAATGAGAAAATATATAATAAAAATAGAAATTCAAAACAACATAAATTGATTCAAACCAAACCATACAAATTGGTTTGATTTGGTTTAGATTTCTTTATTCTTTCAAACCGAATCAAATCTACACATATTTTTTGTGTTTGGGTTCGGATGTATTTTTAACCAAAAATCAAAATGAACCTCACCACAAACACCCCAATATATAAGTGATATTTTTTTGTTATGTAAATATCTTTTATTTTTCTTTTTTTATTATTTTATTAGGTTTTAATAATATATTTCTTTTGTATAAAATAATATACATGTCTTTAATTAATCTCTTTATTTTTTTATAACAAAATTATTTAGAGCATTTTTATGTGTACACTTTAACAATTACTTAAATATTATTTATTATTTCGATTATAAATTAAAGATGTCCATGTTTAATGTATTTAACTTAGTTTTTTCATAAATATAATAAAGAAATAATAAAATATATTTTAATAGTGTAGATGTTATATTATTAAATAAAAAGATAAATATAAATACAATATAATTTTTTTTTTATTTGTGCCAAAAAGCATAAATACTTTTTCTGTTTTTATATTTTGTTTTAGTTTATTTACTATATATAAGAAAAAAAATAATGACATATATAAATAAATTGCTTAATATTATAGATAATATTAAAATAAAAATATTTAATTATAATAAAATAAAAAATAAAATTATTGATCATAATATAGATTGGGATGTAAAAAATATAAAATATATAATATATATATATATACATATATATATATATATATATATATAATAAACATCATATGAAAAAAATGAAAATCAATTGACACAATCAATTTGGTTAAATTTAATTTTTTTAATATTTAATATAAATTAAATATAACTTTTTATAATGCATTTTTAATAAATGAAAATAATCCTAATACATATATAAAAGGGACAGACATAGGAAGAGTAGTTTGGAGTGTTACCATAAAGTTTTATAATATTAATTATATATATAATACATTAAATTACTGCATATAATAAAGTATTTAAAAAATAATTAAATACATAAATTATGATTATTTATGTTGCATTAAAATATTAACATATGTGTTAATTTCGTGCATTATATTTGATGACATCACATATACATCAATATACGACATATATTGTTTAACAGTTAAATATATTTATTAATTAATTTTTTTATTTGAAATCTACTAAATAATTATTTCAAAAGAAAAAACTACTAAAAACTGAATTAATCATTTTAAATTACTCATCTCCTCTTTTCCATCTATGTAAGTAAATATTCATATAGCTTTTTCAAACAATTTATCAAAATTTCATTAAGTAATATTAAAATTAGTTATTATATTATCTATTATTATAATTATATATTAGAATTGTGGACACGAAAAGAAAACCTAATACATTTTATTTATTTATGTTTATAAATATGTAAGAGAGGAATAACATAACATAGGCAGAAAAGTGTTAATGTAAAATGAAAAAAAGGTGTTATGTATGAATACGACATAAAAACTTGTGTTTTGTTTTCACTTTGTTGTATTAGAAAAACATAAACTCTCCTTATATATCTTTATTTTTTATTTTAGTTCATTTGTTAAAAGAAAAATTGCTAATATAGGTAAATAAGTTATTTAATATTATATTTAATATTGAAATAAATAAATATTTAATTATAGTCAATAGGGATGATAATTCTTCACAGGTATTATTCAAATTCATCGGGAAATTTCTACGTTAGTTATGTATGGATATAACTATAAGTAATATTCGATTTTTTAAATTGAATATGCAGGTGGGAATGTGTATACATATCCGCTCCGTCCTTGTTTCTATTCCAATTCATGTTTTTGTTCTCGTACTCATTCTTATTTTAAATTGTTAAAATACATTTAGTTTATTAAGTAATCTAAAAATTTATATTAATTTTTTTGTGATTCTTAGTCTTGATATTTTTTATTTTTTTCCATAATTATTTAAGGAAGATGAGGAAGGAACAAAACATACCCGTTGAGTATCAAGATGGGAAAGAGGATGATTTTCTTACTAGAGGGATGCAGATGAATTTTTAGTGCGAGGATGAGGTGAGAAAGTAAAATTCATCTTTGTCCAATCCTGTTGTCATCCCTAATATTAAAATACAAAATAAAATTATTTATCATGATATAACATTAGGTCATCATGTCAAAAAATCAAACAATATACTACTAAAAGTTGTATATTACAACCACAAAATCAATCATAAAAATTGGTTTTGATTTGATTCAAATTGTTTTAATCTTTAAACCTAACCAAATTAAATCACATATAGTTTTTTTTTTTTATATTTAGCTTGAATGTATTTTTAATAATACTCAAAACTACAAACACCTCTACACACAGAGAAAGGATGTTTCCAGTAACATTTTATAATATTAATTATAGAATACATTAAATTATTACATATATTAATATATTATAGAAATAATTAAATGCATATATATAAGTATTATTTATGTTACACTAGCATTAGCATGTTAATGTATGTATTAATTTCATGAATTATATTTAATGATATCACATAAATATATAATGCTTCTATTTTTTAATTTTCTTTTTGTTTATGAATAAATGTTATTTAAGATTTTGTTATACAAATTAATAAAAATAATAATTTTAATAATTTTTTTTCAGTAATATCCTTAAAAAATTAAATACAACTGATTGAATCTAAAGGTAGATGAAAATGTGATTGAATATAAAGATAGATGAAAATGTGAAAAACAATTTGATGATACAAACAATAGACCATTAAAGCCTAAAAAGAATTATTTAAGTATTTTTTATATTTTTAAAAGTAAAGATGGGTAAAGGGTAATTAATTGAGACATTGAACTTTTTGTACGATAGATAAAATGAAAAAAGATTTTCCTCAAAATTCAGAAACATATGGGGTAGTTGTTTTCTTTTCTCTCTCCAAATTTGTTTCTATTCATCCTTTGAAAATTTTCACTGTATTAATTAATTTTCAATTGAAAATGTTATTTGACCTCTTCATCTTTCTTTTTTAATAAATATAATTTATTTTATTTCAAAATAAAGATGTTAAATGAAAACTATAAATAAAAATTAAAAAATTTAAAAGACTGTGCAAATGTTGATTTTTTAAATCATAAAGAGAGATGAAAACTAATCAATGGAAAGAAAACAAGATGATGAAGTTAAAGATTCTATCATTATTGATCAAGATGTTGTCTCTTCAATGTCTTCATCATTGTCATGTGTAGAACTTTGTTTAAATCAAATGAAATTTGACTTTGGAAAGATTTTGAAAAGTCTACAATAAAGTTGAGATTGAGATCAAAATTTTTTTCTCCAACAATATATCAAATTTCACAAAAAATATTAAAAATTGTTTTGCTAAAATAACTTGACCACTTTTACTTTAAATTTCTGAATTTGATATTCTAACATTTAAATTTATATCAGATAATGGAATTTATCTTCCTTAGTTATGTTTGTGGAGTTTTAATTCTTTTAACTTCAAATTAGAATATACAAAGTAAAATTAAGTGAGATATTAAATATTTTTATGGAAAATTAAATTTTTTGAATGAAATTTTTTGTATATAATAAAACTTTTAGAACTAAAATATTTATAAAAAAGATTATTTTGCAAAAACTATATTTCAGATTGCTTAAAAACATCTCTTTTAAAAGAAATAAGATAGACTTACATCTTATTATTAACAAAAAAAACAATATAATAATTTATTATAAAAAATAAGTTACAATAATATTCCTATAAACAAATGAAAAAACGACAATAATATTATTAAAAAAAGTTTAATAAATTTATTATAAACTATAAAATTTAATAACTTCTTTACTTTCTATGACTTAAGATTAAAGAATTATTAAAAAGAAACCAGAAACAGACGGATTAATTCATTAATATATTACATAAATGGCAATGTTTAATAATTAGTACATGTATTAATTATTTTTTTATTTAAAATATATTTAAATAATCAGTTAAAGAAAACTGCAAAAAAAAAATTAATCATTTTCAAAGTGCTCATCCTCTCTTTTTTTCTCTATATAAAGAGGATGCTCATAGAGTTTTCTTAACCATATTATCAAAATTTTATCTGGTAATATTTCTAGGTATCTCTTAAATATATTTAGTTATAGTTATCTCTAAATGTTTTTAGAGTTTGGGCAAATACCCAACAACATGGGCAAAAATGAAGAGGAGAACATGCAGATCTCAAAATCAAATTGAGAAAGTACCAAAGGTATTCTATAACTTTTGATTCATAGATTCATAGCTTTTACTAGTTTTTACATATGTTTTTTCATTTTCTTGTTTACTAGTTTATCTTTGGTTGTTAAACTGAACAATATTTCTTTTAAACAGAAAATTACAGTTTTTTTTTTGTAATACATATATCGTATACTATTTTACAATTTGTTTTTTTTAAATATATATAAAATGACTATTCTTATAAAACATGTGTCAAACTAAACACTGGATATTGGCTTTGTTCACTACTACAGAATTAGGAATCAACGTCGCCATTCTACGTCGGTTTAAATAGAAACGACGTAGAATGTTTGATTTGACCATTCTACGTCGGTTGTAATCTATAACCGACGTAGAATGTTTTGAATTCTACATTCTACGTCGGTTAAGAAACAACCGACGTAGAATGTCAACACTACTACGTCGGTTGTTTGTTAACCGACGTAGAATGTAGAATTCAAAACATTCTACGTCGGTTATAAATTACAACCGACGTAGAAACCCCTTAGAAACCCCTTTAAAACCTATTCCCCCCTTTTCTCTTTCTCACTTTTCGTACTGTGGTCGACCCTCGAAGCTCCGCTCTCCGTCCTCTCGTCGCGCTCGCCTTCCTCGTCGCCGCCCCGCCATCGCCACACCCGCCGCCGCCACCGCCGCCCTTCCTCCTTGGGTTTTGTCGCCGCCGCTTGCCGCCCTCCTTGTGCCTTGCCGGTGCGCGTTCATCCTTGTGTCTTTGCCGGTGCGCGTTCATGTGCGCGTTCATCCTTGTGTCTTGCCGGTGCGCGTTCATCCTTGTGCCTTGCCGGTGCGCGTTCCTCCTTTGCCGCCACCGTTGTGCCACTATCACTACCAGGTTAGCTGATTTTTTTATTATTTTTATTGTTTTTTGTTTTATAGATAGTGTTTGTATGATTAGGTTATTGAAATGGCTGCAGTGTAGATGATTGTTCTGATGTTCTGGCTGTGCCCATGGGGCTTTATTTGATGTTCTTTGATTTTGTATAAAAATTTGGATTTAAGAACAGAGGAATTATGACAAAAACCGTATGCAAAATGATGCAATTAGGACAAAAGAAGCTGCAACTATGAAATTTATAAGATGTAATGGCCTCGATAATTCTCTGTTTGGTACGACACAACTCCACAAATTTTTTCAAAATTTTTCGACAAGTGCAAGTTAGTCACATAAATGGCCAAAATTTAGGAAAATAGGTAAAAAATAGTAAAATAATAAAAAATTATAGTAAATGGAGGATTTTTGAAAATTTGTTTGCCCAAATCCCCTTTGAATTTGCCAAGAGGTTCGTTGCGTCATTTCCAAAAACTTTCATTTTTTACGCATCTCCATCCGAGGTCCGTAGCAAAAGTTATGATCGTTTGAAGTTTTTCTACACCTAAATTTTGTATTTTCAAAACTATGATTATTTTGAGGGATGTGAGGCCTCTTTATCCAAGTACACATCAAAAGAACATAACACAACAAAAATTGGCGGAAAATTCAATGTCTAACTATTTTTTATGATTTTTTCAAGATCGATTAGATCCATCCAATAATTCTGTTTTTACATCAATCTTTCTTTTTTAAATTGTTCTTCTAAGACAAAGCATATAGAACATAACACATCATTTCATTAGAGATCATATAGCTAAGGATTGCATTATAGAATACATAGATACAAAACATAAATTAAATTACCTGATATCTTCATCAAACCTTTGCCTAGAGAGTCTATCTTTGAAATTTAGCTATTCGAAATGTATTATATATGAAATTGTGACTGGTTTGCTGGTTTATTTAATATGCAGGTACTAAAATTTAGGGAAAATGAGAAAATTAGAAACTGCATTGCAGTTGTAAAATTGACTTACAACGTCGGTTAGGGCTAGAACCGACGTTGTAAGTGTGGGTGACACTTACAACGTCGGTTCTAGCCCTAACCGACGTTGTAAGTCTTGATTTTCAAACGTCGGTTCAAATTGAACCGACGTTGAAAATATTACTTTTAACGTCGCCTGATTCAACGTCGGTTTTGGGGCCGTCGTGAAATCATCCCCAGAACCGACGTGGATTCCGGTTCCTGTAGCAGTGGTTTGTAGGAGCGACTGACAACGAGACGAGTTTTGAGCATTGTTGGGTTGTTTGGTGAAGGCATTCTAGAAAAAGTCTCACTGGGCTCAAAGAAACTGATGCACACTGATGGGTCTGGGCTGATCTGGAATGTTCTGCACTGAGACAACAATTTCTTCATTTTGCTTTTGATTGGTTGAATGTGTAGTGTTGAAGATTTGGTTCTTATATTAAAAACTTGTATTTATATGGGAGTGAGACAAGTGGTAAGGAAGTACCAAAAGTATTATATATATACATATATATTAATTAGATTAATAGACTTTGCTATTATTTTTTTTCATTGTTTTGTTTATTATTTTATATTTAATAGACGACTTGGATTAATAAAGATTGTTAAATTGATTTTTATGGAAGGAGCATATACAATACTGTCATGTTGTCTGCTAGATGTATTGATATAAGCAACAACTTATGCTTCACTCTCTTAACTCTTTTGCATGTAGTTTTTAAGTTTATATATGGATGAGGACATTTTAAACGACTTTTATATATATACTTAAAAAAAGTGTCATTTCAGTTTTCAATGCATATTAATGGTTATTTTTGTTGTTTATATTTCTTTCATTTTGATGAGTTTCTTTAATGCATTTTGTGGAGCTACAATATATACAATCTTATAATACTTGGGTGCATGTCTTTTTGGCATACCAACAATTTTTGATTTCATGTGGAAGTTGTTTGTGTTGGAAATGCACATACTTTTGATCATGGAGACAACTTTATATTAAATTTATATTTTCTAGATGAAAATTAAAGAATAAGAATTTTTATTCCAGGAATTCAAAATAAAGGATCATTCTACTTTAAGGAAAGTAAATGACAAATACATGATAAGGTAATTGTTATTATAAAATATAGGCATATACGACAACAATTACCATTCTCTTCTTTTATAGTTTTTTTTTCTTTTTCGTTTTTGTTCATATTCTCTTCTTATAAATAAAGACATATTTCTACTTTCATTTTATATATCTATATTACTTTTTTACAAAATTCTATATATTTTTTTTCTTGGCATACTTTTTTTTTATTTTTTTATTCATTCACGAGTTTGTGTCTCACAATTGCTTATGAAATCAATAATTCAAGATGGTATTGGAGTGGGTTAATGTTCCATTTTTGCCTCGCTTGCATGTTATGACACTTGTATCAAGTTGCAATCTTTCTCTTTTTTTTTTGAGTTTCTTGAATATGGAATCTATTTGTAATAAAATGCAGAGTAATATGGATTTTCTGCAAAATCCCTCAAGTCCCTATTATTTGCATCTGGGAGAGAATCTTGAACATGCACTAATAAGTACACAACTCAATGGAGTATAGCTATGAAGCGTAATCTTCTCTCGAAGAACAAATTGAAATTTGTCGATGGTGGCATCAATGCACCAAATAAAAATACTACTCTTTATCATTCGGCACAATCTTTTCCTAAAAGAAGGATTGAGCCGAATATAAAGATACTTAATTCTTAAATATATATCTATGTTTCGTATTGGAATAGAAGCATAGTTAAGTAGACGAGATTTTACGAAAAAAGTTATTCCAATTTCTTTCTAAGGGAAACCGGCTATTTCGTTTTTCGATGTGAATTTCACATAATAGGGAGGTTGCTCCATTTCTATATTCAATTGATTCTATATTCAATTTTTATTTTCCTATTGATTTCTATATTTCTATAATTTGATACGCTTTTTTAGTTTAGAATATCATTTTAGAATATTTTGGGAGACATGTAATGTAATGGCCATCTCTTGGATAACTCGTGCTCTGAATGCTCAAATTGCTTAGAGTATCTGTTAGAAATAAACAACAGTGTAAAAATCAAGAGTGGGGTGAATTGGATTTGTAATAAACTTTTTCTCTTTAAAATAATTTTCCAGATTTTAAACAAATGTTTTAAAACCAGGATGCGAATTATCCTTAACCTTAGATGAGCGCAGTTTGAATTGCAATTGTTAATATGATCCACAATAAAAAGAGATAAGGAAAGAGAAGGAACACAGAGATTTATACTGGTTCGGATTAGGCCAATCCTACGTCCAGTTCCCAACCACCACAAATACGTGATGATCACCCCACTATCTTTAATTGAAATTACAAACACCAATTCGTGAAATAACAAATAAATATAAAGGAAACACCTCCTTAGACACACTAAGGATGAAACACCTCCTCAGACACACTGAGGATGATTCCCACCTCTCTTGACACACAAGAGATGAACACACCTCCCTTTAGAACAGATCCAAGGGATGAATTTTACTCGTTTAGAAAACAGTAAAAGAAAACACCTGATTGAGTGCTGAAGGAAAGCTTAAGCACAAAGATCACCACTTCCAAAGACTTTGATTAACCTTAAGAGAGCAAGAAAGCGGTTTTGAAAAACTGTAGCGTAAGAACACTTTGAATATTGTGTTTAATCAGATGTGTTGAACCTAAGACATTCTCTTTCATTTTACAATTCAAAAATGCATCAAAGTTTCCATTCTTAGGTTGATTTAGCATTGAATTCGCAAAAACGACTTATTTAATCGATTATCTAAAAAGCTTAATCGATTATATCAGAGTTAAAAACTGGAAAACTCATTTTGCCTGATATAATCGATTAGATTAAGGCCATAATCGATTATATTAACCCATAATCAATATAATCGATTATCAAAAACACTTAATCGATTATTTTGTTCGTTAAACAATTTTGATTCAAATTTTAATTGAAATAATCGATTAGACTACGTATCGTAATCGATTAAAAGCGTAGAAAAACGTTTTTGCGAGAAAACTACTTGCTCTCAGGTTTGGAAAGATCTTGAATGGGATTTATGTCTTACTCTTTTCATTCGTTATCCAAAATAGAACCTTCTAAACTTGAAACTTCAGCTCTTGAGAAAATCTTCATCAATCTTCTCTCTTGAAAGCTTTAAACACTCTTTATGCCTTGCCTTTTTCATCAAACAACCTTCCTTTGTGAGATGACACAAGTCTTTAATGTTGTTTTAGAGCACTTTAAATCTTCATCATCAAAACTTTAAATCTTCATGAAATATCTAGAGAACTTCATCAACACTTGTTCTTGAAATATGCCAACAATCTCCCCCTTTTTTATGATGATAAAAAGAAACATAGAGACTTGTGATTGATATCCTGAAAAACTTAGAAAATAATATATGGATATCTCCATCATAAAAATTAGTCCACAAAGGAAATAAAGTAGGCAGTCATATAGCATTTAATTTTCAATTTGAATTTTGAAATTTGAAATTTGAAATTTAAATTTCAAGGAAATTAATGCATGGAAATTATTTCTAAAAAACTCCCCCTTAAACTTTGCTCTTAAATGTTTAACATATACAAGGTAATAATTTGAAATATTTCCTAATACTCCCCCTGAAACTTTAATTTTCTTAAATGCTTGAGATATAGACATATTATCAATCAAAACAATATTTTTCTCCCCCGTTATTTTTATCATTTTCAAAAAGATTACAAATCAAGAGATTAATACAGCAGAAGCAATTAATTACACAGAAAATATGGAGAGAAAAAAATACGGTAACTGAAAAACAATGAGCTAAGGGAATTAGTAAACTTGTAGCCTATTCTGTGTCTTCACTATCCCCTGCATCTTCTTCTTCTTCCTCAGCATCTTGTGCTGGTTGTTTTCCCCTAGAAGACCCAGTGTTGTCTTCTTCTGGAGATATATCTTCAATTTCCAGCTTTCTTTCTACTCTGTAGACTCTTCTGTTCAGCCTTGAGAGTTTGGAGCAAATATCTTCATAATGAGTTAGTTGTAGACTCATCATGTTGTCCATCCTTGATACTATGTTTGCTTCCATTGAGCCAGGTTGAGGTTGAGGTTGAGGCTCTTCATCTTCATCCATAGCAGCGTCATCATCTCTTTGCCTGAACATGTTCCCTTATTCAATAAGGCCCATGTGCCTTAGAACATTCTTTCCAATTTTCCTATTACTGAGCAAAATCTGCTTGTTTTCTCTTCTAAGATCCACACCTTTGTATTCTAAAATCTTGGATATAAACACAACATAGGGTAAAGCAAAAGATAATAGCCTAGCGGCTTTAAACATATTATCTAAAATTATTGCAGGCCAATCAATACTAACATTATTAAAGAAACCATACATCAAAAAAATGTCTTCCTTAGTTAGTTGAGCATGATTAGTGCCCCTAGCAACAATTATCCAGACAATAATATAATGCAACATTCTCTCATTTAATTTTACGTTACCGACTTTATACAAGTTCTCCACTTGTAGATTGGGGTCTTTGCAAAATTTGCGGAATTCTACCAGCTTGTTGAAGTCTTCAAATTCATATGTTATGTTGACTCCTCCTTGTGTGGATAGGCCAGCAACATTGTTCCACACGTCTTCATCAAGGTGTATGCGGACACCTTTCACCTTGGTACTTGGATTTGCTGTTCTAGAGGTTAAATTCATATAGAATACTCTTACCAAATCTGGATAGTATGCACCTTCAAGCTCTACAAAATTTTGCAAACCACTTGCAACTAATAATTCCTGAAATGAAAAACCATGAGTTCTAAAAAATTAACAAGACAAGAATTTGGGAGTGAGAATTTTCCTGTCTTTCCAATGATTAACATAAGCAATCTGCAGGTCTTCATCAGATATCCACCCAGCAAGAGTTGGTGGTCTTGTTTCTTCTTGCTGTTGAGAAGACATGGGAGCTTTGCCTCTCCTTCTTGAGGGCATCTTCCTTCTTCTTTGATCAGCCATATGAGTAGATAATTGACAAAAGAAGAACAAACACGAAAGCTAACACAGAAACAACAATCTAATTACGCACAACAGTGATTAAACCAGCAGAATATCAGCAAGAGTGAAGGAGAGTGAAAGTGGCACTTTAATACTCAATCTAGGTATTTACAGGCAAAGATTATTATCACAATTTATTGATTTAATGCGAAAATAGCTGTTAGGATTCGAATATAGCCGTTAGTATTGAAAAACACGTGATTTGGAGGCTCAACGTTCAAAAACCAGTGTGCAAAAAAACATAGAACGTGGCATTTAATCGATTATGTGATGAACATAATCGATTATTTGCGTGCAAAATTTTCCAGAAAACGAAAACCCAGAAATTTAATCGATTATGTGCATTCCTTAATCGATTAAATTGCTCCCCAGCGATTTAATCGATTATGTTATGAACTTAATCGATTATGCTTTAAAACATTTTCAAAAACATCATTTTTAATCGATTACCATACGAAAACTAATCGATTATATACAGAATTTTCATAAAAACACACAATTAACATCAAAACTCATCAATAAACATCAATCAATCAACAGATTTATCATCAACAATACCTGGAATTCTTCTAAGCTCATAAAATCTTACTTGGGATAAGAGTATGGTAAATATGCCAACTTGTTGATGTTTTTGCCTCCCTTCAAGCTTGATCACTTGCTATCTCAACACCAAAGAGGCTTTTTGAAAGAGGAACCAGCCTACAACACAAACAAGAAAAATCCTGGTCCCCTAAAATTACTTATTAGAGTCCTCATGGGTTAGAAACAATTTTTCCTTTGGGAACTCATTTGTATTTCCCATTTGGAACACTAAAACATTTAATATTGCACTTATTAACCGAATGACCTTTATGCATACAATAAAAACATGTAGGAACATTTGTTCTTCTTAAGAAATATGCATTTTTATAAACTTTCTTTGTAGGAACATTGGTTTTATTTGCGAAATTTATATTTTCAAAAACCTTATTTGGGTTAGACGTTTCTCCTTTTACAAAAACAGTTTTGGAAGGTTTATGATTCTGAAATTATAACCAAGTCCTGCTTTTTCATATAAACCTTTTTGAACATTTAAAACATTATTTAAATTTTTATTTCCCATGGTAATTTTTGAAAGAGATGTTTCAAGATACTTTATTAGCAAGAACATTACAATTTTCACAAACAGGAATTTTTGTTTTGCATTTGCAAGGAATTTTTTTTTTCTAAATCCTCTTTCAAAACCTTTTTCTCTTCTTCCAAATCAACAATTTTCTTTTCAAGACTCTTATAGTCATTTTTTAATTTATTATGAAAAGAAGTAAGTTTTTCAGATTTTTCACATAAATCAAGAAACTCTTCAAGCAATTCATCATAATTGTTTAGAAGACCAGAATCACTTACCTTGCTACATGTGGATTCAACATCATCATCTGCCATGAGACAAATGTTTGCTTCTTCTTCCGAATCACTTGCACTTTCAGAAGAACTCACTTCATTATCTTCCCAAGCAATGTATGCCTTCTTTTTCTTCTTGTCAAAAGGCTTTTTGTGTTTCTTTGCTTTTACTTCATCTTTCTTGATGTTGGGGCAATCCGACTTCAAGTGTCCCCTTTTTCCACAACCATAGCATTTAAAGTTATCAAGAGAATTTAAATTTTCAGCTTTCTTACCTTTCTTGAAATTCCCTTTGTTTTTGTTCTTGACAAACTTTTTGTATTTCTTGACAAACAGGTTGATGTCACTGCATTCAAGGTTATCATCTGAATCACTACTTTCATCCTTGTAGGATTCGGCTTTAAGAGCAACACCTTTCCTCTTGACGTCTTCTTCTTCTCCTTTGAAGCGTCCAAGCTCAATTTCGTGTTCTCTAAGCTTACCAAAGAGAGTTGTCATGTTCATGCTTGTGAGATTCTTCGATTCCGTGATAGTCGTCACTTTGGGTTGCCATGTCCTGTCCAAAGATTTCAAAATTTTCACATTTAATTCCTCAGTGTCAAATTTCTTACCTAACGCCTTGAGATGATTTACAATGTGAGTAAATCTTTTCTGAACATCGTAGATGGTTTCCCCTTTGCTCATTCGGAACATCTCATATTCTTGAATCAAGGTGTTCTTCCTTGATCTTTTGACATCCTCCTTTCCTTCATGTGTGACTTCAAGAGTGTCCCACATCTCCTTTGCAGTAGTGTAATCATACAACCTGTAAAACACATCAACAGTTAATGCAGATGATATCATATTGCATGCTCTTATGTTGCATTGATACTCATTGTATTCATCCTTTGTCCAATTTACTCTCACTTTGGGTACCTGCACTTCATTAACAACAGTCATAGGAATATATGGACCATTTACAATTGCATCCCAAACGCCTTGATCATTAGACCTAAGAAAAATCTCCATCCTCTTTTTCCAAAAAGGAAAGTTTTCACCAGTAAAGAGTGGTGGTCTATGAATAGAGGCACCTTCAGCAAAAGATTGATTTTTGCCTGCCATAAGGATCTTGATTTTGAGTAACTTTCAAAAATCAGCTCTGAGGCCAATTGTTAGAAATAAACAGCAGTGTAAAAATCAAGAGGGGGAGTGAATTTCATTTTTAATAAACTTTTTCTCTTTAAAATAATTTTCCAGATTTTAAATAAATGTTTTAAAACCAGGATGCGGATTATCCTTAACCTTAGATGAGCGCAGTTTGAATTGCAATTGTTAATATGATCCACAATAAAAAGAGATAAGGAAAGAGAAGGAACACAGAGATTTATACTGGTTCAGATTAGGCCAATCCTACGTCTAGTTCCCAACCACCACAAATACGTGATGATCACCCCACTATCTTTAATTGAAATTACAAACACCAATTCATGCAATAACAAATAAAGATAAGGGAAACACCTCCTTAGACACACTAAGGATGAAACACCTCCTCAGACACACTGAGGATGATTCCCACCTCTCTTGACACATAAGAGATGAACACACCTCCCTTAGAAAAAATCCAAGGGATGAATTTTACCCGTTCAGAAAAATAGTAAAAGAAAACACCTGATTGAGTGCTGAATAAAAGCTTAAGCACAAAGATCGCCACTTCCAAAGACTTTGATCAACCTTGAGAGAGCAAGAAAGCGGTTTTGAAAAACTATAGCGCAAGAACACTTTGAATATTGTGTTTAATCAGATGTGTTGAACCTAAGACATTCTCTTTCATTTTATAATTCAAAAATGCATCAAAGTTTCCATTCTTAGGTTGATTTAGCATTGAATTCGCAAAAACGACTTATTTAATCGATTATCTAAAAAGCTTAATCGATTATATCAGAGTTAAAAATTGGAAAACTCATTTTGCCTGATATAATTGATTAGATTAAGGCCATAATCGATTATATTAACCCATAATCAATATATTCGATTATCAAAAACACTTAATCGATTATTTTGTTCGTTAAACAATTTTGATTCAAATTTTAATTGAAATAATCGATTAAAAGCGTAGAAAAACGTTTTTGCGAGAAAACTACTTGCTCTCAGGTTTGGAAAGATCTTGAATGGGATTTATGACTTACTCTTTTCATTCATTACCCAAAACAGAACCTTCTAAACTTGAAACTTCAGCTCTTGAGAAAATCTTCATCAATCTTCTCTCTTGAAAGGTTTAAACACTCTTTATGCCTTGCCTTTTTCATCAAGCACCTTTCCTTTGTGAGAGGACACAAGTCTTTAATGTTGTTTAGAGCACTTTAAATCTTCATCATGAAAACTTTGAATCTTCATGAAATATTGAGAGGACTTCATAAACACTTGTTCTTTGAAATATGCCAAAAGTATCATCTATAGTTTTTTATCTTTTACAAGAAATACATCCCTTTAAGTAAGGAGAAAGGAATGTCACATATCTTTTCACACATTTAAAGATCATGAGAAGAATTAGAATCCTTAAGACTTATTCCTAAATGTATTTGCGAGACAAAATGCAATTCTGATATAATCAAGATGGTTGCAAGATATAAAGATTTTGAATGTCGTTATTTTTTAAAGGGACTCAATGATATGTATACTATGGTTAAAACTCGTATACTTCTTATGGAGCCCTTACCAAGTATAAATCGAGTCTTCTTTTATTTTACAACAAGAAAGACTATTAAATGGAATTACTTTTGTTGAAAGCAAAACTCTTGTCATTGTCAACAATAATCAGTCAAATTGGAAGCAACGGGAAATCACAGCGAAAAAGAAGAGGTAGAAATCTCAATTATGATAAACAAAGAAACTTCTGTCATAAGAGGAAGAGGAAGAGAAACAAAATGCTATAGTTGAAAGAAAACATTAACATATCTTGAATGTTGTCCCTAGTCTTATTTTTCATTTTGATTTTCCCATTAATTACTGTTGTCTATATCATAAACAAAAATTCCTTCCATTTATATTGTTAAGGAAAAGTCTAATATCCTCTAAGGTTTTGAGTAAATGCTTAAAAATAATAAAGTATAAAATGTAAAAGAAGTTGCATTTGACAGATGATACATGGTCAACAAACGAAACAAGTTCTCATCATATTATTCACATATTGTTTGACAAATGATATGGTTCCACGTCATCGGATACTAACGACTTCTCTATGCGATGATATGCACACACAATGTTAACGTCAACGGATATCTTTTGTTGTACAGGAACATTCTTCAAATCATGCTAAATATAAAGTACATGACTCTCATATCCCTTCAAACACACCTCAAAAGAAGATCTAAAGCTAGTCAAGTTTACGAAATTCCTGACACATGCATTTTGTCAACCCTTGGAGCACACCTGTCATGTATGGAAGTTGGCTTTCACAAAAAGAGAAGTAAAACTAGTGTCTAATGTAGGATAAGTGCAACAAGTTATCAGGAATTGTGCCAAAAGAAGGCCATGCATTTATTGCATGAAGAGTGGCATTTAATGCACTCCAACGTGAAGCCTCAATAGAGATAGAAGATTAAGCTTGTAAAGTCAACCTACAACTAAAAGATGTCAGAACAAGACTCCAATAGCTGTCATTGAGCATTATATAAAAGTCCATTTTTCAAATAAGAAAACAAGAATGTAAACTTAAGATCAAGTGTCAAATCTCTGTTTCTTTGTTTCCACATCTTAACAAGATTTAGAAGAACACTTTGTGTGTTCCTTAGAAACATCTAGAAGGAAACCTAATCTTGTATCTTTCTGTAAGACGTAAACACCTCTAGATTAGTCAGCTTGTGATTGTAAGATCACACCTATTTTTACAAAGGGTTTTTGAGTTAGGAGTGGCTTGTTTTAAAGAATAATTGGGTTTGAGGTAGGAGTGACTTATTAAAAGAATACTTAGTTGAGCCATAAGTGGCTTGAGGAGAGAAGACTTGTACGGGTTAGCCAAAAGTGGCCATGAGCCGAAACAATACCTGTATCTTGCAACGTGAGTCTACTAGTGGAACTCAATAAGTTGATTGAGAATTGGACGTAGTATGTGGATTTCAAACGAACCAATATAAAAATATGTGTGAAGTATCTCTTACTTTATCTCCTTTCAGTTATATTTTATTAAAAATATGTGTGAGGGAGATTTTCTTTTAAACAAAGTTTGTTTTCAAAACTGTTTTCAAATAACAGACTTTGTTCGTCTGTTGAACTTGCTTATCGTCTATCAAGCTCTTTTCATCAAATGATATTTGAAAAACTTGGTAAAATGTTTTAAAACATTCAACCCTCTCTTCTTATGCTTTACCTGTTTTTCACAATTATAAATAGACAAACTCCTCATGAACTAGTTCATAAGAGATTGCTTGATTTATGTGTTTAAATTTTTTGGTTCTTTGTATTTTAGTTCTACTCTGAACAAAGTTTGACTTTAGGTCTATAAAATGTATATTTCTTAGTTTTAAAACAAGAACTAAGGGATATATTGTCCTTGATACCTTAACTAGAGATATCCTCGTTTCTAGAAATGTTGTGTTTTATGAATATAATGTCTAATTTAAATAAATATTGAAGAGATTAATTATATTATTTATAACATATAAAAAGAGAATTTTAATTATGTATTTGATAAAGGAAAAGAAAATGAAATATTATTAAATTAATAAATTTATGGTAATTAACTATTTTAATTAATTATTTAGTTAGAGAAAGTGATCAGTAGTTACTTTCTTTTAAAATACCTAAAAACTACACTTACTTATTTTACACACTCTTTTATCCTATCTTACATACATTTTATCTGAAAAACAAGGAATAGGAGAAAATCAGGGGAATTTTTGGGCATTAGGATCACTGTGTACACATCAATAAGGTAAGAGGGGAATGAGAACTTGTTTTGGAGTGTGGGATATCTACTGGGTAATGGAGTTGACCCCCAATTCCTTATTTTAGGTGTGTTCTTGAAAGACGAAGTTTCCTCTTTCATCTCTATTTGATTCCTAATGACTCTATATGCTCTTTATGATGGGATTGAAGAATAATACATGTAATTTATTAAATTAATACTATTTTGATTGTTTGACCCCAATTCCTTATTTTAGGTGTTCTTAAAAGAGGAGTTTTCCTCTTTCATCTTTATTTGATTTCTAATTACTCTTAAATGCTTTTTCATGTTGTGAATTGGAGAATAATGTGTATAATTTCTTAATTTGATAATATTTTGATTGTTTTAGAGAACAATAAAGGTTCTTGTGATACCTTAAGAAGGGGATGAATTATGGGTGATATAATTTTAATGATAAATGAAAAATAATGTGTGTTGATAAGATATTATCATATTCTTTTGTCTACTGATCATGATAAAAGTAGTCATATGTTAAGTGATTGCGAGTGTAAAGGTGAACTTATATAAAGGAAAAGTATATGAGTGTGTAAGAACTCGTTGCATTTATGTGAACATGCATTATAACGTGAGATCATTGAGCATTACTTTGGGGATTAAGTGTAACATGTGATTGGTGTCACATGAATTCATTATCCTAGTGTGTCTATGGGTACAACATGCATTACATATGGTGTGGTTGTGATATGAATATGTTGAGTTTGCAGATGATTCTTATTGAGGTTAAATTGATTTTTTTCTTATGTTTGAATATGATTAAGTATTACTAATTGTTTGTTGTGTGTGAAACTATCATACGTGTCTTTACATCGCAACCAAAGTGAGATATTTCTCACTTCCTTCGCTTCTTTGTTTTGTATTTTCTTTCGTGTTGCAGGTGACCTTCAGTTTGATGTTGGTGATTTTAGTGAAGCTTAGTTTTTATGAGACTATTCTGATAGGATATGTGACACTGAGATAAAACTAGGAAATTTGAACCTTGTGTTTTTTTAATTAAGATATTAGTTTATTTATTTTCCATTATGTAATTTTGTACACGTTATTGTTATTATTAAATGTAAATCTTTTACCCTATATATACTAGTATTATAGAATTTAATTATGAGGTCATTCCAGACTTATGAAATGTATTACTTTTATTTTCATGATATATGATGTGGGTGGAAGGTGTCACAAAGTTTCTATATCTCAAGATGTCATTAATAGTGAAAATAAGTGTATTCTTAATCTCTTTGAAAACATGACACTAGTTCAAACCAAAACAATAGTGAAGTTTTTGTATCCCGAGATGTCATCAGTAGTCAAAGTGAATCTCAAATTGAGCAATCCTAATGTAATACAAGTGACAACCTGAGAAGATCAATCAGAAACAAAAGAGCTCCTTCCTATTTGAGAGATTATAATCACAATGTGAAGTTTACTAGCATGGACTCTAGAAAGGTTAAGTATCTCATATCCTTTATCATCAATTATAATAACCTCTTAAACAAATATTTGTAGTTTTCTCTTGCTATTTCCACCAATTAAGTGCCATAGTTACAACCAAACCATCACCAAGCTAAAATGGTCTGAAGCCATGGACAAAGAAATTAAAGCCCAAAAAGGAATAACACTTGGATCATCACTAATTTACCTCCTAGCAAAAAGTCCATTAGATGTAGGTAGGTCTACAAAATTAAAAACAAGGAAGATGGAAGAATGAAGGCTACAAAGCTAGATTAGTTACAAAAGGTTTCAATCAATTGGTTAGAATAGACTATTTGGATACTTTTTCACAAGTTGCCAAACTTGCAATCATTAGAGTTTTTCTTGCTTTAGTTGCCACTCAAAAGTGGTTCTTAAAACAACTTGATGTGGACAATGTCTTCCTACATGATGAGTTGGAAGAAGAGGTATACATGTTACCAACTCCTGGTATAATAAGTAGTCAAAATAATCAGGTTTGTAAGCTCAAGAACTTTTTTTACGGACTCAAGTAAGCTAGTAGACAATGTTTAGTTAAACTCTCTAGTTCCTTAAAAGATGTTGGATTCACTCAATCGTACTCTGATTATTCTCGTTTCGCCAAGAAAATCAGTTCCTCTATTATTGCTCTGCTCATCTATGTGGATGATATCATTGTTTCTAGAGATTCCTTAAAATAGATTCAGAGGATTACATCCTATTTCGACAAAGCTTTCAAGGTTAAAGATCTAAGGGACCTCAAGTTCTTTCTAGGATTCAAAAATTCCAAGTCATATAAAGGTTAATACGTGTATCAAAGAAAATATGCTCTTGACTTGCTTGGAGATATAGGTATTCTTAGTTCCAAGCCATGCTCGACTCGCATGATCAAGGATACAAAATGTTTCTTTGATCATAATGCTCCTACTCATGAAGTTGCTTCTTATTAAAGAACTATTGAAAAGCTTTTCTATCTTAACAACACCAGACCCGAGATTAGCTTCGCGATACAATTTCTTAGTCAGTTTCTTTGTGCACCAACCATACATCATCATAATGTTACCCTATTCATATTAAGATACATCAAGGTTGCACCTACACAAGGATTATTTTTTCCTAAAGATTCTACCATGCAACTTAAAGGTTTCAATGACTCTGACTGAGCTTTATCTTATGAAACACAATGATCTACCACAGGTTATTGCATCTTTATTGGATCATCTCTTGTTAGCTGGAAGTCTAAGAAACAAACTACCATATCCAGACCCTCTTCTGAAGCTAAGTATTATGTCCTCGCTAGTACTACATGTGAGATCCAAAGCATCAACTACATCTTAAGGAATCTCAATGTTCAGATTTTCATCCCTATTGTTTTGAGTAACAAATTTAATGTCAAAAAAATCTACCTCATCATCAAAGTCATCTGATGAATTTCCACTAACAACATCAACCATAAGGCTAATGTGTGCTTCCTCATATTCAGAGTCATATGTGTCCAGATCCTCCCACGTTAACATGAAGCCCTTCTTTATATGAATTTTTTCTTATTGTCCTTCTCTCTTTCCTTGTTGTTGGCTTCTAGGCATTTTGATCAGAAGTGTCTTGATTTCTTGCAGTCATAGAAAATGACTTTCCCCTTGTAGTCATTGTAATCCTTCTACTCTTTATGATCCCAAGGTCTAAACTTTTTGTCTTTTCGATGCTTGCCATGTTTCTTCAGCATCCTCTTGAACTTGTTTGTCATAAAAGACAACTATTCGTCATCTTCAAAATTCGAGTCCTCATGTTGATCGTCTACTACTATGTAGGCCTTGTTAGTAGTAGACCGTCTAGGCTTTTAAGCCTCCAAGGAAAGACTTCTTCCTTTTAGAATCATTTGGTCTCTTTCCAAGACCTGGTCATACATGGTTAGAATACCAATTAAATCCTCCAAGGGCATGCTTTTCAGATCCTTAGACGCTCTAAGGGAAGTTTCTTAACGTCTCTATTAAGTGTTAGAAATAAACGGCAGTGTAAAAATCAAGAGGGGTGGTGAATTGGATTTTTAATAAACTTTTTCTTTTTAAAATAATTTTCCAGATTTTAATCAAATGTTTTAAAACCAGGATGCAGATTATCCTTAACCTTAGATGGGCACAATTTGAATTGCAATTGTTAATATGATCCACAATAAAAAGAGATAGGGAAAGAGAAAGAACACAGAGATTTATACTGGTTCAGATTAGGCCAATCCTATATCCAGTTCCCAACCACCACAAATACGTGATGATCACCCCACTATCTTTAATTGAAATTACAAACACCAATTCATGAAATAACAAATAAAGATAAAGGAAACACCTCCTTAGACACACTAAGGATGAAACACCTCCTCAGACACACTGAGGATGATTCCCACCTCTCTTGACACACAAGAGATGAACACACCTCCCTTAGAACAAATCCAAGGGATGAATTTTACCCGTTCAGAAAAACAGTAAAAGAAAACACCTGATTGAGTGCTGAATGAAAGCTTAAGCACAAAGATCACCACTTCCAAAGACTTTGATCAACCTTGAGATAGCAAGAAAGCGGTTTTGAAAAACTATAGCGCAAGAACACTTTGAATATTGTGTTTAATCAGATGTGTTGAACCTAAGACATTCTCTTTAATTTTATAATTCGAAAATACATCAAAGTTTCCATTCTTAGGTTGATTCAACATTGAATTCGCAAAAATGACTTATTTAATCGATTATATAAAAAGCTTAATCGATTATATCAGAGTTAAAAACTGGAAAACACATTTTGCCTGATATAATCGATTAGATTAAGGCCATAATCGATTATATTAACCCAGAATCAATATAATTGATTATCAAAAACACTTAATCGATTATTTTGTTCGTTAAACTATTTTAATTCAAATTTTAAGTAAAATAATCGATTAGACTTCGTATCATAATCGATTAAAAGCGTAGAAAAACGTTTTTGCGAGAAAACTACTTGCTCTCAAGTTTGAAAAGGTCTTGAATGGGATTTATGACTTACTTTTTTCATCCATCACCCAAAACAGAAACTTCAAAACTTGAAACTCCAGCACTTGAGAAAATCTTCATCAATCTTCTCTCTTGAAAGCTTTAAACACTCTTTATGCCTTGCCTTTTTCATCAAGCAACCTTCCTTTGTGAGATGACTTCATCAACACTTGTTCTTGAAAAATGCCAACATTAAGATGAGAGAACACACAAGATTTTTTCTGTTGTTAACCAATCTCCCAAGAGATCTGAGACCATTTGTGATGACTTGCACCCTTGCAATCATGAATGTTATAGATTTGAAGACTTCCATTTTGAAATTATCATATAGATGTTTCAACAATGTTAGTTCATTTCTCTTTACTTCCTTGAAGTCTTCACACGCTATACCAAATCTCTTTAGAACTAGTTAAAACATGAATATTTAAAGTCAGTTAAGCTTATGTTAATCTGACATTAATTCAAATATTTATTTATTAAAAAATAGTTAACATTGATTTAGAGTTGGATAAATCAACTCAAAAATAATTTTATGCTTTTTTAATTGTTTTAATTTAATCTTTTACATTTTATAGAGGACATTAAGTTACAATTTTATCAACAATATTATTATTATTTAAAAACTAATTTAATATTTTTCTATAGAGTAAGTAAATACACCAACCACGATAGAAAGAAAAAATATTTTTTATTTGTTACCAGTATAGTTTTACAATATTAATACTTAAAATCAATGCATATATTAATATCTTACAGAAATAATTAAATGTATAAAGTATGATTATTTATGTTACATTAAGATATTAAATGTATGTATTAGTTTCGTGCATTATATTTAATGATATTACATAAATAATATAATGCATACATTAATATATTACATAAATGATACTATGCAATACTTAAATAATGCTTTAATTAGTTTTTTTATTTTAAATCGGTTAAATAATCATTTCCAAAGGAAAAATACTAAAAATTCGATTAATTATTTTCATTGAACTACTCATCTCCTCTTTAGTATCTATATAAAGTGGATATTGATAGAGTTTTCTTCAACAAGTTATCAAAATTTAATCAAGTACGATTTCTAGGTATCTCTGCATATTTCGAGTTTATTTGTAGTTATCTCTGAATGTTTAGAGTTTAGGCAAATGGCCAATATATGGGAAAAGACGAAGATGAAGAAAGCACAAACATATACTTTTTCTAAGAATGATGAGATCTCAAAATCAAATTAAGGGTTGTGCATGCACAAGGATTATTTTTTCCCAAAGATTCTACCACACAACTTAAGGGTTTCAATGACTCCCAATAAACTTTATCTTATGAAACACAACGATCTACCGTAGGTTATTGTATCTTTATTGGATCATTCTTGTTAGTTGGAAATCTAAAAAACAAACTATCATATCCAGACCCTCTTCCAAAGCTGACTATTGTGGCCTCACTAGTATTACATGTGAGATCCAACGACTGCACTCTATCTTATGGGATCTCAATGTTGAAATTTCCATCCCTATTATTTTGAGTTATGGATTTAATGTTAAAAAAATATACCTCATAATCAAAGTTGTCTAATGAATTTTCACCAACAACATTAGCCACAAGACTAATGTCTGCTTCCTTGTTTTCAGAGTCATATGTGTCCAGATCCTCCCATGTTGATATGAAACCCATCTTTATATGAAGTTTTTTCTTATAGTACTTCTTTCTTTCCTTATTGTTGGCTTTTGGGCATCCTAATCTAAAGTACCCTGAATTCTTACAACCATCACATATGGCTTTCTACTTGTAGTCATTGTAATCCTTCTACTCTTTATGACCCCGAGGTCTGAACATCTTTTCTTTCCCATACTTTCCATGTTTTTTCAACATCCACTTGAACTTGTTTGTCAACAAAGACAACTCTTCATTATCTTTAAAATCTAAGTCCTCATATTGATTTTCTATTGCTTCATAGACCTTGTTAGTAGGCTTTTGAGTCTTCAGGGCAAGATCTCTTCCTTTCAGAATCTTTGCATCTCTTGCCAAGACTTGTTCATACACAGTTAGAATACTGATTAACACCTCCAATGGCATGATTTCCATATCCTTAGATGCTCTTTGGAAGGTTTCTTAAGGTCTCCATTAAGGTGGGAGAACACACAAGATATTTTCTATAACATTGTAGGTGTTAACCAGTCTCCTAAGAGATCTGAGACCATTTGTGATGACTTGCATTCTTGCAGTCATGGATGTTATAGATTCAAAGACTTCCATTTTGAAGTTATCATACTGACGTTTGAACCATGTCAGTTTATTTCTCTTGACATCCTTGAAGTCTTCATATGTGTTAGACGCAAAAATATATCAAGAAGGGGGGGTTGAATTGATATAAGAATTTATTTCAAAACTATTAAGTTTCAGAAATTTTCTGATGCAGTTTAGAGCAAATTAGTTGAATGTTTACAGTGAATTAGTCGATTAGTTCAACAAACAGATATTAAAGATGATGAAAGATGAGAAAGAAAACACCAGGAATTATACTGGTTCACTCTTTTTCAAGAGCTACATCCAGTTACCGATCTGTAACACTAACATATCTCTAATCACTAAAAATTATCAAGTCTTTACAAAAAATCCTTTTATAAAGACTACAAGAATAAAAAAGATCCAATTCTAAACCCTATAAAAATTGATCTTTAAACCCAGACTCACACCGAGTCTTATGTGATCAACCCAATCACAAGAAACAGGGTTCGCAACCCCACTGAGTAATCTCAACACAGAGATCAAAAGCAATACAAAAAAATATGAATAAAGACTCTCTTGAAAAACTGAAACTTTAAAAGAATTCTCTGCAGGCTTTTCTTGATCCTTTCTACTCTGATCTTTGGCTATTCTTTCAGTATTCTCTCGTGCTTTGAGTCTTTCTTGAGACTTGTATTTATAGACAAAGAGAAGAGCTTCAAGTCGCACTTTACTATTTTCTGCATAAAGGGAGGCCTGGAACAAAATAGTCGACTAAACAACAAAACAGTTAGCTATTTTCATTAAAACCACATTCCTGATACATTAATGAAAATAGTCGACTAATATAGTAGAATTAGTTGACTAATTGAAGATTAATAAAAATAGCGGCTATTATATCACAGTTAGCTAACTATTAACAGATAATCTAACATCTTTTCTAAGCTGCATAATCATCAATTAAACATCAAAGTTTCAGCAACATCATCAAATCAAAATCATCAAAAATATGCCATAGTGAAAGTATCTCATATCTCTCTAGTGCTGGTTAAGGCATGAATATTTAAAGTCGGTTGAGTTGATGTTAATCCAATACTAATTCAAATATTTATTTATTAAAAATGGGTTAAATATGTTTTCATTCCTTGAACTATTTGTCAAAATTGGGTTTCATCCCTAGGACAAACTTTGAACCTATTTCATCCTTATGTTTTATAAACTAGTGTAAACGATCCTTGATGATGTGTCAAGATTTCTTTTTTTCTCTTTATTTTCCTCTCCTTAAAAATGTTTTTATTTGTTATCAAGGATCATTTACATTAGTTTATAAAGTATAAGGACAAAATAAGTTCAAAGTTTATCTTGGGAATTAAACACAATTTTAATAAATAGTTTAAGAACTAAAAACATATTTAACCCATTAAAAAATAGTTAGCATTGATTTAGAGTTGGTTAAGTCAACTCAAAACTAATTTTATATATTTTAAGTTAGTCTTTTATATCTTATAGTAGACAACTCTGTTACAATTTAATCGACACTATTATTATTATTATTATTATTATTATTATTATTATTATTTGAAATTTAATGTGATATTTTTTTAAATAGAGAGTATATACACCGATCACATAAAGAGAAAAGAGTATTTTCTAACACGGTACCAGTAAAGTTTTACAATATTAGTACATTAAATCAATGTATATATTAATATGTTACAAAAAATAATTAAATATATATAAGTATGATTATTTATGTTGTATTAAGAAACTAAATGTATGTATTAATTTCGTGCATTATATTTAATGATGTTACAAAAATAATATAATACATACATTGATATATTACATAAATGATACTATTCAATACTTAAATAATGCTTTAATTACTTTTCTTATTTTAAACCTGTTAAATAATCAATTCAAAAGAGAAAATACTAAATAGTTAATTAATTATTTCCAGTAAACTACTTATCTCCTCTTTTGTCTCTTTTGTATCTATATAAAGTGGATATTCATAGAGTTTACTTCACCCAGTTATCAAAATTTCTTGAAGTAATATTTTTAGGTATCTCTGTATATTCAGAGTTTATTTCTGGTTATCTCTGAATGTTTAGAGTTTAGGAAAATGGCCAACACCATGGGCAAAGATGAAGATGAGGAAAGCACAAACATATAATTTTTTCAAGAGTGACGAGATCTCAAAATCAAATTAATGAAGTACTAAAGGTATTACATAGTTTGTGATTAATTAGATTCATCACTACAAAAATATTTAATTTTAACGGAGGTTTATTAATAGAGGTTATAATAACCTCCAGTAAGAAATGTAGATATTGGGGGTTTTATAAACCCCTGAAAAGTATCTGCGGTTTTAAAAGAAACTCCAGTAAAATTAGACAATTTTTTTAATTTCCCACTTCTCAGTTTTCATTTTCCCTCTTTCTCTATTTTCTTTTCACGTTTCCTCTCTTGTGCCAAACCTCAGACTTCTCATCTCCTAAACCCTACTCCTCATCTCCTAAATCTCAGACTCATCCAACTTCTCCATCAAGACCCTTTTTTAAAACAGTTTCTGGGAGCGTTTCTGGGAGCGTTTCTGGGAGCGTCGCGTTCTACTCGCATTTTTGGGATTGCTCCGCTTGCATTTCCGTTCTTCGTTCCGACATTGTTTCAAACCCTCGAAAAGTCCTTGCTTCTGGGATTGTTCCGTTCTTCGTTCTTCATTTTGAGGAAGTGCACCTGTACGATAGTAATCGGAGAGTTGGGAGTGATGATGGGTTGTTCTCTGATTGTGAGAAGGAGGGTATTTTGCTTTTAGCCCCTGCCAAAGATGTTCCTGCACCTGTTCCAATCTCAGGTTCGTTTTTTTGGAATCAATTTTGCCACACCCTTTGTGATTTTATGAACTGCTATTATGTTATTGTAAGGGGTTTTTTGTTTTTCTTTTTCTCCACTTTTGGTGTTGTTCATTTGTTGAGAATGATTGCATTGCTGAAAAATTATGGTGAAATTGATGGTAGAAAATTTTCTTATGATTTGGGTATGTGAAGAGAAAATCTATTGACGAAAGTTTTTTGTTTTTAGTCCTGTTTATCTTCCACAAACTGCAAATTATGTGATACAATTCAGAATACACTTAGTCATGATGAAGAAAAATTAGAGACTTAATTTAGTAATAAATTAAATGAAACTGAAAATCCAGCTTAGCCAAAGGAGTTCATATCTGTAAACATCAGAGAGCTGTCTGAAAACAAGGAAACTTCTCAAAACAGAACAATCTATAATTTCTTTACAGAAAGAGAAATAATAATTTTCTGAATAGTTGCTATTATTAAATTCACAATCTAATTAGAAGAAAAAGAGAATTAGATAAACTCAATGTTTACAATTTAAATTGATGAGTGTGGAAAACATACAATACAAGTATAGAGATAAAAGTAAAACAACAGTATTTGGAGGTAGCAATGAAGAACCTGCTAGGCTTTGAGCCACCGATGGAACTTAGATGTTCCCAACAGTCAGGAAGTGGTCCCGTTATTTGATTATTTGATTATTTGATAAATCCAAAGTGAGCATATTTTTGGTAACTCTATTTCCGCACAATAATGTATTTAAATCTGAAAACTTATTTTCTGACAGATCCAATGTGCCAGCGTGTGAAAAAAAGGTAGGAATTGCACCTTCAAGTTTATTGGAATTTAGAATTATTGCCTCTGGACCATAGTCGACAAACTTCATCATTAAATTTGGAATCTGACCTTTGAGATTGTTGTAAGACATATTCATCCTTTGTATAAACTGTAACTTGTTCCAAAACCAATTTGGTACAAAGTCATTAATCTCCGCATCAGAAATATCCAGGAAGCTTAGCTGACTTTGAGCCTGGAGCCAACTTGGGAAGCTAGGACCCAACTTGCAAGAAGCTAGTCCCAATTGAAGTAATTGGAAAGGTGGAATCCAGGTAGTAGCAAACTTGAGAGACAATGAGGTGTCTGATAAGTCTAGCTCCATCAATCGGGACAAATTTGTGAGATGCATTTCATTAATATCACCCTCTAAGTAATTCTCCTAAAGATAAAGATACTGCAACTGATATAGCAACCCAATGCTTTCTGGTACTTCTCCCTTTATCAAATTTTTGGAAAGATCTAATGCCATCAGAGATGTAAAACTTGAAAGATTAGGTAGCTTGCCCATAATCTTGTTATTAGATAAATCTAGTATCTCTAATACAGGGTTGTTGCACCATGAAGAATTCTGAATGAAGCTAGAAATTTCCCCACTCAGGTTGTTATTTCTAAGTTGTAATTCTTGCAATGTACATATGTTCCCAAGTGAAGTAGGAATGTTGCCTTTTAGTTTGTTAGAGTCGAGTTCAAGAAATTTGAGAGAGCTCATTACTTTCCCGAATCCATCTGGAATGGGACCTTCTAACGAGTTATTGTAAAGGGAAAGGCTTTGAAGATTGGTGGTGAAGTTGAAAACCCAGTGAAATATTGTTGATGATTTCAATAGATTAAAGGAGAGATAAGGGTGACAAGAGAATGAGAATTTTTATTGGAAGCAGATGACACAAGAAAACTTTTATCAGTTAGGCTGGAATTTAACAAGTAAAGTTCTTGTAGTTTGGTGCTGAAGTTGAGATTTCCTTGAAATATAGTCAGATTATTATAAGACAGATCAAGGATGACAAGAGAAGGAAAGTTTGGATAGTGAGGACATGACAAAACAATGTTATTATAAGAAAGATAAAGCTCTTGGAGATTAGGGCTATACATTGACAACAATATATTTGGTTTTAGGTAAATACTCATATATTTGGTTTCAAGATAAGAATTCCAATATGAATTTATAATTGATTTTAAGTGAAATAACTTTGTGCGGGTTCATAATAATTATGTTTTATGTTCTTTTATCATCTGAATCTAGAATAAAGACATAAAACGTAATTAATCTTGGGAAATCAATTTCGAAGTGTGTGTTTTGAAATGCTCATCTATAGAGTATGTTTGGTTTCTAAGAGACACTAAATGTTTTCCCCAAGTTCCGAAGCTGAAAATAGAGAAGCAAGTATGTTCTTGGATTGGAAAAAAGTGGTTTAGGTCTAACCCAACATTTTTCCAAACATCCATAACCAGTGGATTCAAAGTTAAATACTATAGGCTATTATTTAGTTTATATTTTCAACTCGGGGCAAAAAGTTCTGCTTGATATTATTGTTGTTGGTAATGTCTGGCGTTTATTGGTAAATGTTAATGTTGTTGTGTTGTCTTTTGTGAAGTTGGAAAGTGGCTAGGTATATTACTGGCTTTCATGGCTTTGGGGACACTTTTCTTTTGTTAAGAAAGACTAATTTTTATTGTTTTTTTCTTTTTAGAATTTTAATTTTTGATTCTAGCAATGATGTTGTAAATTTGGAACTTTGGAGTCAAGGAAACTGGTATTCCCATGTGGCATTCTTCATATTTCCTTAATTTTTCTCTTCTGATTTGCAGAGAAACAATTTAAGGCGCCCGGTTGAAAGAGGAGAGGAAGATTGATTGATCTCGACTGGTTGGAGAGGAGTGAAAGCCTATTTATCACTTATTTAGAAACAATGAATCCTAAAGGTAAAATCATTCTTCTCTTGAACATTTCTTTGTGAATATTATGCTTTTAAATTGTTTTAAACTAATTCAATTTTAAAACTGGTTTTGAACCAGTTTAATCTTAAAACTGGTGAAAATGAGAGAGAAGGTGGAAATGAAGCTCGAGATGTTGAGGAATATTATTATTATTAGTGGAATGTATAATCCAATGCATTTGTTGCATATTTGAAATAGAAAAATGTATGCATGCATGATGCATCTATCTTGTGGTGCATCCAAAGGCAATAGCCATCACACCAGTCACTTCTAATTACAATTTCTGTCTTAAACCATTTGTCCAATAGTAAAATATTGATTCAAAAAATCATTTTTAACTTAGAAAGTACCGACCAACAGATTCATCTTAGAGTTTCTTTCCTCTAACATTCATTTTAGTTGCTTTACAATTCATATTGAGGACCAAATATTTAATTTCATATAGTAGAAAAATTTGCATGACTGGGTATGTGACAAGTTATGCACTTGCATTGTTTAACAGTTATATCATTGCATACACAAACACACTCCTAAAAAGAAGGTAATAACATGATTAAGCTTATTTAATGCTTCTCTCAATTGAGAAGATATACCATAAATCTAATCATGTTAATTATCTTCACTTGAACAAACCTCAATTCAATGGATAAATCTTGGATAAACATGCCTAGAAATACACCTCAATATATGGAAGGATTGAATAAATTCTTGGACTTTGCATTTGCTAATAATGGTGTTAGGGGGAAGATAATATGTCCATGTCAGAAATGCAACTTTAACAAATGGCAATGTCGTGAAGCAGTGTATGAGCACTTGATTATTAAACCTTTCCCAAGAGGATATACAGTGTGGCTTCTACATGGGGAGAGAACAGGAGTAAATGCCACAGATGAAACATATGTAATGATGCAAAGAGACAATGAAAGAATTCATGTTAATAATCCTATGTGTGACATGGTTAATGATGCATTTTGGTATAATCAATATGGCAATGACATGGTGGATGATTGGGCAACAGGTCCAGAGTCAAGTCATACTATGAATGATGATATTGGAGATTTTTTTGAGTTAATGCAAGATGGTCAAGAGAGTTTATATGAAGGGTGTCATAAATATTCTAAACTTTCCTTTTTGATCAAGTTGTATCACATCAAATGTCTATGCAAAATAAGTGACAAGGCAATGTCCATGATACTAGAGTTGTTAGTAGATGCCTTTGAACATGCTAAAATTCCACGCTCATTCTATGAGGCTAAGAAAATCATTAACAAGCTTGGTCTTACTTACACCAAAATTGATGCTTGTCCGAATGATTGCATGTTGTACTTGGGAGAAGATATAAATAGAGATTTTTGTAAGAAATGTAAAACATCTAGATGGAAGGAAAAAAAAAAGAGTACAGTTAGTAGTGCTACAGGTAACAAACGAAAGAAGATTCCTGCAAAGGTTTTAAGGTATTTTCCTTTGAAGCCACGTTTACAGAGGATGTTTATGTCCTCTAAAATAGCTGAACATATGCGGTGGCATGCATCTGAAAGTATAGGTGAAGGAATCTTAAGGCATCCAAGAGATTCTGAAGTATGGAAGAGATTCGACTTTAAACATCCTCAATTTGCCTCAGACCCTCGAAATGTTCGACTAGGTTTGGCTACTGATGGGTTTAATCCATATGGAAATCTAAGCACTAGTCATAGTATTTGGCCAGTTGTACTTATACCAAATAACCTTCCTCCTTGGATGTGTATGAAACAGAGTTCATTCATTCTCTCCATGATCATTCCTGGAAAGCGAGCTCCAGGAAATGATATTGATGTATATTTACAACCATTAATAGAAGAGTTGAAAGAGTTATGGAACACTGGCATCAAAATTTTTGATTCATATGCAAATGAAGTGTTTGATATGCATGCAGCCATATTGTGGACTATTAGTGATTTTCCAGGTCTTGGAACCCTATCTGGATGGAACACACATACTGGGCTGGCATGTCCTAGATGTAATTTTGACACAAGTCCTAGGAAGCTTCTTAAAGGTGGTAAATTTTGTTTCATGAGTCATCGTCGTTGGTTAGATGGAAGGCATAGATTTAGACTAGCTCGCATGAGATTTGATGGAACTATAGAAAATAGAAATCCTCCCTTAACAATCTCAGGATATGATGTCTTACAACAAGTTTAGAATCTTAATGTTGAATTTGGGAAAGAACCAGTAGTTGAGGAATGGGTAAAAAGACAACGGGGAGTTAATCATTCTAAGGTAGACACTCAACAATGGCGAAAAAAGAGTATACTTTTTGAACTTCCTTATTGGGTAGACAACTTATTGCACCACAATTTAGATGTTATGCACATTGAAAAAAATGTATGTGATAATGTGGTGTTTACATTGTTGAACGATAGTTCAAATAAATGTAAAGACAATCTGAAGGCACGAAAGGATTTACAACTTTGGGGTATTAGACCGGATCTTTGGCCTGATGAGAATGGTAGATATCTTCCTGCAATATATACATTGACAAATGTAAATAAGGATATCTTTCTCAAAACTTTGAAGAAAATAATTGTTCCAGATGGTTACTCAAGTAATATTAGTAGATGTGTTGATGTTAAACAGCGTAAGCTTGGGGGATTAAAAAGTCATGACTCACATGTTTTGATGGAGCAACTACTACCTTTGGCAATGAGAAAGACACTCCCTAAGGAAGTATGCTCTATTTTGATTGATCTATGTTTGTTTTTTAGACAATTGTGTAATAAAGTTTTAAAAGTGGATGAACTCTCCCAATTACAAAGTAGAGTTGTGTTGACATTGTGTCACATGGAGATGTTGTTTCCTCCTTCTTTTTTTACAGTCATGGTTCATTTAATTGTGCATTTAGTAGAAGATGCCAAGCTTGGAGGACCTGTCCAATATCGATGGATGTATCCCATTGAGAGGTACCTAGGAAAATTAAAGTCTTATGTTCGTAATAAGGCACAAGCAGAAGGCTCAATAGCTGAAGGATACATGGCTGAGGAGGCTTTAACTTTTTGTTCTAGATATTTAGATGGAATTGAGACAGTGTTCAACCGAATGCATCGTGTTAACGATGAACCTAATATTGTGCCTTCTAATGTAAATTGTTCTCACCAGTTGGAAAACCTGTTGGGGGTTTTACTTATTTCACTCTATCTGCAAAGGAAAAATTGCAAGCACACCGTCATGTGCTAACCAATAGCACCATAGTTGACCCATTTCTGCAGTAAGTATTTTAACTTTCATTTTTGTATAATTGGTTTTTTCTTAGACATTAATTGTATATACTTTATATATTTCACATAGGGAATTTAGAGACACTTTACGAAGACAACTAAGAAGTCGCACACGGTCATCCTTTGTTATAGACAAGAGGGTGCATAGGGAATTTGTAGAGTGGTTTTCACGTCGTGTATGTATATTTAGACCAGTAAACTTTGATTTCTCTATATATTATACTTTATACTTAATATGAGCATTTTTTCCTTTTAGATATGGAATGAATCAATTGAAGTCCATTCAGATGATTTGAAATTCTTAGCTATGGGTCCGATTGATTGTGCAAAGCGATATAGAGCCTACAACGTTAATGGGTTCAAGTTTCGAATATTGGAGCATGACCTTTGGCTTAAAACACAAAAAAGTGGAGTGTTTGGTACATTTGGGACAAGAAGTTATGCAAGTAGTAGTGATAATCAAATGCGGTTTGGAGGTGTACCTTATTATGGTCGATTGGTAGACATAATTGAGATAAACTACAATGGTCGATTCTCAATTGTTTTATTCAAATGTATGTGGGCTAATACAACTACTTCTAGGGGGATTGTGACTGATGAGTTGGGATTTACATTAGTAAACTTTGGACGTTTGATCCACACTGGTGATAATGATGATGATGAGCCATACATTCAGGCATCAGAGGCTCAAATGGTCTACTATGTAGAGGATGAGTTGGATAAAAATTGGTGCATACCTGTACATATAAAGCCTAGAGACTTGTACAACATGGGTGAAGATGATGTTGACAATTTTCATGAATGTGAGCCATTTGAACAACAAAACTTAGAAATGTTATTTCCAGATGAGGGAGGAAATATACAATTAACAAGGTTTTACTATTTTATTTTAAACTTGTGGCGTTCATTACTAGATCTAATGTAATATTTAATTATTATTTTATAAATTACTGATCTAACTCATGTTGATCTTATTGTTGGTAGACCACCTGAAGATGAAGAAAATCTTGACAAAGAAGAGTAGTTCAAAGATACAGACTGCACATAATGCATCTTCTACATGGGGACATGTAGTAGATCATAACAAGACGTCTTCACATGCAGTTCATCATCCGTCTCATTCAGGTAGTATGTTCAATTAAAAGTTTAGAGTTTTATTGTTCATTAATATGGTATTTTAAGGTTCATTATTGTCTCACAAATAGAGAAGACATCCCTATTGCTTTAAATTTGTATCATCCTTATGTTAAAATGCTCAAATGTGGATGAGACACTTAAAGAGATGACTTTACTAATAAATAAGGTGTTACTTGTTAGGAATCTTGAAGATGAAATTTGCAACCTCAAGTATGTCAAAGTCAGAAAATCAAGTCAGTACTCATCCTTCACAACATAATAGTCAACCTCTTTTACCCTTACCTACACCTAAGTACACTCATCCTCCACATCTTCACCGTACATGTCAACCTGGTTAGATGTCTCAACTTGCATACCCATCCATAAATTGCATTAGCTTTATTCACTATATTGATTCCTTTGTAATTCATTTGGATATATGTGATTGATTCTCAATATTTCTAGTACAAACTCCACCTCCAACTGTAGCTCAGGCAAGTAATCAACATGTTCCTCCATCTCCATTTGAGCCTGTAACAAGTAATCAATATGCTCCTCCTCCACCTCCATCTGCATCTTTAGCAAATAATCAACATGTTCCACATCCCCTCCTATCTGCACCTCAAGCAAGTAAGACGTGTTCACTTTCTTTTCAAATTGAACAATCCAACATCATTAGACACAACTATTTTTTTATTCATTTAATTTATTTTCAGGAAACTTGAAAGTGAGGATATCTTCAACTAGTCAGACTAGCTCTGAGACTACATTCATTGTTCAGCCCCCAATTGCACCTCAATCTAATTGTCAGTCACCACATCAATCTACACCCTTATCTGTGTCGTCAATACCTTGTACACCAAATTCACATTCTGAAAATGAAGAGGAAGAAAATGGGGAAATTAATGACCAAGTACATCAACAATGGTCTGCAACCCGAAAGAGAGCATGGATTGTTGATGTGATTGGTAAGAAACTTTAATTTAGCTTTATGGAAAACCCTCATTCATTAAAAACAATAGTTCTTATCAAATTGTTAAGAGCATATAATGTTATATACTTATTCAATATTATTTGTTGGTTTAATATTGTATCCCTTAAACATGACATGCTTTTAACATTTTACAGATGAAGAAGGCAATAAAAGTACAAAACAGTTAAAAACCAATGATGTTTGGCATTTACCTGCTAATGAAAGGATTGTTGTGCAATGGAATAATGAGGGTCAACCAATTGCAGATGGTGGAGCCTTATTGAATAGGTTCTTAGGTAGTATTGCTAGAAACTTTAATGCATTTCCTATTAGCTATTCTAGTTGGAGGAAAATTCCTAAAGATTATAAAGAAGACATACTAAAGAACACTGTTCAAGTAAGAAATGTAAAATTTGAATTTGTAATTTAATTCTACTATAATTATTGTTAATTTTAATTGTTCTATGTTTTGAAGGCCAAGTTTGATGTCCACTTTGATTTTCATATAAATCATGTTCTCAAATCACTTAATACAAAATGGAGAGACCATCGACAAGAAATGTGGCAACAAAGGAATGATGGAACACGTACAAGAGATGAATTGATCACAATGGCTCCAGAAGGAATAGATAGAGATCATTGGGCTTCTTTTGTTGATTATCGTCTAAGTTCAAAAACAAAGGTATAACTAATTTCTTTTTCATCAACATCGTTCATATTTGTTAATTTTTATATGTTGATGATTAGGACAATGCCCTAAAAAATAAAGAGAATAGGACAAAGCAAACCATTGCTCACACAGGTGGATCTAAGAGCATTGCAAGGAAAAGAGATGAAATGGTGACAATACTACATTTTTCATGTCTAATTTCTGTTTTTATTTCTCTTTTTATGTGTCATGTAATTTTTCTTCAATTTTATAGGAAAAAGAGTGTGGCCATAAGGTTAGTAGAGGAGAGGTATGGATAGCTACACATAAACATGCTAATGGGGCATTTGTAAGTGATGAAGCGAGGGAAATTGGTGTAAGTTAAATTTCAATAAAGTTTATAATTGTCAATCACATTTCATGTTATCTTAGTTTTTTTTGTGTTCTTTTTAGGAAAAAATTCAAGCATATGAATCAAGCTCATCATCATCCGTTTCAAAAGAAATATCAAGTATTGATTCCTTAGCTTATGCTTTAGGAAGCCAAGAACATTGTGGACGTGTTCGGGGTTTAGGTTTGGGTCCTTGCCCATCTAAAGTGTTTGGACTCAATGCTCATTCGTATAGTACGCCATCTTCAACTTTACCTTCTTACACACAGTTACAAAATCAGGTAGATAAATTAATTTTTTGTTTTAATGTAGTGAATGATTGGTTCACCATGCATTGACCAATTTTATTTGTTTGTTCAAGATTTTTAATTAAGTTGCTTGCTACGTTTGGTTTTGTGGGTTTTTTTATTAGGATTACACTTGCATATTTGAATGTTATGTACATAGTACAAATTAAATCAAAGGTTTCTAATGCATTGATTTATTTCACAAAAAGTGCTAGTGTGTAGGTATAGGTGCTACTTTTTGGATACTCTTATACTCCAAACTCAATTCCTTTATATAAGCCGTAGTTGGGTATGACTATTTTAATTAATTTTGTTTTCGTATATAGGTTTCTACATTGACATCGCAAGTCAATGAAATGAAGGCAATGATGACATTCTTTGTACAAAACTATCATGGTGAATTGCCTCATCACTTTTCTAACTTTCATGCATCACCGGTAATATTTAAAATTTGAATAAATTAATATATACATATATATTTATAATTTCACTATTACTAATTATTGTTGTTATTTTATATTTTAGGTATCTGATCAAGGGAGTGTTCCTAATGATGAAACAAATTATCAGCATCAACAACTATGATTGAAGACTATTATTTAAGTTTGTGTTTTGTCTAATTTTAAGACATTGAAATGTTACTAAACTTTAAATTTTGTAAACTTGTGGTTTATATTACTTTTACTAGTAAATTGTAGACCTTTTTCCTTTAATGAATGACAATTTTTTTTCTTTTTATAGTTTGTTTTCATTTATTTTAATATATGTGCAATACATAAAAAATACTCAAATAATGAAATAGATCAGGATTTCAAAACCAAGGGGAAACTACTAAAAATTTAAAATTTTACCATTATGGGAGTTATAAATTGTGGCGAGTTACGAGTGCTAAAAATCTGAAACATAATGGGCCAAAATCGTCGAAAATTAATGGGGGTTTGAAACCGCTGAGAACTAATGGGGGTTTGAAACCGCTGAGAAATAATGGGGGTCTGAAACCGCTGAGAAATAATTGGGGTTACCAAACCGCCGAGAAATACAAGGGATTTCCAAACCGCCGAGAAATAAACCGTAGAGAATAGCAGGGGAGTAGAACCTCTAGAAAGTCACTACGGTTTTCGAAACCGCTTCTAAGTTTTGGTATTCCAAGGGTTGCCTCAAACCGCCGATAATCCGTTAGCGACGCTGGTTTTTCCCAAGAAAAGTCAAACCGCAGGTAACGCACTTAGTGGAGGTTAAAACCGCCAGAAATACTAATCATAACCCCAGTTAAATACAACTTTTGTTGTAGTGCATAGCTTTTGCTAATTTTTACATATACTTTTTTATTATTTTGTTTATTAGCTTATATACACGATTATTATACCGAAAGACATTTTGTTTATAGAAAATTGAAGGTTTTTGTCATACATATATTGAATATTAACAGCTGTAATACAGGATGGGGCCTATGATGTGCAGTGGAGTGTTGTGTTTTGAAGTGGAGTGTTGTCTTATATGGCTAGATCCTACAGCAGAAGTAGGAGGTGTGAATGACCACTTCACTTGTTGGACGGAAGATAGAAGCATGCATATTAGAAGGGCTACGGGACAGAACAAGAGTGGAACTACAATAACTACAGGTTATTGACTTGAACTTGCAGACTACACCACCTATCAACAACATACATTGATTTTGTAGAAGAAGAGATTAAAAATATTAATAGCTCTTGTAATGTTTTTTAAAATAAAATTAGAGTTAGTTTAATGTCTTTCTTTCAAATAGAAATAATTAAGAGACTAATTTTTTAGACACAAGGATAGTACAAAAGACAAGGACCTTGTTTGGAAAGCTTTGGAGCATCTTCCAAACATGGCCTAACCTAGAATTTACCCATGTGCATGTATTTTCGTCCACCATCTCTATATAAGGGTGTGAGTCTTATTTGTAACATAACTTTGAAGATTAATGAATTTCTAGAGCATTTTCTCTCTTTGAAGTTTAAGAGGTAAGCCTTGTTTCTAAAATCTTATCTTGAGTTTTCCATAATCTAAGTGGTGATTGTCTCTTGCACTTATCTTTCTCTTGAAAGTGACATGTTCTTCATTCTCTTATCTTCTCCATGTTTTCTCTTTACTTGTTCTTATTTGTTCTTCATTGTTGCACCCTTCATTCTTCATTTTAATCAATTTTCACCAATTAAACTCCTTGAGTTCATCTTCTATTGTTTCCTATTGCTTGTATCTTGATTTTAATGGATTGAAACATCATAAAACTTGTTATAATTAATTCTCACCGATTGAAACCCTTGTATTTGGGGTTAGATGCATTTTT
>CM059257.1:17367071-17690616 GCA_030347555.1 Lablab purpureus | reverse complement strand
TGTATTATATTTTTTATGATATATTATTGCACGAAATTAGTATTTGAATGTAACATAAATAATTATAATTTATATATTTAATTATTTTTGTAACATATTAGTATATGTATTAATTTAATGTTTTTTAAAATTAATATTGTAAAACTTTATTGCTAACAAATAAAAATACTCAAATCTATTTCTTTCTCTTTGTATTTGTGTACCAGGGCTAGAGTTGGGAAGGAGTTTGCCTAGGCTTTCATATGTATAAACTTGTATTATAAAATATTTGTTTGTATAATCCATTTAGATCGTCTTTTAGTTTTTACAAATTGTATTGGTTCTACGAAATCTACAATGAACTAAATGAGTTAGCTTGTACTGGAGTTGATGAAAATAATACATTTTGGAAATTTCACATTATCTTGGATGAACAAAGGAGTGGATGATAGAAGCTATATAATAGACTTGATTTCATGATATTTAAACACTCCAGTAAAAAAAATTATTTAGGCTTGTATTAGACTCTTCTTATACTCTTGTACTAGAGTGTCGCATTGTAAGAATTTTTACATAGTATTATTCTCTGGTTGTCATTAGACAACGGTTATGGTTTTTTCTCTAGTTTTAGAGTTTTTATTTTATATTCTTGTGTTAATTATTTTTATTGCATTTATCTTATTTCTCTATTACAAAGATTATTCTTCACAGATAAAGATGTTGACATTTTTGTAAAATCATAATGATTTTCTTGTAATAACATAAAAGTAAAAGGCCCATATAAGATATTGAAATCAATAATTCTCACATCTATTAAAGGAAGAATATTTGTACCTTTCTTTATAATCCAAGGTTTCACCCCCTTTAACTCTCTATTCTACGATCTCTCTTTTCTTGATGGATGAAAATAGAGAAACATATGTACTTGCCAGAGAGTGAACCATGTTTTTACAGTAGTGATTTTTCTATAAATATAAAAACCCTATTATTATGCTAAGCCCATCAAATAACAGTAATCATGAGAAAGTTGTTCCTCATTAGCCTAATTATTATTTCATTCTTCATTATTAATTTATTTACTTATTAGTCCATTTAATTAACAAGTCACATGTTCACATGAGACATAAATTACAGTTTTACCTAACAGTAGTATTAGAGCTCATGGGTAAGATATTCTTAGTATGGTATATGTGGTTGCAACTTAGTCTCATCTTCCACATCAGAAAAGATTAATTCTTTGTTGGAGAATCATATTTGGTTGTGCAAGTGTTGTCAAATGTGACATAGAGAAATTTGGTGGAAGGATTGTCTTTCTCATTTTGGGAGGTATGATCTTTTGTAGAAGTTGAATCAAGCATCCTGATGGCATATCCGTGTTGTCATGGAAAATGATTAGTTAAGTATCTCGATGACATATTTCTTGTGTTGGTTATTTTTATTACATTTATCTTATTTATTTATTAGAAGAATTATTCTCCAAAGATAAAAATATTAAAGTTTTACTCAACACCTCGGGTCCGTAAAGATATATTTATATTATTTTGACATTCATTTGTACAATAACATTTTATTGAATTCATTAAATATTATACAATTAATAAATAAAAAATTTGAGTTAAATTAAATTTGATGATAATAAATAAAAGAAAAAAAATATTATAGATTAAATTAGATTTAATAATAACTAATAAAAACATGAAATAATAGAGTTAAATTGGGATCGGGAACATGGACTGTGGATAACGCAGACAATATGCGGTAAACTGTTTAAATCATAATTATACAGAAGGTATAAAGAATACATTATAAAATTAACAAAAGATATAAACTCACATCCACGTTACAGATGAAGTAAAATTTAAAATTAAATGTAATTCGGTATGGACATTAAAAACAATTAAATCAAATAAAATAATTTTTATGATTTTGTTTAATTGACTTTACTGTTTTATTATTATATAACTTTTATTTTTAAAATTAAAAAATAAATTAAGCCAAATAAATTTATACAGTTTGTAGATTGATTTTGTGATTTTATTAGTGTATAATTTTTATCAATATATTTTTATTTTTATTATAAATAAAAAGTAAAAGTAAATAGTAAACTAATTTTGAAAGGATAAAAGATTACTAGATATCGACAATATGAAAAATATAGTAAGGGGTTGTTGTGTTAATGTAAGTATTAAAACTGTTAAGTAGGAAAAATATTAATAATATAAACAACTACCACACACAATTTTATAACATCAACAAAGTACTCGCACCACGCATACATTTTAAGCACCTATAACTTTTATAACTATGTGATAAGTAAACTTATGCAAACCATTACATATTATATAACTAGACTTGTATCTCCTATATTTTGTTTTATAAGTAAATTAAGTTTTAAATCTATTGTAAATTTAGGTTTAATTACTGGAAATATGGAAAATTTAATGTTTATAAGTAATACAAATATTACCTTGAAAGCAAATATTATAATTTAAATATCAAATTATTTTATATTTTAGAAAAATTCATGAAAATTGATTAGTATGGTTAGAAGGTGAAAAGCTTATATCACTTAAAAATTTCCAGTATTGAAAGATGAATATTTCTTTTATGATTTATGTTATTTTGTAAAACAAAAAAGTTATCTTTTTTATCTTAACAATATAAGTCTATAATTTTTTTTAAAATATTACATGATGATATTTCAGAGAAGGTTAAAAAAAAATAATCATTAATATACACTGAAAACTAAAATAACATTATTTTAACAAGAAAAAAATATGTAAATAAATAAATTATTCAGAATGTCCTGATTTATATAGAAACTTAAAAACTATATGCAAAAAAATTAAGAGAATGAAGCATAAGTTTGGTGTCTATCAGTACATGTAGCACATCTACTGCTGCATATAAACTTCCTCATATTTATATTTATAGGAAAATGGCATGGATCCATGGAGCATTCACTCCTCTTCTCTTGAAGCCAGAAAGCAAGTTATAAGCTATAAGGCAACTGTTTTTGCAAACAGTTCTACTCCTTTCAAATATGACTCCCTTTCTGTAGCCTTCCAATCCAATGAGAGTTTTTCAAGCAAGAATTCAGCTCCAAACCAACCTACAATGCTCCAAACATAGCCAACATCCAACATACTAGTAAGTTTGACATATTAGAATAATCATCATTTACGTATAATATTTATAAAAACAAATTGTAAAATAGTATTCAATCTATTACGAAAAACTATGATTTTCTGTAAACAAAATATTTTTTAGTTTAACAAACTAAAAAATTAATATATACAATATAAACTAGTAAAAACTAGAAATCAAAAGCTATATAATATCTTTGTTACTTCCTTAATTTGATTTTGATATCTCATCACTCTTAGAAAAAGTATATATTAGTGTTTCTGTCATCTTCATTTCTGCTCATGATGTTGGCCATTTGTCTAAACTCTAAACATTTAAAGATAAATAAACTCTAAATATACAGAGATACCCGAAAATATGAAACTTTGATAACTTAGATTAAAAAAACTCTATGAATATTCACTTTATATAGATGTGAGGAGATGAGTAGTTAATAGAACTGTCAAAATAAGCCTGGCCCGATGGGCTAGCCCGTATAGCCTATGATTCAGGTCAGGCTAGGCTTAAAAAATTGTGGCCTATATAACAATAGGCTTTTTTTAGCCTGACCCATTTGGCCCGATTCTCATATGGACCAAGGCCAGGCTGGCCCGTAGGCTAATGGGATGACCCGTTTATTTTTTATATTAAAATTTTGTTCTTAATTAGTATGTTGTCATACCAAAGAAAGAAACCCTAGTGTCTCATAGTCTCTGTTTTCTTCTTCATTTCTTCTCTTCCTTTCTCATAAGCTCTTTCATTTCCTATACTGTACTACTCCTCTAACATCTCACAAGTTCTGTTATGTTGTTTAGTAGGTGTTTGACTGTTTTGGAAGTACTTAGTATGTGATCTAAGTTTTTTTACAAGTTGTTTAAATGTAAACAGTTTTACACACACATTTATGTAAATATATTATATATTTATATTTATATTGTTGATAAAAAATTATATTGTAGATATATTATAATATTTTTTTCAATTTTTAATTAGGCTAAAAATGGCCCGTTGGCCCGTCGGCCTAACATAGGGCTAGACCAGGCTAAAAATTGTGGCCCGTTTTAAAATATAGGCCAGGCTAGGCTATCAGATTTTCTAAACTTGGCCCGTAGGGCCAGGCCAGGCTGGGCCGGGCCACCCGTTTTGACAGCTCTAGTAGTTAAGTGAAAATTATTAATTAATTATTTAGTAATTTTTTTTGAACTGATTACTTAAATAGATTTAAAATAAAACAATTAACTGATCCATGTATTTAATTATTAAACAATGTCATTCATGTAATATATTAATGTATGCATTATATTATTTATGATATATCATTAAATATAACATACGAAATTAATACATACATTAATATCTTAATGTAACATAAATAATCATAATTTATATATTTAATTATTCTTGCAATAATATATTAATATATGCATTAATTTCATGTTTTATATAATTCTCTCCAAGGTAATAAATAAAAAATATAAAAATCTATTTAATATTTTACAACAACTTTACTTTATATAACTTATCAAATATTAATAAAATAAGACGTCTCATGATTAAATGAAGAAAACATATGTAAATCTAGAGTCTCATGATTATATGAAAAAAAACATATGTAAATCTAGAGTTTTGATTATAAATATAATAAATAAGAATATAAATTAAAAAAAGTAAATAAAAACCTAACCTAATATGAGACAGATAAGTTGTGACACAGAGATATAAAATTGTCATGATGAAGGTGATATAAGGCACGAGATGTAGTAGAGAAGAGGGAAAACACTAAGGTTTCATTGATTTAACATCATAAAAATTAAGAACTAAAAATTTAATATAAAAAAATAAACGAATCGACCCATTAGTATGCAGGACAGTCTGGTCTTGACCCATATAAGCATTGGACCAAATGGACTAGACTAAAAAACCTATTATTATTTAAGCCACTATTTATTAAGCTTAGTCTGACCTGAATTATGGCCATGCAGACTTGTCCATTGGACTAAATTTATTTTGACAACTCTAAATAAAAGAAAAAGCAATGAATTTTGAGTGAAATTCCATTTTGTAAGAATCATTGAGAGAAAAAAACATTAAATTTTAGATTGAATAAAATTTAGTAATAACCAATAAAAATAAGATATATTAAATTTTGAATTGAATTAATTTGGTAACGCAAATTGTGCAGAATAAGTATAAAAAATTCACATTAAAAATTATAAAAAAAATACAAACTCACACTTATGTCGAGTACAAGTACTATAGGTGGTCCAAAATCCCTTTCTCTTAATACTTAAGTCTTATTATGAGTCTTCACCATTTGGTTCTTTATTACAAATATATATGAAATAAACATGTGATTTGGTATGAAAATTAAACTAAATCAATTTTTATAATTTTATTTAATTGATTTTATAGTTTTATTAGTATATAATTGTGCAGTTTTATTTAGTATTATTATATTTAAAAAGTAAAAGTAAATAATAAACTAATTTAAAAAGAGATTAGTATAGATCAACACCATGAAAAAATAATTAGAGGTTATTCTTAAGGGTAGGTAAGAGATTACTATAGATAAATAAATATTTATTCTAGGTAGGAAAAAAAGATCACTTACTTCTAGATAGGAAAAAATATTTATTCTTAATCTTAATCTTTTATTTAATTTTACATTAAAAGATTAGATTAATTAGATATATTCTGTATATTATTTCTCTCAATTATAATAAATAATTTTTTGTGCATATATCTATAAACCATCTTATAATGCAATTTTCACTCCTCTTCATTAACAAATGTAAACTACCTTAATAGAAATGCAATAAAAGAGTTTGCTATTCTTGTTGACATATGTAATAGTAAAAAAAATTAAATACAATAGTAAAGTAGAATAGAAAAGTAGAATATATTTTTTCCTCTCTTACCTTGTATTTTTTCTTGTATTTGTTGTCTTTTTCCTTCATACAATTTTTATGAATGATTTATTACATAATTATAATTTAATATTAAAGTGAATTGAATTATATTTATTAAATAATAGTAATTAATTGTTAGGCGCAGAAAATATATCAAGAAGGGGGTTGAATTGATATAAGAATTTATTTCAAAACTATTAAGTTTCAGAAATTTACTGATGCAGTTCAGAGCAAAATAATTTACTGTTTATAGTGAAATTAGTCGATTAGTTCAACATACAGATATTAAAAGATGATGAAAGATGAGAAAGAAAACACCAAGAATTATACTGGTTCACTCTTTTTCAAGAGCTACATCCAGTTACTGATCTGTAACTCTAACATATCCTTAATCACTAACAAATATCAAGTCTTTACAAAAAACCTTTTCTAAATACTACAAGAATCACAAAGAACCAATTCTAAACCCTATAGAAATTGATCTTTAAACTCAGACTCACACCGAGTCTATGTGATTACCCAATCACAGAAACAGGGTTCGCAACCCCACTGAAAAATCTCAACACAGAGATCAAAAGAATACAGTAAAATGTGAAAACAAGACTCTCTTGAAAAACTGAAACTTTAAAAGAATTCTCTGCAGACTTTTCTTGATCCTTTCTACTCTGATCTTTGGCTATTCTTTCAGTATTCTCTCGTACTTTGAGTCTTCCTTGAGAGTTGTATTTATAGGCAAAGAGAAGAGCTTCAAGTTGCACTCTGCTGTTTTCTGCATAAAAGGAAACCTAGAACGAAATAGTTGACTAAACAGCAAAACAGTTAGCTATTTTCATTAAAACCATATTCCTGATACATTAATGGAAATAGTCAACTATATAGCAGAATTAGTTGACTAATTGACGATTAATAAAAACAGCAGGCTATTATATCTCAATTAGCTAACTATTAACAGATAATCTAACATCTTTACTAAGCTGAATAATCATCAAACAATTATCAAAGTTCCAGCAACATCCTTAAACATCATCAAATCCAAAATCATCAACAAACTCCCCCTATTTGATGATGGCAACCTGCAAAACCTGTGGAAATCAAAGAGAATAGATGGAAGATTATCTCCCCCTTTGACATTAGCAAATAGGTGCAGTTATAGCAGATATAAGCAGGTTATAATGCAGAAAACATAAATGCAAGTTTATATTACAGACCCGAGTAATTGTTCAGAAATCAACAGCCTAAAAGACAAAATATTAAATGCATAAGCAGTAGAGATTTAGGCTTCATCATCATCTTCATCATTCTCATCATCATCATCTTCATCAGCAGCATCCTCTTCCATGGCAGCTGTGTTTGGTGCAGAGGTTCTTTCAAAGCTCTCCACTGAAACTTGAAGTTCAGAAAGTTGTTGTTGGATAAGCTCAATTTCATAATCTATATTTGAGAACCTGGCAACCATGGTTTCATGGGTATTTCTCTACATAGAAGTAAGAACATTCAGTCTAGAAATTAACATCCTTTCAAATTCAGACATTGGAATGCCTTGGTATGCAGGAGGTGCTGAATAGGGAACCATCTGGTATGCAGAAAAGTCTTGTTGATTCCCTGATGAAGTGCCATCATTGATAGATGATCTTGGTGCAGAAGAGGAGGATCCAGCTTCAAAAATCCACTCATCATTGACCTTTGACAGACCCATCTTCCTGAGATAATAGTTGTCAAAGAGATGCTTATCATTGATGATTCTTGTGGTTTCTCCTTTTGTTGGAATGTTGAAGTGGTCCAGTATTTTTGAGATGAAGATAGCATAAGGACGCTTGTGGTCATTAAGACTTTTGGCTTTGAACATATGTCCTTTGATAACATACACCCACTTCACCTTGATGTTGTTCTTCATGCAAATGAATCAAGGCTAAGTCTTCTTCCATGAGCTAAGCATGATTACTCCCCTTGGTATAAGCTGCCAAGCAATAATAAAAGCAAGCAATCTTTCATCACGTTTAATCTTACCCACATTGAACTTCAGAACTGCTTCATCTGCATTTCTCATGCAGGATTTAAATGCTGAGTCCTTGTTGAAGTTAGGTACAAATGAGGTATTTCTTTGCTTATCTTCACTCCTTCATTCTTCAGCCCAACTAGCCTTCTCCATAAGGAATTATCTATCCTTATTTCTCTTCCCTTTACTTGAGAGACCAACATTTTGTTTTCTGCTTTCAAGTTAGCATAAAACATTTTAATTAGATTACTGTAAAAGTTACCTTCCATTTCCACAAACTGCCTTAGCCCTTGTGTTTGAAGAGCATTCTTCACAAAAATCAGATTTTCATTGTTCAACCAGTTGAACTTCAGAATTTTTGGAATGAGAACCAGCTTCCTCTGCATCTTTATCTCCAAAGATTTAATGATTTCATTGCCTCTTTCATGCTCCGATTTAGTTTCTTCTTCTGAATTACTTTCTGCAGCAGGCACAGGTGTAGGAAGCTTCACACGAACTTTGTATCTCTTGGGAAATTTTCCAACAGCTGGGTTGGATGATCCAGCAGCTGATTTTGGAATCCTTATGGGCTGTGCTGGAGACCCAGAGGTGGAACCTCTGTTCCTGTTTTTGAGTTGTTCTTGCTGGTGGTTATGCAGTCTGTGTAGGCATACGATTTCTGGAAGATCTTCTAAGCCTTTGAAAAGCATTTGCTATGGGAGCATCAGAGTCATTATCGCTTTCAACTAGAAAATACTCATTAGTAGACATTTTGATGAGAAAATGCAGCAATAGAGTGATGCACAAATATGATATTTGATATGCAGAAGAATTAGATTTATATAGAGTGATTGAGAGGCATGGTCAAACGAATATTAAATGTGAATATTTTGAACAGATATGCACTCAATCACAGAAGCTCAAGGTCAGAAAATGTAGAAGGAATATGTTGAGAAATGGAAATTCAGTTTTGCAAAACCAATAAAGCAATATCACATGCATCTAAAACTGTTCCAACTTTGAATAATAGTGGACCTATGTACAAATTGGTCTTTGACAGATTAGGTTTAGTTTGAATTGAAGGAATTAAACTGATTTGCTTGAAAACCCAATTGAATTTAATTGCAGTAAATGAAATTAGTCAACTAGTCAAAGTAATTAATAGACTATTCTGACAGAAATAACAGCAGTAGGCACATTTAATGAAATAAGTCAGTTATTTCATAGAAATTAACAGACTATTTTATGAAGTAGTAAAGCATTGTTGTTAGTTAAGTGAAATAAGTCGACTATTTCAGAGAATTAGCAAACTAAATTCTGCAGCAGTATAATATTTTTGTCAGTTTAAATGAAATAAGTCAACTATTTCACAGAATTAAGAAACTGTTTAATGCAGCAGAAAATCAATTAAGAAAGATTATTGATGTTTAGGATTCCTAATTCATTCCTTAGTTTGAAAAACCTGTCACGACCTAGAGGCTTAGTGAAAATGTCAGCTAATTAGTCATTAGTTGAAATGAAATCAATCCTACAATCTTTCTTTTCAATGTGATCTCTTATAAAATGGTGCCTAATTTCAATATGCTTAGTTCTAGAATACTGAATGGGATTCTTAGTTAGATTAATTGCACTGGTATTATCACAAAGAATAGGAATATCAGAAAGATGTAAATCAAAATCACATAGCTGTTGTTTTAACCATAGAATTTGAGCAATGCAACTTCCAGCAGCAATGTATTCAGCTTCAGCTGTAGATAATGCTACACAAGCTTGTTTCTTGCTGGTCCATGATATCAAGCAATTCCCAAAGAGATGGCATGTTCTGTTAAATAAAGACGACAGTGTAAAAACCAAGAGGGGGGGTGAATTGGATTTTTAATAAACTTTTCCCTTTTAAATAAATTTCCAGATTTTGAATTACTTTCAAAAACTAGGATGCGGATTTTTCTTAACCTTTGATTAACGCAGTTTGAGTTGCAATCGTTAATATGATCCACAATAAAAAAGAGATAGGGAAAGAGAAAGAACACAAAGATTTATATTGGTTCGAATTAAGCCAATCCTACGTCCAGTTCCCAACCACCACAAATGCGTGATGATCACCCCACTATCTTTAATTGAAATTACAAACACCAATTCATGCAATAACAAATAAAGATAAAGGAACACCTCCTTAGACACACTAAGGATGAAACACCTCCCCAGACACACTGAGGATGAAACCCACCTCTCTTGACACACAAGAGATGAACACACCTCCCTTAGAACAGATCCAAGGGATGAATTTTCCCGTTTATAAAAATAGTAAAAGAATACACCGATAATAGTGCTTGGATAGAAAGCTTAAGCACAAAGATCACCACTTCCAAAGACTTGATCAAACTTGAGAGAGCAGGAAAGCGGTTTTGAAAAGCTAAGGCGCAAAAACACTTTGAATGTTTGTGTTTAATCAGATGTATTGAACCTAAGACATTCTCTTTCATTTTATAATTCGAAAATGCTCCAAAGTTTCCATTCTTAGGTTGATTTGGTATTGATTTCGCAAAAACGACTCATTTAATCGATTATATAAAAAGATTAATCGATTATATCATGTTTAAAAACTGGAAAACTAATTTCGTCTGATATAATCGATTAAATTAAGGCCATAATCGATTATATTAACCCAGAATCAATATAATCGATTATCAAAAACACTTAATCGATTATTTAGTTCGTTAAACATTTTTAATTCAAATTTTAAGTTAAATAATCGATTATCTACGTATCATAATCGATTAAAAGCATAGAAAAACGTTTTTACGAGAAAACAACTTGCTCTCTTGTTTGGGAAGGTCTTGAATGGGATTTATGACTTACTCTTTTTATCCAACACCCAAAACAGAACCTTCTACTCTTGAAACTTCAGCTCTTGAGAAAATCTTCATTAATCTTCTCTCTTGAAAGCTTTAAACACTCTTTATGCCTTTCCTTTTCTACCAAGCAACCTTCCTTTGTGAGATGGCACAAGTCTTTAATGTTGATTGGATCACTCTAAATCTTCATCATCAAAACTTTGAGACTTCATAAAATAATCTGGAAGACTTCATTAACACTTGGTCTTGAAAACCAGAATTCGTATAGCCAACTAAATTCAGTTCATTACCAGTGGAATACCATAGCCCAACATTCACTGTTCCTTTGAGATACTTGAGAATTCGTTTTGCTGCAGTGAGATGTGATTCCTTTGGATTGGCTTGAAATCTTGCACACATACACACAACAAACATTATGTCAGGTCTGCTAGCTGTTATGTACAACAAAGAACCAATCAATCCTCTGTACATAGTTGCATCAACTGATTTTCCTTTTTCATCAAAGTCAAGATAGCAACTTGAAGACATAGGAGTAGAAGCTTCTTTGCAGCTTTCCATACTAAACTTCTTCAACAGCTCATTGCAGTATTTTGTTTGATTTATGAATGTTCCATTATGCAGCTGTTTAACCTGCAATCCTAAGAAGAAATTTAACTCTCCCATCATGGACATCTCAAATTCACCTTTCATAGAATCTGCAAATTCTTGGCAAAGAGATTGATTAGGTGAACCAAAAATGATATCATCAACATAAATTTGCACTAATATGAGTTCATTATCAACTTTCTTAGTAAAAAGAGTTTTGTCAATAACTCCTCTTTTAAAGCCATGTGATATGAGGAAAGTTGTAAGTCTTTCATACCATTGTCTAGGTGCTTGTTTGAGACCATACAAAGCCTTTTTCATTTTGTATACATGATTAGGAAGTTTAAAATCAACAAAACCATGTGGTTGTTCAACATATACATCTTCATTAATGAAGCCATTTAGAAAAGCACTCTTGACATCTATTTGAAAAAGTTTGAAACCTTTAAGACAAGCAAAAGCAAGCAATAGTCTAATAGCTTCTAATCCAACTACAGGTGCATAGGTTTCATAAAAATCAATACCTTCTTCTTGGTTATATCCTTTAGCAACTAATCTAGCTTTGTTCCTAGTAATTACTCCATTTTCATCAAGCTTGTTCCTAAAAACCCATTTAGTTCCTATAACATTCATGTTGTTATTTCTAGGTACAAGAAACCAAACATCATTTCTGATAAACTGATTTAATTCATCATGCATAGCAGAAATCTAGTCGTTATCAAGAAAAGCATCATTTATGTTTTTAGGTTCAATTTGATACACAAAAGCCATGTGATTGCAGAAATCATTCAAAGAATTTCGAGTTGTAACTCCCTTTTCAACATTTCCTATGATGTTGTCCAGTGATAATCCTTTTTGAGTTCTCCAGGATTTGGACAAAGCATTGTCTGTTGCAGAGTAGTCGACTGTTCCAGAGTTATAGTCGACTGTTTCAGTTCGTCTGTCAGAATCAGTAGATTTTTCTGCATAATCTTCATTCTTCTCTGATTTTTCAGACTTTTCATCATCTGAACCTGTAGGGGAATTACCTTTTCTCTCTTTTTGACATAAGAACTCATCAAATACAACATGAATTGATTCTTCTATAGTCAAGCTTTTCTTGTTAAAAACACGATAGGCTTTACTATTCATAGAATAACCTAAGAATATACCATCATCAACTTTTTCATCAAACTTGCCTAAAGATGCTTTTCCATTGTTTAATATGAAACACCTGCAACCAAAAACTTTAAAGTATGCAATGCTAGGAGTTCTTCCATTCAAAAGTTCATAAGGAGTCTTATTGAGAATAGGTCTTAACAATACTCTATTAAGCACATAGCAAGCTGTAGAAACTGCATCCGCCCAAAAGTACTTAGGAAGCTTAGATTCACTTAACATGGTTCTTGCACATTCTTGAAGTGTTCTATTCTTTCTTTCAACAACTCCATTTTGTTGTGGAGTTCTAGGAGCAGAAAAGTTGTGAGATATGCCATGTTTTGAGCAAAACTTTTCAAAATGAATATTTTGAAATTTAGTTCCATGATCACTTCTCAAAGAAACAATGTTAAGATTTTTTTCATTTGAAATAATCTTTGCAAATTTCTTAAATGCATGAAATGTTTCATCTTTGGAAGAAAGAAATAATGTCCAAGTGAATCTTGAAAAATCATCAACAATGACAAGAACATATGAATTATTACCAAGACTTACAGTTCTTGATGAACCAAATAGATCAAGATGCAATAGCTCAAGTGGTCTCCTTGTTGAGATTATGTTTTTTGACTCAAATGAGTTTCTTGATTGCTTTCCTTTTTGGCAATATGCACACACTTTGTCTTTCACGAATTTGACATTTGGAAGGCCTCTAACAAGACTTTTGCAGCTGATTTTGTTTAATAATTGCATGTTAATATGTCCACATCTTCTATGCCAAAGCCAACCTTCCTCTTCTTTGGTCAACAAACATATATTCTTGAGATTTGAAGGTTCAATGTCCAGCATGTATACATTGTTTGTTCTTCTTCCAATGTGCACAATATCTGCAGTTTTACAGTTGTATATAACACAAAATTCTGCATCAAAAGTGACCTTCATACCTTTGTCACATAGTTGACTAATACTTAGCAGATTGTGTTTCAATCCTTCAACAAAGAGTACATCCTTTATCTGTGAAGAAGAGCAGTTTCCTACATCTCCAGAACCTTTGATTTTACCCTTGCTATTATCTCCAAAAGTAACAGAACCAGCTTCATATGCCTTGAAATTTATCAGCTTTAATTTGTCACCTGTCATATGTTTATAGCAACCATTATCTAAATACCATAAAGCTCTCTTTTCTCTTTGACAAATCTGCAAAACAAATTTAGTTTAGATATATAGGTCCCCAAAACAGGTTGGGTCCTTTAGAGTTAGGAATAACATATGATTTGGGTTTCCAATAGTATTCTCCTCTTGAAATGCCAAAATTCTTGATATAGCAATATCTAGATATATGTCCAGTTTTCAAGCAATAAGAACACTTTTTAAATCTGTTACTTGTATAAGATTTATACTTTGCAGCATGATAATGTTTTACAGACTTTCCATATCCAAGACCATTTCTGTTAGAGTATCCAATTTGAGAATTTAGTAGTTGATTAAGTGTATTTTGTCCCAATTGAAACTTCCCTAATGTTTTTAACAGATAACCAACTTTATCTTGGAGATTTTTACAGTTTTCACACTTAGCAGAATTGATTTTATCACATTCAGACTTATCAGATTCTATCTGGTTTTCCAGTTCCAGGACTCTGTCTTTTAGTTGACTGTTTTCATCTTTTAGTCTGCTATTTTGGTTTTCCAGTTCCAATAATTTGTTTTCTAGCCAATTATTTAGTCCTTTTAGTCGATTATTTTGATGATCCTACTTTCTTGCTTCATCATGCAGTTCTTTGAATGCATCTAACAAGCTGTCATAATTCTCACTAAGATCAGTTTCACAATTACTCACTTGGCTTGATGTTTCTTCATTAGCAACAAGGCACAGATTGGCTTGATTTTTAGATTCAAAATCTGAAGTTGATGACTTGCTGGAATCACTTTCATCCCAGGCCATGTATGCTTTCTTCCATTTCTTGAAGTGAGGAATACGTTTCTCTTTGTCTTTTCTTTCTTTTCTTTCTGGGCTTCTTTCTTTTCTTTAATTCAAGAGAGGACAATCCATCTTGACATGTCCTAGCTGTCCACAGCTAAAGCAAGAGAAATTAGAGGAATTGAAATCAAATTTTCTGGTGTACCTTTTCTAGTTTTCTTGAAATCTGTCTCTTGAGTTGTTCTTCCTCTTTAGAAACTTTCCAAACTTCTTAACAAGCATAGCAAATTCTGTACTATCAGTTTCGTCCTCTTCATCACTCTTTAAGCATTCCTTGGCTTTAAATGCAAGGCTCTTGTTCTTCTTATCAGAATTCTCCAACTGATCAAGCCTGCTCAATTCCAGTTCATGTTCCCTCAACTTCCCAAACAATGTAGCTGTATTCATGACAGATAAGTCCTTTGTTTCAATGATAGCAGTGACTTTTGGTTGCCAGCTTCTATTTAGGCACTTTATAACCTTAATGTTGAGTTCTTCATCATCAAATTTCTTTCCAAGACCAAGCAGATAGTTCACAATATGTATAAAGCGTTTCTGCACATCTTGAATGTTGGAATAAATGGCTGAGTTTAAGAGGGGGGGTGAATTAAACTCTTAAAGATTTTCGAAATTCAAAAGCCCAATATACAAAACCAGTTTCGGAATGAAGATTAAAAACCAGTTTTAATAGGTTCTTGAAATGTTGTTAATCAATTGATCATGTATCCAATTCAATTACAATTCAAATACCAATATCCGAATGTAAAAGATTAAGGAAAGAAGAACAACACAGGAGATTTATACTGGTTCACCTTTCAACAAAGGCTACATCCAGTTTCCTAAACACATAAATCCAATCAATTCACTAAAAATAAGTTTTTACATGATCACTACTTGAAAAACGAAAAACCAGAAAGCTGCACCTGATCTTGAACCCTACAAGACCTCTAAACACTTGTAAAACCCTATTACAAGAACCCTTAATCACCCTGATTAAGAGACGCACATGCAGCTATCACACACGCAAAGAATTGGATTGAATTCACTTGGAATTTCAGTGCAGTACAGAAAACAGAGCAACAACTATGAACAAAAACAGAGCACGCGATTCTTGATTCAATTCGCTATTCAATTGGATCTTGGACTTCTTGGAGAGATTCGCAAATTGATTTAGAGTGTTAGAGAAACGTTCTTGCTCAGTGGGTTCTTCTAAAAATGATTCGTCACCGAGTTCTTTGAATTTCAAGTTATTTATAGAAAAACTGTTTCAGCGTTTTAAAACAGATTCTGATGAAAATAGTCGGTTGAAAACCCATTTAAACCGGTTGTTTTCATTAAAAGGAATTTTCCAGAGAGCACCCTTTTTCTGAAACTTGAAATTAGTCAGTTGAAAACCCGTTTTAACTAGCTATTCCAGAAAACTGAAATTCCTTAACAAAAGCTCCAGGATTTCAACTGGTTAAATTCTAAAAAATAGTCAGCTAAAATTTCCCAAATACAAAGCTTTAAAAATGAAGAACAGTTTAACTGATTGAAATCAGATTTTAATCAGTTAAAAAACAGTTAATACCTTTGAAAACATTTTAAAACCTTTTAAAACATTTCAAATCATTTTAAAGCCCAAGATTAAGTCCAAGATTAATTGAAATGCATCTTACCACACATCCTAAGACACTCTAATCCTAAGACACAATCTTCATTCTTCAAGCACCATCATCTTCATCATCAAAGGTGGTTGGAGACATCAAATCCACTTGAAACCAAGTCTTCAAGTCCAACAAACTCCCCCTATTTGATGATGACAACCACTTGATGCATTCATTGTCTTTGAAGAATGAAAGAGTCCTGCACAAAACATAAAAATACAGCAGAACAGTGTGGTGGTAAGGAAATATAGCAGCAAATCAGAAAATATTGCAACACCAATTTTACATAGCAGCAGATATCAGCAAAGTAGCAAAGAGTAGCAGAGCGCGCACAGAAGTGTCCCCCTTTCACCTATGCTTCATGTGCCTTCAAATGCATTCAACAATTTCTCCCCCTTTGGAATCATCAAATAACATAAGAAAAGATAACATAGCATATGCAGCGAATATAAAATGGTTCAAGATACATGGGAATTTGACCCAAATAAAGACAGCAACTGCAATTAACTAACAGCCCACTAACAAACAAAAATTACAAGCAAATAACAACAAGTGGTAGATTTCAACTTCAAGCAGCAGCAGAAATATGATCTCCAACAGCAGTAACGCATCAGTGACAGCACCTCAGGCACAACAGCTACAAACTAGTCATCAGCCTCTCCATCATCATCACTAGCAGCAGTATTATACCCCATATGAAACTATGCTAATCGGGCATGCAAGTCTTCTATGCTTTGATCAATGCGTCCAAACCGATCCATGCAATAAGCACTAGTGCAGAAATTGGAATCAATGACGACTTATTATGATGGGTGTAGTTCACCTGTCATAATAAGCGGGGCGGTGGCAATTTTGTAATATACTTCAAATTTATTATGTCAGTTCTAATATAAAAAGACATAGTAAATATTTACTATGTCAGTCCAGTCTAGAACCGTCATAGTAAGTGACTTACTATGTCTGTTTTAATTTCACCTGACATAGTAAATCTTTTTCCTTTAAATTCTATTTTCCAACTCCATAGTCTATTCACGTTTCTTTTCTCTCCAACACAGAACTCTACTGTCAAACCCTAATCTTTGTGTTTCAAACCCTACTGTTGTTGAGTCGTTTGATTTCGTGGCCGTGATTCATTTTTTCTGGTGGGTTCTTCGTGGTCGTGATTTGTGCTTGGAACCCTAATCTGGTGATTTGTTCTTCGTGGTGCAGAATCTCATGGTGAGTTCAAACAATTTTTTGTTCTTTCAATTTTTCAAGTCATATGAAGATAAAGCCCTTTACTTTATCTCATTTTCATTTTGATTGATTGATATGTGCGCGAATATTGTGATTGCATAATCTGAGCATGAGTGACTTGTTGGATTGCATAAAAGATTTACAAAGATTACATCTTCATGTAAGAGGCTTCTATGAAAATAGCAAAACATTTGGAGAAGTATGTGGAAAATTTTCCCCGTATTCTTTTTCCCATTTCTAGAGATTCTTGAGAAAAGTATATATAGAGCTAGATTTTAATTTGTAGGCCAATGTGTTATGAGGTACAGGAATTTGGAGATTGGGAAGACGGAGAAGGAGTAGTTGAATTGGGAACAGGACAAGCGTGCTGTTGAGAAGGGAATTGGGAACAGGACAAACGTGTATGTATTGCTTTAAGTTATATTACATTGATATTTTTTACCTATAGGAGTCCATTTGATTGCTTTTACATTGCATAAAATTTTAGTATTTTTGTATTTGTAAATTTATAAGATGGATTCCAACAATCATAATAGAGGGAGATATCAATTTTAAATGGACAAATGATGTTAGGTTGCAGTTGCAGTTGTAGAAAGGTTGGGAGGAAGGAATATGCAGTTTGTTTGTTTGCAAAAGACCACTGTGAGTCTTGTGAGTCTATACAATTGACAGTTTCTTCTTCCATAATAGACCAAACACAACAAAAATACAAAAACAAAACAAAAATCAAAAGTTGTTGATGTCTTGTTACAGAGTGAAAACAAAAAATTAAAGAAAACTGAGAGGGTAAAATCATATTTTGTCTTATTTTAAGTAATAGTAAAATGACATATTTTAAAAATGAGGATGATATAATATAAAATTATTTTTTGTTTCAAATCTGGATGATATATTATATTTTAAATTTAATACTATGAAACTCTCTGTTTAGTAATATTCTATTATATGCTTATTATTATAGGTTCCTGTTATGTCACAAAATTGTTGAAATTTTAAGGTTCGAGATATGTTTTACCCTTTTAAATGGAAAAGTTTAGTTTAAGAGAATAAAATATTTTAGTAATTTAGTTTAATTCTTTTAATATTATTTTTATTATATTAGAGAATTAAATTGATAAAATAAATGTTTTGAATTTTAAAAAAAATTCTTAAAAACTATATAAGAAAACTTTCACATTTAAATTTTTTATTTTTGTCACCTTAAGTTAATTTTTGTTCATTTGGTATAAATTTATATTTCATATCCATCTTTCTAACATAAATATTAATTAAATATTTTTTATAAAAAATTAAATTATAATGAAAAACATGATATTATTAATATTGTAAAAGAATATATATTATTTTTAGTGTTAAATTTTAAGAAACAAATTATAATGATATAAATATAAAATTAAAATTTGTATTCTTAAAATGCAATATATCATTTCAACTAAACCATAAAAAAATATGTAGATATGGTTGTGATGAGAAGGATATTATTTTAGGATTTGAATAAACTTAAAAGATATCAAATGAATGGAACAAAAGACTAGAAAAACTAAGAACAAATTTTTTATTTTTGTCACCTTCAGTTAACTTTTGTTCATTTGGTATAAAATTTATATTTCATATCCATCTTTCTAACATAAATATTAATTAAATATTTTTATAAAAAATTAAATTATAATAAAAAACATGATATTATTAAGATTGTAAAAGAATATATATTATTTTTAGTGTTAAATTTTAAGAAACAAATTATAATGATATAAATATAAAATTAAAATTTGTATTCTTAAAATGCAATATATCATTTCAACTAAACCATAAAAAAATATGTAGATATGGTTGTGATGAAAAGGACGATGCAACACTTGATATTAGTGAGACTCCATCTTTCTCCACAAATATGCCAACCTTGGATGTTGATAGTGAAGAAGATGATGTTCATGCCACACGTAATGACCACCATGAAGGGTTGTGGGAGAATATTCCAACTTCACAATGTAAACAATTTACTTATGCTTATCCTTTATAATGCAATACTTTTATGTTTATTCTTTTAGTGTATTTCATTTATATTTCATATTTGTTTGAACAAATATATGGATGATCCATTTCGTACACCTTCTCCCTCACAAGGTGGGGACCAGAGTCAACCAGCTACACGCAAAAAAAGGGTAGGCGAGCGACTAGGCTAAGAGAGTTGACTGTCAGTCGTAGTGCTGATCAGAGATTGCCTATAGAGTTTGATATGAGTACAGGAAAAGCTTTAGGAGAGCATAACACGAAATTCACTAGCTATGTGGCCTTACTTGGTAGAAGTAAGGTTAATATTCTTATTGATGATTGAGACCATGTTTCAGAGATAGTGAAGAACCAGATATGGCAGACTATCATGGTATGGAAATCTTAACCTTAAGTAATCCAATCATAAACAAACTTATAAAAATAACATATCTATAATTGGTATTTATTATGCAGCTCACATATGATGTTCCAAATAGTAGCATGTTGAGAACAAAATGGATTTCATATGCTGGACAACGATGGCGGGGCTTTAAGAGCGACCTAACTAGTCGCTACATCTATGGTCACTTGAGTGACAAAAACCCTTGTGAGATATATCAGTTCCTCGATGAGGAGACATGGCAAGCTTTTCGGGAGAGACGATTAGACCCTACCTTTCAGGTAAATTCAACTTTATATTTAGAAGCTATAATATTTTGTTTTTGTTTTATTGCATATGTTTTTATTAATTCTTTATATATATAATGTAAATCATAGGCAAGGAGAAAAGTTGCACAGGACGTTCAGAAAAAGAATGTCCACCCCCATAGATTGTCTCGGGGGATATGATAGGTTGGAGCAAACTATGATTCGTGAGAGCTCTTCCTCGGCTCCCACTGACGAGTTAGGTTCGAGTTTGATAACTCCACCTCCACGCCACAAAAAATGGAAGAGAGCTCGTAAAACATTATCCGGAGATTACACATCTGAAGAGACTCGGATCATAGCTGAGCAAATTGTAAGTAACGAATGCTAGAAATTATTTTAATGTTTTTATAACTCTTATTTTTGGGATATGTGTGGTAAAATTTATATTATAATGGTTTTTTTGTAGGATGACTTGGTGGAGCAAAGCTCTCAAGGTTCATTTGTGGCTCAAGGGCGAGAAGACATATTGGCAGTTGCCATTGGTCTCCAGAGCATCCAGGACGTGTTCGTGGTACTGGACGAGGGGTGGGCATTAGGCAGTTCTTTGGTACTCCAACTCGACATGCTACTATATCACAACTTAGTGAGGCTGAAAGGGAAATCCTCAAAGATGAGTTTAAGAAGGAAATATTCCCCACATTAAGGGAGGAGTTGTTGTCAGAAATGCGAGCAGAGTTAGCATCAATGGGAGTGTCCATTCAGCCTCCTACTGCCCCTCCACCTCCAGAGGCTTCCCCTATTCTTGTCAGCACAAAAGGAAGTTGTCTTACTCCTGACGAATCAGGGCAAGGTGATGTTGATGTCCCTGTCGACTGTGAGTTGTATGTTGATAATCCCCCCAACATTTGGTGGCCTTAGGTATGTTTTATTCAAATTATATTTTTTGGTTTATATTTGGTTTGTTCTCATATTTTTTGTGGTCTTAGGTAAAATTTATATGTTGGGATCAACCATCCACCACCAGACGATTAAGGATGATATGGTGCGTGTGGTGGTTGTAGATGTTCGAGATTCTACCGCTCCAGTTCCTGTGCCCACTGAGGAAGTTCAAATAGCGGGACAGGCCCCAGGGAATTTTGAATTGTAGATTGTTATATGCAAGTTGATGAAACAATTTTGAATTGAGAACAACCAGTAAAACTAACTGAATTTTTTTAAAAAAAACACTAACTTACTATGACGGTTATTGCATCAACTGTCATAGTAAGTCAAAGATACTATGACAGTTATTACAAAAACTGTCATAGTAAGTGAAACTTACTATGACGGTTCTCATCACAACTGTCATAGTAAGTGAAACTTTCTATGACGGTTCTCATTAGACCTGTCATAAGAAGTATTGCAGAAAAATAATTTTTTATATTGATTCTGCACATTCTATGACGGTTGGATCGCAACCGACATAATAAGTTCACTTATTATGACGGGTAGTTAACCGACATAGAAAGTTAAACTTTCTATGTCTCATGTATCTATGTCGCTGTTTGAACCGTCATAAAAAGTCTCGTAGAACTAACATAAAAAGTCCCAACTACAGTAGTGAAGAGTGATGATATGCTTGATGAGATTGAATTGAATCAAACCTTTGCAACACAGTTTGCTCAAACAATGATAGTGGAGTGCCACGGTCAACTGGAGGGACATAGGGAACGATATCTCCCGTCATTGAGTAACATTTTGCATCAGGTTCTGCATTTCCAGCTTCATCAGCAGCAGCTCCAGCAGCAGCTCCAGCAGCAGTTCCAACAGCAGTTCCAGCAGCACTTGTCTCCGCATTTCCAGCTTCTTGTCCAGCAGTCCATGCACCATTGCTTTTAGTAAAGCCAAACTTGAAGAGAAAGCTATTGTCCAGCTGATGGGATCTCCCTATGTTGATTTTCTGTTCACCTCTAATGTCCACACCAAAATACTCAAGGAATTTTGAAATTATCACAGCATATGGGAGACGATAATCAGGTAGCCTTTTGGACTTCATCATGTGATCCTTGATGATATGTATCTAGTTAATTCTTACAGATTTCATCAAACAAAAAATTAGAAGAAGATCACCTTCATTCAATGTAGCATGATTGTTCCCCTCGGAGTGATCATCCATGTGATGATAAATGTAAGCACCCTAGCTGTCAAGGTTAATCCACCAACCTGAAATCCACGAACAGACCCTTGAGGATTCCTTAAGCACTCCCTGTATGTCTGTACTTTGTTGAAATTCTCCAAGGAACCACACAAACCCCTGCTAACCACAATGCCATCAGTTTTGAAGCCACACACTCTTCTCCAAACAGAGTTGTTTATGATCATTTCCTTTCCTTTCTCTTTGGAAGTTAAAATAGATCCATCATGCTTAAGATTTGTGTAAAATACTTTCACCAAGTCTGGGTATATGAACCCATTCAGCTCCACAAATTTCTGCAGGTCTTGATGCTGTATCATTGCTATAATGTCAGCCAATCCTTCATCTTCCAGCCACTGAAAACTGAGGACTTTCGGTGGGTTTACAGTCTTCCTACTGATGTGGGATTGAAACTTCTCAATCCTCTCTTCATCACCATCGAACCATGCTTCAATAGACCCATGTCTATAAGAATGAGTTGCTGGAATTTCAGGTTCCTTATCTTTAGATTTCCCAAAAGTTTTGGATTTCTTCCTTGGGTAAGAAGCCATTGCAGAAAAGAGAAAGTGCACGAAACAGAGTATAGGGAATGTATTATGCAGGTTTTGCACGGGCATAGTGAATACTAATGCAACAATGCATCACACATGTATTTATCAATTCAGATTTTCAGATTTTAACAAATTAATGCAATATTCAGTCAAACAAGTAATCAAATGCATTCAGTTGGAATATATGGGGCAGAGATATGCAGCAAGTACAGACTTGACCAAAGCATTCAGTTGGTTGAATGAAATTCGAATTTGGAGAGAGAAACCAGCTAAAAACAAAGCAAAAGCACTACAAGACAAAACAGCAGTCAAGATTCTTTTAACCAGCTTGATTCATCATGTAACAGATGCACAATTCTCAATTAATCAACTTAAATGCACCAATTGAATGTGAATCAATGTAGTTTAACAACAAATTCGTTCTGGTTTTAAGTTTTACATTGTTTCAGATAATTTCAATCAGTTGATTTGTGAGAAACAGCTGATTAAAATAGATATCCTGATACAGATTTAATGTAGATTAATGAATTTAACTGACTAAATTGGCAATTTAACTGGCTGAAATAGAAATAGATATAACTGCACTTCCACTGCAGCCCCAAATTAGGCAAAACAACTGATTAAAAACACGAAACAACTAACTAAAAATCCGAATATCATTGCAGATTTCACTTATATCATATAAAATGCAAATCTAATTGCAACTAATCAACAAATATGCAGAATTAAACATTTAAACACACAAAACAGTATGAATAACAACAGGAATGAATCACACACATGAATTATATCACATTTGAAACATCAAGAACACCCAATTCATTTCTCAATTGGAAAAACCTATCTTTAGGGAGTGGTTTGGTAAAAATATCAGCAAGTTGGTTATGTGAGTCAACAAATTCAATTATGCAGTCCCCTTTTTGAACATGATCCCTAATGAAATGGTGCCTTATTTCTATATGCTTTGTTCTAGAGTGCAAAATAGGATTTTTTGTTAAGTTGATAGCACTTGTATTGTCACACCTAATAGGAATGTGATCTAATTTCAAACCATAATAAAAAAGTTGTTGTTTTAACCAAAGAGTTTGAGCACAATAGCTCCCAGCTGCAACATACTCAGCTTCAGCAGTAGACAAAGCCACACTAGCTTGCTTTTTGCTATGCCATGATACTAGACTACTTCCTAATAGATGACAAGTTCCACTAGTGCTTTTTCTATCAAGTTTACATCCGAGCAAAGTCGACATCCGAATAGCCCACTAGATTAAAAGAAGCACCTTTAGGATACCATAAACCAACATTAATAGTTCCTTTTAGATATTTCAAGATTCTTTTGGCAATTGCAAAATGTGATTCTTTAGGATTAGATTGAAATCTAGCACACATGCATACACTAAACATTATATCTGGCCTACTAGCAGTTAGGTATAAAAGAGAACCTATCAAACCTCTATATTTAGTGGAATCAAATGGTTTACCACTTTCATCCGCATCAAGGTAGCTGCTGGTAGCCATGGGTGTGCTTGATTCTTTGCAGCTGTCCATCTCATATTTCTTTAATAGCTCTTTGCAATATTTTGACTGATTAAGGAATGTTCCATGATCCAATTGCTTGACTTGTAAGCCTAAGAAGAAGTTTAGATCACCCATCATTGACATTTCAAACTCCCCCTGCATAGCTGCCACAAATTCTTCACAAAGCTTCTCATTAGTAGATCCAAAGATTATATCATCCACATAAACCTGCACAACTATTATGCTGTCCAAAGACTTCCTAATGAAAAAAGTTTTATCAAATTGGCCCCTTTCAAAGTTTTGAGAGATAAGAAAGTTACTCAACCTTTCATACCATTGTCTTGGAGCTTGCTTGAGTCCATAAAGAGCCTTTTTGAGCTTATATACATGGTTAGGAAACTTGTGGTCAACAAATCCAGATGGTTGTGAAATATAAATTTCTTCATTTATATATCCATTCAAAAATGCACTTTTCACATCCATTTGATGAAGTTTGAATCCGATCATGCATGAGAAAGCAAGTAATAACCTAACAGCTTCTAACCTAGCAACAGGAGCATAAGTTTCTTCATAATCTATTCCTTCTTCTTGGTTGTATCCTTTAGCTACAAGCCTAGCTTTATTTCTAGTTATTACACCTTGATCATTCATTTTATTTTTAAACACCCACTTTGTGCCAATTATATTCATATTAGGTGTGCAAGGGACTAGTTCCCAAACCTCATTCCTTTTAAATTGGTTCAGTTCATCTTGCATTGCTAAAATCCAGTTTTCATCTAATAATGCATCATCAACACATTTAGGCTCAACTTGGGAAACAAATGCAGCAGTTAAACATGTATCATGCATAGACCTTCTAGTAGAAACACCTCTCTGAACATCATCTATCACATTTTCAATGGATAGATTGCGAGGCACCCTCCATTCTTTAGGTAGATCATTTTCTGCAGAATTTAATTTTGGTGCCAGGATTTAAGTCAGTTCTTTCTTATTTTCACCAACTAAAATTCCACCTGCAGCAGCTTTATCAGTTTCTACATGTCCAGTTGATACACCTTCAATTAAGTTCTCTTCACCTGCACCTGCACCACTCACTGAACCTTCATTTTTCACATTAGTCTCATAAAAAACAACATGAATTGATTCCTCAATTATAGCTAGTCTTTTGTTGTAGATCCTATATGCTTTGCTATGTAAAGAATAGCCTAAAAACAATGCATCATCACCTTTAGCATCAAATTTGCCAAGTTTTTCTTTGCCATTATTTAACACAAAACACTTGCAGCCAAACACTCTAAGATGTGCTATGTTGGGTTTTCTCCCTTTATACAATTCATAAGGGGTTTTCTTCAAAATAGGTCTTATCAAAACCCTATTTATTATGTAACATGCAGTATTTACTGCATCCGTCCAAAAATATTTAGGAATGTTTGATTCATTAAGCATTGTCCTTGCGAGTTCCTCAAGTGATCTATTTTTCCTCTCAACAACACCATTTTGTTGAGGAGTTCTAGGTGCTGAAAAGTTATGCTTAATCCCATATTTTTCACAAAAATGATTGAACTTTTCATTTTCAAATTCCCCTCCATGATCACTTCTAAGAGCACTTATGTTGCAACTGTTTTCATTTTGTAAAACCTTGGCAAGTTTCTTAAAAGCATGAAATGCATCATTTTTATTTTTAAGAAATAAAGTCCAAGTAAACCTAGAATAGTCATCAACAATAACCAAAGCATAATAGTTTCCACCAATACTCATTGTTCTAGATGGACCAAACAAATCTAAATGCAGCAATTCCAAAGGTTTTGAAGTAGACACATAGTTTTTCAGATTAAAAGAAATTTTGGTTTGTTTTCCCTTTTGGCATGCATGACAAATTTTACCTTTCTCAAATTTCAATTTTGGTATCCCTAAAACAAGTTCTTTTGAAACCAGTTTTTCCAAATGATTCATGTTAATATGTGAAGCTCTCCTATGCCAAAGCCATGAACTATCTTCCTTAGACATGAGACATGTAAAATTAGTTGCACACATATGATCAAGATCAAGCATATAAATGTTCTCAATTCTCTTTCCTAACATGCAAATTTTATCAGAATTTTTCTCAATGATCTTGCAATGATTTGATTCAAAAGTGATTCTAAATCCTTTATCACATAACTGGCTAATACTAAGGAGATTATGCTTCAAACCTTCAACATACAACACATTTTCAATGAGGATTGAAGAAATGTTACCAACATCACCACTTCCTAGAATTTTCCCTTTGTTATTATCTCCATATGTGACAAAACCTCCATTTTTCAAGGTGAGTTTGACAAACTTCCTTTTGTCACCACACATGTGCCTTGAACAACCACTGTCTAGATACCACAATGATTCCTTGGCCTTCAAGAACACCTGCAAAACAAAATCAATGGAGAGAATTTGGTACCCACATCAATTTGGGTCCAACAAAGTTAATTACCTTTCTATCACTCTTTGGCTTCCAAATATATTGACCACTAGGAACACCAAATTTTCTGATTTTGCAAGATTTTGAAGTATGTCCCTTGTTCATACAATAAAAACATGTAACGAATGAAGTGTTGGACGGTTTTCTATATGAAAAGAAACTTCTATAAGACTTTTGTTTCTTTTGAAAACCATTTTTAAATCCAAGTCCAACTCTATTCATTACTCAATTTTTAAAGTCTAAAAGTGTATCCAAGTTGGCTCTTCCCATGGTGAATTTAGCTAGAGCCTTGTTCAAATATTCAATTTGATTTTCCAAAATTCTGCAGTTTTTGCAGATTTTTTCAGCATGTTCATCATTGCAACTTGAAGCTTTGTAAATCATTTCCAGATTTTCAAAATCAGTTTTTGAATTTTCCAGCTCTTTCTCTAGCTCTTTCACCTTGTTCTCTAGCCAATTGTTCATTCCTTTAAGCCTATTGTTTGAACAAGCAACCTTATTAGCCTCTTCATGCAATTCCAGAAAATTTTGCAACAGCTGATCATAAGGAAGACCATTTTGTGTTGTTGAGGAACTTACACTACTTGCTGTATCACAATCAGCCACAAGGCAAAGATTGGCCCTTTTATCATCACTTGAAGAATCACTAGAGGAGATATCATTCTCATCCCATGCTATGTAAGCCTTCTTGGTTTTGAATGATTTTTCATGCTTCTTTTCTCCATTCCTCTCTTTGTTTTGTGAGTATGGACATTCATCCTTAATATGTCCCTGTTTTCCACAACCAAAACAAGTAAAGTTAGAAGAAGCTAAATCAGATTTTTTATTATACCTCTTGTTCTTGTAATCTTTGTTCTTGTATTTCAAGAACTTGTTGAACTTTCTAACTAAGAGGTTCAGATTTTCTGCATCACTTTGTCCATGTGCTTCATCATCACTATTCTCCTCCTTATGAACCAAAGTCTTCAAGGCCAACCCTTTCTTTTTCTTGTCACTATCTTCTTGTTCAGCAAGTCTATTCAACTCAAGCTCATGTTCCCTTAGCTTTCTAAAAAGTGCAGCAACACTCGTTGTTGATAAGTCCTTGGATTCAGAAATTGTTGTTACTTTGGGTTGCCGACTTCCAAACATTTAAGCAATTTGATGTTCAGCTCCTCTTTCTCCAACACTTTTCCAAGGCCTATCAGATGGTTTATAATGTGTGTAAACCTCTTTTGCACATCTGAAACAGTTTCTCCTGGAAGCATTGTAAACATCTCATACTCTTGGATTAAAGTATGCTTTCTAGCTCTTTTAACATCAGCTGTTCCTTCATGAGTAACCTCAAACACTTCCCACATTTCTTTTGCATTGGAACACTGTGAAACACGAAAGAATTCATCAAGATTAAGTGCAGAAGTTATGATGTTCTTTGCTTTGCAATCATATTGCACTTTCTTTTGTTCATCAGCATTTAAATTTTCCCATGGTTTCTCTTCTTTAGGGATATACGGTCCATTGACTATAGCATTCCAAATACCTATATCAATTGATTCAATGAAAATCTTCATTCTAACTTTCCAAAATGGATAGTTTACCCCAGAAAACATTGGTGGCCTGTTTATAGAAGCACCCTCTGCAAAAGGCAATTTTCCTTCAGCCATGTTTGAAATTTTTCAGAAAACTTGAATATTTTTCAAGAACCAGCTCTTGATACCAATTGTTGGAATAAATGGCTGAGTTTAAGAGGGGGGGTAAATTAAACTCTTAAAGATTTTCAAAATTCAAAAGCCAAATATACAAAACCAGTTTCGGAATGAAGATTAAAAACCAGTTTTAATAGGTTCTTGAAATGCTGTTAATCAATTGATCATGTATCCAATTCAATTACAATTCAAATACCAATAGCCGAATGTAAAAGATTAAGGAAAGAAGAACAACACAGGAGATTTATGCTGGTTCACCTTTCAACAAAGGCTACATCCAGTTTCCTAAACACACAAATCCAATCAATTCACTAAAAATAAGTTTTTACATGAACACTACATGAAAAATGAAAAACCAGAAAGCTGCACCTGATCTTGAACCCTACAAGACCTCTAAACACCTGTAAAACCCTATTACAAGAACCCTTAATCACCCTGATTAAGAGACGCACACGCAGCTATCACACACACAAAGAATTGGATTGAATTCACCTGGAATTTCAATGCAGTACAGAAAACAGAGCAACAGCTATGAACAAAAATGGAGCACGCAATTCTTGATTCAATTTGCTATTCAATTGGATCTTGGACTTCTTGGAGAGATTCGCAAATTGATTTAGAGTGTTAGAGAAACGTTCTTGCTCAGTGGGTTCTTCTAAAAATGATTCGTCACCGAGTTCTTTGAATTTCAAGTTATTTATAGAAAAACTGTTTCAGCGTTTTAAAACAGATTCTGATGAAAATAGTCGGTTGAAAACCCATTTAAACCGGTTGTTTTCATTAAAAGGAATTTTCCAGAGCGCACCCTTTTTCTGAAACTTGAAATCAGTCAGTTGAAAACCCGTTTTAACTAGCTATTCCAGAAAACTGAAATTCCTTAACAAAAGCTCCAGAATTTCAACTGGTTAAATTCTGAAAAATAGTCAGCTAAAATTTCCCAAATTCAAAGCTTTAAAAATGAAGAACAGTTTAACTGATTGAAATCAGATTTTTAATCAGTTAAAAGACAGTTAATACCTTTGAAAACATTTTGTTGAATGATTTGAGATTTGATGATGTTTGTTAACTTGTTAATTGTGTTTAATTCTATGCTAGATGCGTGGTAAATGTTTGTTTAAATATTTTTAAGATTGTTCGAGATGATAGATTACTTGTATAGATTAATCATATGAATAATGATAAACTGTTGGTTTTGTTATTCATCAGTTAGTCTACTAATTCTTCTTGTCTATTCGACTATTTTCATTAAATGTACCAGGTATACAGGTTTAATGAAAATAACACACTGATCTGAGTCTTCAGTCGACTATTCTGTTCTTCGCACATTTGTTATGCAGTAAAACGCACTGTACGCGTATCAGCTTCTTCAAAAGACAAAGACCCATTACGTTTCGTTTTGCCTATAAATATTATCTTCGAGGACGCTCCAAGAGTGAAAGAATTGAAGAGAAAAACTTTCAAGAAGCTACAAACTTTTCACGAGCAAGAAGATCACTGCATAGAGTTTTCATTTTCACTGTTTTGTCAAGAATTTTCTTTACATCCATTGTATCTGTTGTATTCTTTGATCTCGGGTTAGAGATTGTAAGTGGGTTTTAGAACCTGCGATCGTGATTGGGGTAATCACGAGACTCTGGTTGAGTCTGTGGGTGTAAGTCTATTCTATAGTGTTTAGGATAGATTCTTTTGTTTTCTTGTAGAGTTCAAGAAAGGATTTTTGTGTAAAGAATACAATCTTTAATAGTGATTAGGATCTGCGGTGTTGCGGATCATAGACTGGACGTAGTTCTTTTACAAAGAACGAACCAGTATAAATTTTGGTGTCATATTCTCTCTTCCCTTATCATCTGATATACTGTGCAGTAAGAACTAATAAACTATTTCGCGTTTATCAGTCAACTAATTTTCTGTAAAATAAACGAGTAGATTTTCTTTTAAGAAAAAGATTCTATTCAGGCCGCATATCAATTCAACCCCCCCTTCTTGATATTATTCCGCTGCTAACAATTGGTATCTAGAGTAGGTTCTTGTAAGGTACTCAAGTAGAAATCAAGATGGGAGACAAGCTTCCTTTTGTCGAAGGTGCCTCTACAAACAGACCCCCTCTTTTTGTAGGTGCAAACTATTCGTTCTGGAAGGCCAAAATGAAGATCTTTTTCGAATCGGTTGATAGAGGCGTGTGGGATGCTGTGGTTAATGGTCCATATATCCCTACCATCAAAGGTGAAGATGGACAGCTGGTTGAAAAGCCATGGGAACGAGTGGTGCGAAGCGAGAGAACAAGAAGGCTCAATTCGACGAGTAAGGCTAAGAATATTTTAACCTACGCTCTTAACCTTGATGAATTTTTCGGGGTTTCACGAGTGCACCACAGCCAAAGAAATGTGGGACATTCTTCAAGTAACTCACGAAGGTACAACTGAGGTGAAAAGGGCAAGAAAACACACTCTCATACAAGAGTATGAGATGTTTCGAATGCAGCCTGGTGAGACGATCCAAGATGTGCAGAAATGATTCACGCACATAGTGAATCATTTGCTTGGATTAGGGAAGAAGTTCGATGATGAAGAGCTTAATATAAAGGTGCTTAAATGCTTGAGTAGGAATTGGCAGCCAAAGGTTACAACCATCACTGGAAACTAAAGATTTGATGAGTCATGAGCACTTGCAACCTTGTTTGGGAAACTCGAGAGAACATGAATTGGGCCGAGCAGGCTGGATCAAATCGAAAATATAGAAAAACAGAGCAAAAGCTTAGCACTAAAAGCCAAGGAGTCAATTAAGAGTGATGAAGAGAAAGATGATGACAGATCTCGAGTTTGCAATGCTTTGGTCAAAAGTTTGGTAAATTCCTTAAAAGGAAAGACAGTTCAAAGGACAGATTTCAGAGGAGGTATACCAGAAAACCAGATTTTAATTCCTCTAACTTTTCATGTTTTAATTGTGGACAGCTAGGACATCTCAAGGCAGATTGTCCTCTTTTAAATCAAAGAAAAGAAAGAAGTCCAGAAAAGAATGAGAGAAAAGACAAACGAAATCAGTATCTCAAGAAAGGGAAGAAAGCTTATATGGCCTGGGATGATAGTGATTCCGAGTAAATCTTCAAGTTCGATTCTGAATCGCAAATCAAGCCAATCTGTGTCTTGTAGCCAATGAAGATCTTGCTAGTCAAGTAAGTTCATGTGATTCGATATGAGTGAGAATTATGACACTCTGTTTAATGCTTTCATTGAATTTCATGATGAAGCAAAGAAGATGGAATATCAGTATAATCGGCTAAAAGGACTAAATAGTTGGCTAGAAAATAAAGTGCGAGAGCTGGAAGATCAAAATAGTAGGCGAAGGATGAAAACAGTCAACTAAAAGATAATGTATTGCAACTAAAAAACCAGAAAGATTCTGAAAGATCCGTAACTGATAAAAATGAATCTGCGAATTGAGAAAACTGTGTTAACCTTCAAAATAAAGTTGGTTATTTGATCAAAACATTGGCAAAGTTTCAAATTGGTCATAATACCTTAAATCAACTTTTACATTCTCAAATTGGTTATTCAAATGGAAATGGACTTGGTTATGGAAAACACTATTATGCTGCTAAGTACAAATCTTATCCCAGTAACAGATATAAAACATGTTCTTATTGTTTGAAACACGGTCATATATCCAAATTTTGCTATGTCAAGAATTTTTGGGATTTCAAGAGGTGAATTCTATTGGAAACCCAAAACATATGCTGTTCCTAACTTGAAAGGACCCAAATGGTTTTGGGGACCTAAATTTGTCAATTAAACCTTGTTTTGCAGATCTGTCATGGAGCAAAAAGAACTTTATGGTACCTGGACAGTGGATGCTCCAAACATATGACAGGAGATAAATCTAAGTTGATGAATTACAAGGAGTGTGAAGCTGGAGCTGTTACTTTCGGTGATAACAGCAAAGGAAAAATTAAAGGATCTGGAGAAATTGGCAACTGTACTTCCTCACAGATTAAAAATGTACTTTATGTTGAAGGACTAAAACACAATCTCCTTAGCATAAGTCAGCTATGTGACAAAGGTATGAAAGTCACTTTTGATGCAGAATTCTGTGTCATTTTCAATTGTAAAACTGCAGATATAGTGCACATTGGGAGAAGGGTAAACAATGTCTACATGTTGGACATCAACTCCTCAAATCACAAGAATATCTGTTTGTTAACTAAAGAAGATGATAGCTGGCTATGGCATAGAAGGTGCGGACATGTCAACATGCAGTTGTTGAACAAGATAAGCTGCAAAAGTCTTGTTAGAGGGCTTCCAAATGTGAAATTTGTGAAGGACAAAGTCTGTGAATATTGCCAAAAAGGAAAGCAGTCCAAAAGTTCATTTGAATCAAAGAATATCATATCAACTAGGAGACCTCTTGAACTGTTGCACCTTGATCTGTTCGGCCCTTCAAGAACAGTAAGTATTGGAAACAACTCTTATGTTCTTGTGATAGTTGATGATTTCTCAAGGTATACTTGGACACTTTTTCTTTCCTCAAAAGATGAAACTTTTCATGCTTTCAAAAGATTTGCTAAGATCATTTCTAATGAAAAGGATCTTAAAATTGTATCTTTAAGAAGTGATCATGGAACTGAGTTTCAGAATATGCATTTTGAAAAGTTTTGTTATAAATATGGCATATCTCACAATTTCTCTGCACCTAGAACTCCACGACAAAATGGAGTTGTTGAAAGAAAGAACGAGGACTCTCCGAGGAATGTGCAAGGACTATGTTGAGTGAGTCAAAGCTACCAAAGTACTTTTGGGCGAGATGCAGTCTCTACGACTGCTATGTACTCAATAGAGTTTTGCTTAGACCTATACTAGATAAAACACCTTATGAGCTTTTGAATGATAAAATACCTAGTATTGCATATTTTAAAGTCTTTGGATGCAGGTGCTTCATTCTCAACAATGGAAAAGCTTCATTAGGTAAATTTGATGAGAAAGCTGATGATGGCATTTTTCTTGGTTATTCATTGACTAGCAAAGCATACCGTGTCTTTAACAAAAAGAATTTAACTATTAAAGAGTCTATCCATGTTGTTTTTTATGAGATTTTATGCCAAAAAGAGAGAAAAGGTAACTCTCTTGCAGGTTCTGATGATGAGAAGCCTGAGGAATCCGAAAAGAATGAAGATGTTGCAGAAAAATCTGCAGAAGCTGACAGACATGATGAACAAGTCGACTATAATCCTGAATCAGTTGACTATCCTGCGACAGACAATGCATTACCCAAATCCTGGAAAACGCATAAGGGATTATCTCTGGACAACATTATTGGGAATGTTGAGAAGGGAGTAACTACTCGTAACTCTTTAAATGAATTCTGCAATCATATGGCCTTTGTTTCTCAAATAGAACCAAAGAATATTAATGATGCATTGCTTGACCATAACTAGATAACTGCTATGAATGAAGAACTGAATCAGTTTGTTAGGAATGATGTTTGGAAACTAGTTCCTAGGAATAATACAATGAATGTGATAGGAACTAAATGGGTTTTCAAAAATAAGCTAGATGAAAATGGTATTATTACTAGAAACAAAGCTAGACTTGTAGCAAAAGGGTATAATCAGGAAGAGGGCATTGACTATGATGAGACTTATGCACCTGTTGCTAGATTAGAAGCTATTAGGTTATTGCTTGCATTCGCATGTCTTAATTGCTTTAAACTCTATCAAATGGATGTCAAAAGTGCTTTTCTTAATGGTTTTATAAATGAGGATGTATATGTTGAACAACCACCTGGTTTTATTGACTCTAAGCTTCCTAACCATGTCTACAAACTCAAAAAGGCTTTGTATGGTCTTAAGCAGGCACCAAGACAGTGGTATGAGAGACTCACAACCTTTCTCATATCACAAGGCTTTAAAAGAGGAGCTGTGGATAAAACTCTCTTTACCAAGAAAGTTGTAAATGATCTTATGATTGTACAAATTTATGTTGATGACATAATTTTTGGTTCATCTAATCCCTCTTTGTGCCAAGAGTTTGCAGAATCTATGCAAGGCGAGTTTGAAATGTCAATGATGGGAGAATTGAATTTCTTCCTAGGATTGCAGATCAAACAAATGGAAAATGGAACCTTCATCAGTCAAGCCAAATCTGCAATGAATTGCTTGAAAAAGTTCAATATGGAAAGTCTGTAAGAAGCAAATACACCAATGTCATCAAGTCATTATCTAGATATTGATGAATCTGGAAAATCTGTAGATGCAACCATGTATAGAGGGCTAATTGGATCTTTACTTTACATCACAGCTAGCAGACCTGATATCATGTTTGCAGTTTGTCTTTGTGCAAGATTCCAAGCAAATCCAAAGGAGTCACATTTCACAGCTGCCAAACGTATCTTAAAATACCTCAAAGGAACTGTGAATGTGGGATTATGGTACTCAACTGGTAATGAGTTAAATCTTGTTGGATATACTGACTCTGATTTTGCAGGTTGCAAATTAGACAAAAAAAGCACCAGTGGAACATGTCATTTGTTTGGTAATTGCTTAATTTCACGGACAAGCAAGAAACAAGCATGTGTTGCACTCTCAACAGCTGAAGCCGAGTACATTGCAGCCGGTAGTTGTACAACACAGATTCTATGGTTGAAGCAACAACTAAGTGATTTCAATCTACATCTTTCTGATATACCAATCTTGTGTGATAATACCAGTGCAATCAACTTAACTAAAAATCCTATACAGCATTCTAGAACCAAGCACATTGAAATAAGACATCATTTTATAAGAGATCATATTGAAAAGAAGGATTGTAGGATTGAATTCATTTCTACAAATGATCAGTTAGCTGATATATTCACTAAGCCACTTAGTCGTGAAAGATTTTTCAAACTAAGAAATGAATTGGGTATCCTGAATATCAATCATATCTCTTAAAATTTCCTCTGCTGAGTTGATTAGTTTGTTAATTGTATGAAATAGTGTGCTTATTTCATTAAACTGACAATGTTATCTTACTGTTGCAGATTTCAGTGTGTTAATTTCATGAAACAGTCGATTTATTTCATTAAACGACAATGAAGGCATTATCATTACTGAAAATAACACTGCTTATTTTCTTGAAATAACGATTCATTTCATTAATTGCTTGTGCGGATGTTGTTTGAATATGAACAAACCCATTAATTGCATTGACTAGTTGATTAATTTCTGTAACCACAACTTAATTCAAATTGCAGTTCCAAAAAATCAGTGATTAATCAAATCAAATTTAAGCCATTTACGTAGAATCTCCGCATTACGTGCATAGTTATTCAAAACTTGAACGAGTAATAGGTGGATGTGTATACGCTTTATTGGGTTTCAGTTTTGTTTTTCCATTTTTCAAAGTATTCTCTGCATTCTTCTGAAATCTGAGCACCTGTGGTTGAGTCCAAATCTGCTCAAAATATTTTGACCATTAATACACTGCTGAACATGCATACGTCTCTCCTATATAGTCTATATATGTTGGATTTTTAACAAACTAAACTTGCATTCTCCATACTCTGTATTTCTGCATACCCTTTATCAGTTCATCTTTTTCTCTCCAGTTTGAAATGACGAACAGTGATGATTCAGACGCCCCTATTGGAAACTTGTTTCAAAGATTAAGAAGATTAATGAGGAACAAAACATCCTCACACTCAACACCTGCTTCATCAGGTAGAGGAAACAGGGGATCTATATCCGGGACTCAAACAGATCCTATTGAGATTCCTGAGCAAACAGCTGAACCTTCGGAAAGGAGGTTTCCAAAAAGGTATAAAGTGAGGGTGAGACTCCCTCAACAGATGAATCCTCCACCACCTTCTTCTCCTCCTACAAAAGAAGCCAATGAGGAGACTGAGTCAGATGAAGCTGATGAAGAAGAAAACACTGAAGTTGCTGTTTCTGTAGAACAAAGGATGATGATGAAACAAATTTTAACTCCAAAGATCTTGAAGTTTAGCTGGTTGGAGACGGAAAATCTGAATTTTGTGCGAAACTCTCTTCAAGCACAGAATCTTCGATAGTTCGTAGAGCTTGAAGGTAACTTTTATGTTGACCTTGTTCAGATTTTCTATACTCACTTGAAAGTAAAAAATGGTGTTCTTGTGTCCAACGTAAAAGGCAGGGAGATTTGCATTGATAATACCATATGGAGGGGTATTGCTGGACTGAGGAATAATGGATTAAAAATCAGTAAAGGCAACACAAATTCATTGCCAAACTTCAACAAAGAAGCTGTTTACAAAGATTGCCTACGTCATTGTGATGAGGCCATGATTCTCAAGTACAATGTTGGCCGAATGAAGAGGGACGAAAGGCTGCTGGCTTTCTTTCTCGCATGGCAGCTCATACCCAGGGGGAGCAATCATGCTCAGCTTATGGAGGAGGATTTGGCTCTGTTGCACTGCTTAAAAAATCGGATTATTGTGAACTGGGTCTATGTGATTAAAGGTCACATGTTTAAAGCAAAAAGGTTGAATGATCACAGACTTCCTTATGCCATACTGATATCCAGATTCCTTGACTACTTCAATGTTCCAACTGATGGAGAAACTACGAAAGTTGTCAATCACAAACATATGTTTGACAATTACTATCTGCGGAAGATGGGACTATCCAAAGTAAATGGAGATTGGACCCATGAAGCTGGCACTTCTTCTGGACAAGGAGGAACTTTCGATGCAGGGACCTCATCAGCACACGAGACAGATTATACAACATACCAGATGATTCCCTATTGTGCACCACCTTCATATCAGGGAATCCCTATGTCTGAATTTGAAAGAATGCTTTTATCTCGTCTTAATGATCTAACATCTATGCAGCATAATACGCATGAGACAATGGTGGCTCGATTCACCAATATAGATGAAGAGATCGATTTAATTCAACGCCAACTTGCTGAGTTGCAAGTCACTGCTGAAAGATTTGTTGGCTCACATACCAACACCACTACTACAGCAATGGAAGTGGATGATAATGATGCGGAAGATGAAGATGATGACGAGGATGATGAATGATCCTATCTGTTATTATTTTGTGTTTTCAGCATTATATTTCAGCTTTAAGAACAATCTTGGGTCTGTAATAACTTTCACAACTATTTTTCTACTTAATCTGCACTTATTTGAACACTATAACTGCTTAACCTGCTATTTGCTAATGTCAAAGGGGGAGATAATCTACCATCTCTTCTCTTTGTGTTTGTTTTGTTTTGCAGGTTGACATCATCAAATAGGGGGAGTTTGTTGAATGATTTGAGATTTGATGATGTTTGTTAACTTGTTATTTAGTGTTTAATTCTGTGCTGGATGCGTGGTTAATGTTTGTTTAAATATTTTTAAGATTGTTCGAGATGATAGATTACTTGTATAGATTAATCATATGAATAATGATAAACTGTTGTTTTTGTTATTCATCAGTTAGTCTACTAATTCTTCTTGTCTAGTCGACTATTTTCATTAAATGTACCAGGTATACAGGTTTAATGAAAATAACACACTGATCTGAGTCTTCAGTCGACTATTCTGTTCTTCGCACATTTGTTATGCAGTAAAACGCACTGTACGCGTATCAGCTTCTTCAAAAGACAAAGACCCATTATGTTTCGTTTTGCCTATAAATATTATCTTCGAGGACGCTCCAAGAGTGAAAGAATTGAAGAGAAAAACTTTCAAGAAGCTACAAACTTTTCACGAGCAAGAAGATCACTGCATAGAGTTTTCATTTTCACTGTTTTGTCAAGAATTTTCTTTCTGTCACTGTACTGTTGTATTCTTTGATCTCGGGTTAGAGATTGTAAGTGGGTTTTAGAACCCTGCGACTGTGATTGGGGTAATCACAGAGACTCTGGTTGAGTCTGTGGGTGTAAGTCTATTCTATAGTGTTTAGGATAGATTCTTTTGTTTTCTTGTAGAGTTCAAGAAAGGATTTTTGTGTAAAGAATACAATCTTTAATAGTGATTAGGATCTACGGTGTTGCGGATCATAGACTGGACGTAGTTCTTTTACAAAGAACGAACCAGTATAAATTTTGGTGTGCTTTCTTCATTCTTCAAGCACCATCATCTTCATTATCAAAGGTGGTTGGAGACATCAAATCCACTTGAAACTAAGTCTTCAAGTCCAACATTGAATACTCTCTCCAGGTTGCATCCTAAATAATTCATATTCTTGGATGAGAGTGTGCTTTCTTGCTCTCTTAACCTCTGATGTACCTTCATGGGTAACTTGTAGAATATCCCACATTTCTTTTGCAGTTGTGCATTGAGAGACCCTGAAAAACTCATCAAGATTTAAAGCAGATGTTAGAATGTTTTTGGCCTTACTGTCAAATTGAGCTTTTCTATTTTCTGCATCAGTCCATGTTTCCTATGGCTTTTCAGTTAATTTCCCATCTTCAGCCTTCACTGTTGGAATGTAAGGACCATTTATCACAGCATCCCAAACGCCTCTATCTACAGATTCAAAGAATATCTTCATTCTTGCTTTCCAGAAGGGATAGTTTCCTCCAACAAAGAGTGGAAGTTTGTTGGTATGCTCCTTCAGCAAAGGGTAGCTTATCACCCATCTTGGATCTTTCTTGAATATCTTTCAATTACCTGCTCTTGATACCAATTGTTAGGCGTAGAAAATATATCAAGAAGGGGGGGGTTGAATTGATATAAGAATTATTTCAAAACTATTAAGTTTCAGAAATTTACTGATGCAGTTCAGAGCAAAATAGTTGACTGTTTATAATGAATTAGTCGATTAGTTCAACATACAGATATTAAAAGATGATGAAAGATGAGAAAGAAAACACCAGGAATTATACTGGTTCACTCTTTTTCAAGAGCTACATCCAGTTACTGATCTGTAACTCTAACAGATCCTTAATCACTAACAAATATCAAGTCTTTACAAAAAACCTTTTCTAAAGACTACAAGAATCACAAAGAACCAATTCTAAACCCTATAGAAATTGATCTTTAAACTCAGACTCACACCGAGTCTATGTGATTACCCCAATCACAGAAACAGGGTTTGCAACCCCACTGAAAAATCTCAACACAGAGATCAAAAGAATACAGTAAAGTGTGAAAACAAGACTCTTTTGAAAAACTGAAACTTTAAAAGAATTCTCTGCAGACTTTTCTTAATCCTTTCTACTCTGATCTTTGGCTATTCTTTCAGTATTCTCTCGTACTTTGAGTCTTCCTTGAGAGTTGTATTTATAGGCAAAGAGAAGAGCTTCAAGTCGCACTCTGCTGTTTTTTGCATAAAAGGAAACCTGGAACGAAATAGTTGACTAAACAGCAAAACAGTTAGCTATTTTCATTAAAACCATATTCTTGATACATTAATGGAAATAGTCGACTAATATAGTAGAATTAGTTGACTAATTGACGATTAATAAAAACAGCAGGCTATTATATCTCAATTAGCTAACTATTAACAGATAATCTAACATCTTTACTAAGTTGCATAATCATCAAACAATTATCAAAGTTCTAGCAACATCTTTAAACATCATCAAATCCAAAATCATCAACATTAATATTAGAAAAAAATTTGAGATCTGAAAAGAAAACATGAGCAAAAATTGCATGCTTGTTGATTGGATGACCTTTTACTTTATTATTGTGTTTTTTATTTTTTTTTCCACAACCGTTACATATGTTAATCAATATGAGTGAGAATTATACATTTTCAACTCTTATATATTTATTAATTTATTAATGAGAATGAGAGAGAATTGTATTTTAATATCATTTACATAAATTTTCACAAAAATGTAAAATTAAGAGTAATTATTTTTATTTATTTTTGAAATAATTGGATCTCTCTTTCTCTTTCTCTCTCTCTAAATATATATATATATATTAAATTATGTTACATTAAATTAATATATACATTGATATATTATATAAATCATTAAATAAATAAATTATTGTTATTGATTGTAACTCTAATATATTAATGTATGTATTAATTTTGATGTAATATATTTGATGATATCACATTAATAATATAATTTTATTGCATACATTAATTATATTATTTAATAATTAAATATATATTAATTAATTAATTAATGTGAATCCCTTTTTTATAAATTACATATCTCTGCTTTTGCATCTATATAAAGGCGAGATAAAGAGTTTTCTTAATCAAGTTATCGAAGTTTGAGCAACTATGAAACTGATACTTTTAGTTATAGCTAAATATTTAGAGTTGGAATAAATGGGGAAAAGCATGAGATAGGATCTGAGAGTGGTTAGATTGATCTGAAAATCAAATTGAGGAAGTACCAAAGGTATCTATTTTTGATGAAAATTAATTTGATGAATCGAATTAAATTATACACTTTAAAAATCATCTACCCACAAATGCGATTGGCAGGTTCTTTTAGGCTAGCAATGTAATTACTTTCAATCTTTTCTTTTATATGAATTTTTCTTATATTATGCAAGAAACGTAAATGGCGACTATGAAAATAAATAACCTCTAACCCATTAAACAGATGCAAAATATAATCAAAGCTATAAACGTTAGAAGCATGCAATGTTTTTCCATTTTTGCTCTCGTTAGATTCTGGCTTTTCACTCGTATGTCTAACCCCTTTTTTATTCTCCACCCCTCTTATTTATACTGAATTACACAAATAACTGTTTAAAAAATGGTTTTCCCACGTTCTCCACGTCTTGAATTCTTTAGTATCTTTACACGTGTCTTTCTTTATAAAACTGGCGTAGAGTCTTTCAAAAATATCTTGATGTCGATTTCCAACTATCTTCGATTTTTTTTAGCTTTCTCGATCTTTAAATTTTTTCCTTTACTTATACTTCCGATCTTCGTCTACCAAATCTTCGACCATTCTGGTCTACGTCAATTCCAAACTACGTCGATAACAGATGGCCCCAAGATAATATCGACATGAATGCTCATCATGCATTCAATTATTATCTTGTACCAGATAACAATAAAGTAGAACATTCCTAACACTTCTGACCTGCATTAAATGAGACGTTGCTTGGGATTCCCGTAAAAAACCCTTTACCTACCTCAATCAAATCTTTCTCTCAGAAAATCTCTCACGAATCCCAGCCAAATTTCGGAAAAACAGCTTTTCCATTTTTTCCCTCCGTAACGTCTCTTCTCAGGGTTTATAAAAACCCTACCTTTCGTCAACACTTTCATGCTTACTTCTTTACTTCTCAGAACTCTCTTCGTCTGCCTTGCTTACTACCTTCAGCAAAGTTCTCCAACCCTTTTCTCACATTCCACTCCCTTATTTGTCAAATGGCCTTCTCTGACGTTTCAATCATCTCAGACGCCCAGCTCTTGGACTTCAACGGCTAGAAATTTCTCCCATTCCCCAACCTTGAGGATGAAACTAGAAAGCTCTGGTCTACCCAGGTACTTCTACCATTCTCCCTCTCCGGTACTCCTTCAGCTTTCTTAGGACCATACCTCCCTTCTCTCTCTTTGGAATCCATCAAAGACTTCTTCCCTTCCACCCCTAAAGGTTTATCTGTTAGCATATTTCAAGAACAAGTGTTGATGAAGTCCTCTAGATATTTCACGAAGAATTAAAGTTTTGACGATGAAGATTTAAAGTGCTCTAATCAACATTAAAGACTTGTATCATCTCACAAAGGAAGGTTGCTAGATGGAAAAGGAAAGGCATAAAGAGTGTTTAAAGCTTTCAAGAGAGAAGATTGATGAAGATTTTCTCAAGAGCTGAAGTTTCAAGTTTAGAAGGTTCTGTTTTGGGTGATGGATGAAAAGAGTAAGTCATAAATCCCATTCAAGACCTTTCCAAACCTGAGAGCAAGTTGTTTTCTCACAAAAACATTTTTCTACGCTTTTAATCGATTATGATACGTAGTCTAATCGATTATTTCACTTAAAATTTGAATCAAAATAGTTTAACGAACTAAATAATCGATTAAGTGTTTTTGATAATCGATTATATTGATTCTGGGTTAATATAATCGATTATGGCCTTAATCTAATTGATTATATCAGGCAAAATGAGTTTTCCAGTTTTTAACTATGATATAATCGATTAAGCTTTTTAGATAATCGATTAAATAAGTCGTTTTTGCGAATTCAATGCTAAATCAACCTAAGAATGGAAACTTTGATGTATTTTCGAATTATAAAATGAAAGAGAATGTCTTAGGTTCAACACATCTGATACAACACAATATTCAAAGTGTTCTTGCGCCTTAGCTTTTCAAAAACCGCTTTCTTGCTCTCTCAAGGTTGATCAAAGTCTTTGGAAGTGGTGATCTTTGTGCTTAAGCTTTCTATCCAGCACTATATCATGCGTATTCTTTTTACTGTTTCTCTAAACGGGAAAATTCATCCCTTGGATCTGTTCTAAGGGAGGTGTGTTCATCTCTTATGTGTCAAGAGAGGTGGGAATCATCCTCAGTGTGTCTGGGGAGGTGTTTCATCCTTAGTGTGTCTAAGGAGGTGTTTCCTTTATCTTTATTTTTTATTGCATGAATTGGTGTTTGTAATTTCAATTAAAGATAGTGGGGTGATCATCACATGTTGTGATGATTGGGAACTGGACGTAGGATTGGCTTAATCCAAACCAGTATAAATCTCTGTGTTCTTTCTCTTTCCCTATCTCTTTTTATTGTGGATCATATTAACAATTGCAATTCAAACTGCACTAATCTAAGGTTAAGGATAATTCGCATCCTGGTTTTAAAACATTTCTTTAAAATCTGGAAAATTATTTTAAAGGGAAAAAGTTTCTTAAAAATCCAATTCACCCCCCTCTTGGTTTTTACACTGCCGTCTATATTTAACAATTGGCCTCAGAGCTGGTTTTTTGAAAATTACTCAAAATCAAGATCCTTATGGCAGGCAAAAATCAATCTTTTGCTGAAGGTGTATCTATTCATAGACCACCACTCTTTACAGGTGAAAACTATCCTTTTTGGAAAAAGAGGATGGAGATTTTCCTTAGGTCTAATGATCAAGGCGTTTGGGATGCAATTGTAAATGGTCCATATATTCCTATGACTGTTGTTAATGAAGTGTAGGTACCCAAAGTGAGAGCAAGTTGGACGAAGGATGAGTACAATGAACATCAATGCGATATAGGGGCATGTAATATGATATCATCTGCCTTAACTGTTAATGAGTTTTACAGGTTGTCTGATTGCACTACAGCAAAGGAGATATGGGACACTCTAGAAGTCACACATGAAGGAACGGAGGATGTCAAAAGATCAAGGAAGAACACCTTGATCCAAGAATATGAGATGTTCCGGATGAGCAAAGGGGAAACCATCTATGACGTTCAAAAGAGATTTACTCACATTGTAAATCACCTCAAGGCGTTAGGTAAGAAATTTGACACTGAGGAGTTAAATGTGAAAATTTTAAAATCTTTGGACAGGACATGGCAACCCAAAGTGACGGCTATCACGGAATCGAAGAATCTCACAAGCATGAACATGACAACTCTCTTTGGAAAGGTTAGAGAACACGAAATTGAGCTTGGACGTTTCAAAGGAGAAGAGGAAGACGTCAAGAGGAAAGGTGTTGCTCTTAAAGCAGAATCCTACAAGGATGAGAGTAGCGATTCAGATGACAATCTTGAATGCAATAACATCATCCTGTTCGTCAAGAAATACAAGAAGTTCATCAAGAACAAGAACAAAGACAAAGGGAATTTTAAGAAAGGTAAGAAAGCTGAAAAATTAAATTCTCTTGATAACTTTAAATGCTATGGTTGTGGAAAAAGGAGTCACTTGAAGTCAGATTGCCCCAACATCAAGAAAGATGAAGAAAAGGTCAAGAAACACAAAAAGCCTTTTGACAAAAGGAAAAAGAAGGCGTACATTGCTTGGGAAGATAATGAAGTGATTTCTTCTGAAAGTGCAAGTGATTCGGAAGAAGAAGCAAATATTTGTCTCATGGCGGATGATGATGCTGAATCCACATGTAGCAAGGTAAGTGATTTTGGTCTTCCAGATAATTATGATGAATTGCTTGAAGAGTTTCTAGATTTATGTGAAAAATATGAAAAAATTACTTCTTTTCATAATAAATTAAAAAATGACTACAAGAGTCTTGAAAAGAAAATTGTTGATTTGGAAGAAGAGAAAAAGGTTTTAAAAGAGGATTTAGAAAAAGCGAAAATTCCTTGCAAATGCAAAACAAAAATTCTTATTTGTTAAAATTGTAATGTTCTTGCTAACAAAGTATCTTATCTTGAAACATCTCTTTCAAATATTACAATGGGTAATAAAAATTTAAATAATGTTTTAAAAGTGCAAAAAGGTTTATATGAAAAAGCAGGACTTGGATATAATTTCAGATACAATCATAAACCTACCAAAATTGTTTTTGTAAAAGGAGAATCATCTAATTCAAGTAAGATTTTTGAAAATATAAATTTCTTTAATAAACCAAATGTTCCTATAAAGAAAGTTTATAAAAATGCATATATTCCAAGAAAAACAAATGCTCCTACATGTTTTTATTGTATGCATAAAGGTCATTCGGTTAATAAATGCAATATTAAGCGTTTTAGTGTTCCTAATGGGAAATACAAATGGGTTCCCAAAGGAAAAATTGTTTCTAACCCATGAGGACCCTAATAAGTGACTTTAGGGGACCTAAATATTTTTATTTATGATGCAAGTTGGTCCCAAGTCTAGAAAGTCACTGTGGTACCTTGATAGTGGTTGTTCAAGACACATGACGGGTGATAAAAGCAAATTCAAAAGCTTCAAAAAGAAAGAGCAAGGTTTTGTAACCTATGGAGACAACAACAAGGGAAAGATCATTGGTAGTGGAGTGATTGGAGAATCTTTAAAGATTCATGATGTTCTTCTTGTTGATGGGTTGAAGCACAATTTGCTAAGCATTAATCAACATTGTGATAAAGGTTTAAAGGTAACGTTTGATAGTGATCTTTGCAAAATTCATCACAAGGACTCAAATGAAATCGCCCTCATTGGTAAGAGACATAATAATACTTATTTAATTGATATTGATTGTGCATTTACATCTAGTAATTTATCTTGTTTAGTTGCTAAAGAAGAGGATTCATGGTTATGGCATAGAAGAGCTGCTCACATTCATATGCCTCATCTAAGTAAACTCATATCAAAAGAGTTAGTAATTGGTTTGCCAAAACTGATTTTGGAAAAGAACAAACTATGTGCAGCTTGTCAAAAAGGGAAGCAAACTAAAAATTCTTTTAAATCTAAAAATGTTGTTTCCACTTCTAAACCTTTAGAATTACTGCACATGGATTTATTTGGTCCCTCTAGAACAAAAAAGTTTTGGTGGCAATTATTATGCTCTTGTGATTATTGATGATTACTCTAGATTTACTTTCACTCTTTTTCTTTCATCTAAAAGTGATGCTTTCAAAGAATTTAGAAATTTTGCCAAGGTTATTCAAAATGAAAAGGATTTGAAAATCAAGTTTTTAAAAAGTGATCATGGCGGTGAATTTCAAAATGTTTCTTTTGAAAATTTTTGTGAAGAACAAGGTATTTCTCATAATTTTTCAGCATCAAGAACACCTCAACAAAATGGTGTAGTTGAAAGGAAAAATCGATCTTTGGAAGAACTTGCAAGAACTATGTTGAATGAAAATAATTTACCTAAATATTTTTGGGCTGATGCCGTAAGCACCGCTTGTTATGTTTTAAATAGAGTTTTGATAAGACCTATTTTGAAATTAACACCATATGAGCTTTTCAAAGGAAGAAAACCAAATATATCTCATTTCAGAATTTTTGGATGTAAATGTTTTGTTTTGAATAATGGAAAAGATAGCCTTGGGAAATTTGATGCTAAATCCGATGAAGCTACATTGTTAGGTTATTCTTTGCATAGTAAAGCATATAGAGTTTTCAATAAAAGGACTTTAAATGTTGAAGAATCTATACATGTTGTCTTTGATGAATATCTAGACCTTGAGGAAACCCCTCTTGAGTCAAAAAGAATCTTTGTAGATGATGAAGGAGAATATCAAGAAGAAACTCCTTTAGAAGAAGTTGTTGAAGAAATCAAATTGGATGAGAATCCTCCTCATGATGAAAGTCTACCAAAAGAATGGAGACCACCTAAAGACGTATCTTTGGACAATGTCATTGGAGATATCTCAAAAGGGTTAAGAACAAGGAGGAACATGAATAATTTTTGTATGAATGTTGCTTTTGTTTCACAGATTGAACCAAAGACCGTAGAAGAAGCTTTGACAGATGAACATTGGTGTACAGCAATGTAAGAAGAGCTAAATCAGTTTGAAAGAAATCAGGTATGGGATTTAATTCCTAAAACTAACAAAATGCAGGTTATAGGAACCAGATGGGTTTTTAGAAATAAGCTTGATGAAGATGGAAACATCACCAAGAACAAAGCATGGCTAGTTGCAAAAGGTTATAGACAAGAAGAAGGCATAGACTATGATGAAACATGTGCTCCAGTAGCAAGACTTGAAGCTATTCGTTTGTTGCTAGCATATGCCTCCATTATGGGATTAAAATTGTTTCAAATGGATGTGAAAAGTGTTTTCCTAAACGTGTACATCAAGGAAGAAGTCTATGTAGAACAACCTCCAGGCTTTGAAGATTTCAAAAATCCTAACCATGTCTACAAGTTGAAGAAAGCCTTGTATGGACTCAAACAAGCTCCAAGATCTTGGTATGAAAGGTTAAGTAATTTCTTACTTGAAAATAGTTTTAGAAGAGGTAAAGTTGATTCTACTCTTTTTATTAAGAAATCAAAGAAACATATTCTTATTGTTCAAGTTTATGTTGATGATATCATATTTGGATCAACTAATGATGATCTTTTCCAAGAGTTTTCAAGTAATATGCAAGGAGAGTTTGGAATGTCCAATATGGGAGAATTAAATTTCTTTCTTGGTTTGCAAATCAAACAATTGGAGAAAGGCATATTTATATGTCAAACAAAGTATTGCAATGAAATCTTAAAGAAATTTGAGATGGAAAGCTCCAAGGAAGTTGCAACTCCCATGGCTACATCTTGTTATCTGGATCAAGATTTAAGTGGTAAGGCTGTAGATCAAACAAGGTATCGAGGTATGATCGGATCATTACTTTATCTTACTGCTAGTAGACCTGATATTATGCAAAGTGTGTGTGTTTGTGCTAGGTTTCAATCCAACCCTAGAGAATCACACCTAAAGGTTGTTAAGAGAATCCTTAAGTACCTTAGAGGAACAAAAACCTTTGGTTTATGATACCCTTCAGGAGCCTCACCTAGTATAATAGGTTTCTTTGACTCAGATTATGGTGGCTGTAGAGTTGATAGGAAGAGTACTAATGGTACATGTCATCTTTTAGGGTGTTCTTTAGTTTCGTGGCATTCTAAGAAACAGGCTAGTGTTGCTCTTTCAACCACAAAGGCTGAGTATATAGCAGCAGGCAGTTGTTGTTCTCAAATACTGTGGATGAAGCAGCAATTAGAAGACTTTTGATCAGCAATGTGGGTAGAGAATTGACAAAAGAAGAACAAAAACACAAGATAACACAGAAACAGCACTAACAATTCCCACAACACTGAATATATCAGCAGAAAATCAACAAGAGTGAGAGAGAGTGAAAGTGGCACTTTAATTCTCAATCTAGGTATTTATAGGCAAAGAATCTTATCATAAATCATTGATTTAATGCAAAAATAGCCGTTAGGATTCGAATATAGCCGTTTGTACTGAAAACCACATGAATTGAAGGCTCAACGCAAAAAAACGCAGAACGTTGCATTTAATCGATTATGTGAAGAACGTAATCGATTATTTGCATACAAAATTTTCCAGAAAACGAAAACCCAGAAATTTAATCGATTATGTGCATTCCTTAATCGATTAAATTGCTCCCCAGCGATTTAATCGATTATGTTATGAACTTAATCAATTATGCTTTAAAACATCTTTAAAAACAACGCTTTTAATCGATTACCACACGAAAAATAATTGATTATATACAGAATTTTTCGTAAAACACACAATGAACATTAAAACTCATCAATAAACATCAATCAATCAACAGATTTATCATCAACAATTCCTAGATCTCTTCTGAGCTCATAAAATCTATCTCTGGCAAAGGAGCTTTCTATCCAGCACTATATCAGGTGTATTCTTTTTACTATTTTTCTAAACGGGAAAATTCATCCCTTGGATCTGTTCTAAGGGAGGTGTGTTCATCTCTTGTGTGTCAAGAGAGGTGGGAATCATCCTCAGTGTGTCTGGGGAGGTGTTTCATCCTTAGTGTGTCTAAGGAGGTGTTTCCTTTATCTTTATTTGTTATTGCATGAATTGGTGTTCGTAATTTCAATTAAAGATAGTGGGGTGATCATCACATGTTGTGGTGATTGGGAACTGGACGTAGGATTGGCTTAATCTGAACCAGTATAAATCTTTGTGTTCTTTCTCTTTCCCTATCTCTTTTTATTGTGGATCATATTAACAATAGCAATTCAAACTGCGCTAATCTAAGGTTAAGGATAATCCGCATCCTGGTTTTAAAACATTTCTTTAAAATCTGGAAAATTATTTTAAAGGGAAAAAGTTTCTCAAAAATCCAATTCACCCCCCCTCTTGGTTTTTACACTGTCGTCTATATTTAACATTATCTTTGATCACCGGGTCTTCGATCAAACTAGACTTTCTCGATATCACCTCCAAGGTGTATCGCACTGGACCTGCCAGCAAGAGAACCAATTACTTGAATTGGTTAAGAAGAGTTCAAAAATCCTATGGCGAGCACTAAAAAAGAATCAGGATGTTTGATTTTATCCAACTCAGCAAACTCGATATCTCGTCTTTCGATATGTCGATGCTTTTAGCTATCGTTCATTTATGGAATAAGGACTTGCATGCTTTGGAACTACCATGTGGTCCACTATCCCCAACCCTTCTCGACGTAGCTGCCATCACAAGCTTGAAGCCAATCAGGGAAATCTACACCCTTGCTGCCTTCCCCATCGATTCCAAATTTGAGACAGAAATCGATTGGTCTCGAAAGGCATATGGCCACTTCTTGGTGCATCACTGCAATGAAGATGCTGATGCAGCTGTATCGGAATCAGAGCATGTTGCATTCCTTGTGTACTGGCTTACTACACAAGTTTTCTGCTCCCGCTCGATCCAAATCTCTTCAAACATGTTCAACCTGGCATGCCTTCTCCATCAAGGAAGACCCCAAATAAGTCTGGCCAAGCTCCTACTAGCACATGTGTATTTCGCATTTCACGAGGCGCCAGACATCCTCTACTCTACAAAGCCGAATGGTAATTTATTGGGGCCCATTTGGTTTATTCAGTTGTGGTTGAATTCAATACTCGAAGGAATCCTCCCCCCTTCCGACAAAGCGAGCACCGATTATCCTCTTGAAGGGACTCGATTGACCACTCTACTCCCTTGCAAGATGAAGCCGTCACGAGAAAATTATGAAAGATGTCTTCAATTTTTCCTTAGCAAGGAAAAATTCTCGAAAGATTTAGCTCCATTCTCGAAGATGTCCATTCAGGGCCCCACCTGGCTGCTTCAACGCTTCCCAGCTCCAACGCCAGGTGCCCAACAGGAGTTGATTGACATCTGGAGAAATTTTCTTGCGTGGGACGTGATAGTTGGAGGATTCCAAATGAAGGACGTCAAGTTCTTTCCTTACCAACCACAACTCCTCTCGAGACAATTTGGCCTCTGCCAGATGTTACCTTATCCTCGGTTGAGTGACCCCCCTTACATAACATAGTCATCACCGAGAAGACTCTCCAGGCAGAGTTAAAGGTTGTACTTCCAAAGAAGAAGCTTACTCTCGAACCATATCCCTTCGAGCCAACCTACTTTTGCACAAAGGAGTTCCACGATTGGTGGACTCAGTGGTTAATCTCTACACATGCAACCATCGATATAATTATATCGAGATTAACCACTTCTCCGTCTCTTGTGAAGGATACCAGCAAGTCGAAGAAAGGTAAATGGACTCACTGCCTTCAAATTATTAAATTCGAGAATTCTTATCAAGAATGTTATAATCCTACAAACCTGAGGGGCACTATCTTAGGGGTAGGTCGTCTCTCAGACACAAAGTTAATAAAAATTGAGAATCATTCAAAATCATTAACACTTTAGGAAAAACAATTTTCGAAAAATATTGTCCGAAAAACCTCCCAATTTTTCCTTCAGCCCCTTTTGGAGTAGCCAAACCATTGACTCATCCTAAATGGGTTAGAGAACTACGTTCTACCAAAGAATTATATCGAGTCGATCATGTAGATACCCCTAAAACCAATGTAATAGTTTCTCGATTATCATATTTGCCTTATTTAACATGTCGAGAGAATAAGCTACCTTCATGGTTGCAACATATTAAGTACACAAGGATTTTGACTCCCACACTTTGGGGTGAGAATTCTTACCACAATATCTTTTTTCGATATGTATTCCTTGATTATAATTAACTCTACGTTCGATTCTTGTTTCAGCTAAACCCAAAAAGCTTCCTGAACAAGTCGAAGACTGGGGAAGAGATGATGATGGGGCCCCATCTCGACTAGAGACAGCTTCTTCGAACCCCATAAAGTCATCAAAGCACAAGTCTTCGAAACCCCTCAGTTCCAAATCCAAAGTCCCGAGAACTCAGGTAAATATTCCAACGCACTCTACATTTATATTTACACTTCCCCTTTTTTTTTATTATTCTCGAGTTTCCTTACTTATTTGTTATTTCCTTAGTCGCATCCGGCTCCGACTCGGGTTTCCTCATCAGAGAGTGAAGAAATTCCTCTCGTGAGGAAGAAAATAAAAGACTCTCAGCTTCAAGAGGTATTATTTTTTCTTTTACTCTTCGATTTAGCATTATCGAATCATATCATGATACTAAAATATGATATTCCTTATTTCAGGTCACCTCGACCACCAACATTTCCAGTAACCTGGATTCTCACATCGAGGCGACCTCGATTGTTGACCCAACAATCCCAACTCCCCAAGATCCAATAATTGATGTTCAGGTATGATTTCGATGCAAATTTCATACCATGTCTTGGGCTTTATTCTTTTACTTAATAACTTAGTCACTATTTTATTTTCAGAATCCGATCCCGACCCAACCTTTGGTTGCTATCACCCCCGAAGGTGATGACTTAATCATTGCCGAAGGTACATTTCTCACCTATAGCTTATTTAGATTTCCTCGAATAATTTTTTACTCACTTTTTGTCCATGTACAAAGGGTGCTACAGTCACAACGGGTTTGGATCAAGTGACGTCAAACGTCGAGCTACCTTCCACCAATATTTCAGAGGCTGACCCTGCTTCGGAAAACAACAGCGGTGATGAAGAGGTTCCTCCTCCCCATTCGCCTATCATTGTCGAGGAAGCTGACCTTCCTCCTTCTCCAAGTACATCTGAGCATCGAGAGGCTCATGATGATGAAGGTGTTAGTCAAGGGTCACCACACAAACTCGACCGAGACAATCCCAGAGGTAAGCAATCTCACCAACATTCTAGAGGAAATCGAAAGAGACCCTTTTTCCATCCTCAATATGTTGGAAACAATGTCGGATCCGTCTCGGGTAAGTAGCTCGACGTCCCAGCCTTCCACATCAACTTCTGATTCAAACATCGACGCCATCATCAAGAGCTTCAGGGAAACGACTTACTCAACCCCCTTGGATATCCTAGTACAAACCCCTCAATTAAAACAGGAAATCCAGGAGATCGTCGAGCAAGTCTCCAAATTCGAAGTAAGATGCTTGCCACCCGATTTCGATGCCGAGGTGAAAGAGTTCGTCTTCCTTTTCAACCATGCTCGAGATATTCAGAAGAAAAGAAGACAACTCGAAACCCAAAAAGCAGATTATGAAGACACGAAGATAACTGGGGTAAATACTTTAAATGAACATAAACGTTAAGTTGAAGATATCAACTCCCATATGTCGCGGATCGACTCTGAAGTGACTTCATTTTCTGAAGAAAGGGAGCGCATCGAAGCTGAGATCGATGCTCTGAAGCACCAACTTGTCGAGCTCGATACAAAAGTGGAAGGGTTGGGCGTTACAAAACATCAATTGCAGGAGAAGCGTCAATCGTCTTTATCTCAGGCTAGGGCATCAGCTATCGACCTATCCAACACCCTAACTGAGATAGGAAAATTGGATCAAGAACTCGAAGACGTTGCCCTCTCCTGGAACCAAAATGCTCGTGCTTTCCAAGTTCACATCTTCGAGCATCGAGACAAACAGATCTCTTAGATTAGAAATTGTTAATATTTGTACATTTTCCTTTTATTTAATCAAAAAGTTCTTATTTATTGTCTTTTTTATATTTCTTGCATATGTGTCTCATATCGTTTTAGATATTTTTCATTGATAGTTAATATCGATTTTCCCATTTCGCAATCGACTATTGTATAAGCATTACCTGATAAGACCTTTATGACTTTGAAAGGTCCCTCCCAACTCGGAGACCATTTTCCATAACGCTTCAATTTTTTATCAAGGGGTAAAATTACTTTCCACACAATATCTTCTTCTTCGAAAGATTTATTCTTAATCTTTTTATTATAAACTCGATCAATCTTATTCTTTTGTTGAATTATGTTTTCCAACGCATTCAACCTTTCTTCGTTCAATGACATAACCCCACTATCGCTTGTGAAATTATCAAAATACTAAGTTTTCCCCTAATGTAGTATAGGGTTAACCTAGGTATCAATCCAGGAACACACCCCCATTTATGTCCATTGTTTCATACTCTCCTTCCAAATACAATTTAAAATTGGGGAATTGTAAATCTTAGAATTCAAAAGAAATAGTACAAAATTGACATTAAATGCAAAATAGAAATTGAAATTTCAAAACAGAAATAGGAATTGAAATTCAAAATAGAAACAGAAATTGAAATGTAAAACAGAACCAAAAATTGAAATGTAAAATAGAAACAAAAATTGAAATGTAAAACAAAAACAGAAATTGAAATGTAAAACAAAAACAGAAATTGAAATGTAAAATAGAACTGGAAATAGAAACTGGAATTAAAATTCTAAAACAGAAACAGAAATTGGAATTGCAATACAGAAACAAAAATTAAAATGCAATACAGAAACAAAAATTAAAACTGTAACACAGAAACAAAAATGTAAAACAAAACTGGAAACAAAAACTGGAAACAGAAACTGGAATTAAATGCAACACAGAAACTGAAATTGAAATTGCAAATCAAGAACAGAAATTAAAATTGGAAACAGAAACTAAAATTGAAATTTCACGTAAGCATTGAATGTATTTTGTTATGTATTTCACTCTTGCATATAAAACCACCGATTGATCAATCGGTAATTTCAAAAAATTGGTTTTGATGAAGAACTGAATCCAATTCTACAACATTTTATGCAATTACCAATTAAAAACAACAATGTAAAAGTTCAAGAGAGAAAACAAACTCAAAGCAACCGAATCGGTCTTTATTCCCATGCTTCAACCAGTGAAAAGAGAGAATTTGGAAACTTGACTTTTCATAAGCTTCTAAAGAAAAATAGAAAAAACTGGAAATGAACTCCTTAACTTCCCACACACCCTGTTCTGAGCATTTTAACACTTATATAGCAGTTCTAGGAATGAAACGAATGGTCAAGTTCTGGATACAATGGGCCTATCAAAACCTTTTTACAACCCGCAAAGAAATACACTATATTTTTACCAAACTTCTAAAAATCACTAAAAATATATTTAATCTCCAAATGTGACGTTAAAGGTGTCCAATTTGAATCCCCAAAAGTGTAGAATCCAACGCAAAAAGAATCAGCCCAAACGAACACCTATAGAAAAAGTTATAAGCAAAACAAGGAGCAAAGGTCAGAGCTGAAAAATACAGAAATACAACACAAAAATACAGTATAAGGACATATTTACAAAAACTCCTATTTATTGCAGAAAATACAAATACATGCTAAATGAAAGAAATAAGAAAAGAAGAAATACTTAGGAGATGCAATAAGACTATAAAAGTGCGTATAGAAAATGAGTCATCATTCAACTCATTGATTCACTTTGAATTCTTCTAGCCTTGAATTCTTGCAAATTTATTTCAACCGGTAGTACTGCATCTTGACCATAAACTAACCTAAAAGGCGTTGTTTTGGTAGAATTCTTAGGAGAATTTCGATACGCCCATAAAACTTGGCTTAGCGTTTCGTGCCAATTTCGAGGTTTATTTCCAATATGCTTCTTAATCAAGCTAATTATAACTTTGTTTATTGCTTCCACTTGTCCATTAGCTTGCGCATAATACGGCATCGAAGCCAATAATTTAATATTCCTCGACTTAGCGTATTGAACTACTCTCCGTCCGGTAAAGACCGTTCCTCGATCCGTTGTAATCGATTCTGGTATCCCAAATCGATATACTATGTGATCTTCAATGAAATCGATCACATCTTTTTGTTCCACATCTTTTAAAGGAATAGCTTCAACCCACTTAGTGAAATAATCAACCTCTACTATGATAAAATTATGCCCCTTCGATGAATGAGGATGGATTTGACTGATTAAATCAATAGCCCACCCTCTAAAAGGCCATGGTTTTATTACTAAGTGTAATTCACTCGTGGAAATTCTTTGTATCAACCCGAACTTTTCACATTCTTCACAAGATTTTGTGTAGTTTATACAATCTTGTTTAATCGATGGCCAATAAAATCCCTTTCTTAAAATTAACCATCTCATTTTCTCACCTGCTAAATGAGCACCACATAACCCACTATGAACCTCAGCTATAACAATATAAGCTTCATCCTCACTTAAACAATGCAAGAATACACCTTCAACACTTTTCTTGAATAATTCATCACCAATTAACATATAACTCTTTGCTTGATATATGATCTTTCGATCAGCCGGAGCATGTGGATTTTTTAAATGAGTTATTAATGGTAACCTCCAATCATTAATGTCGAAGTTAGTAATACAACATACATCGAGATTCTTAGACAACTTTTTGCGAATTTCTATCATTCTTTCTAAGTTCTCAATTGACAATTTATACTTAGACGCAATTTGAGCTAATTAATTTGCTTCCGAATTAAATTCTCGATGGATATGTTCAAAATGTATATCATCGAACCCTTTCATTAATTCTTGTACCCTCGATAAATAAGGTAATAAGTTAAGGTTCAAACACTTATATTCTCGCATAACTTGTTTAATAACTAATTTAGAATCACCTCTTACCAAAACATTTTGGCTTTCATTATTAGAAGAGTTTCTAACCCAACTATCAAAGCTTCATATTCAGCTTCATTATTCGAGCAACCAGGGATTATTTCAAATAACAATCTTGTAGGAACATGATTTGGGGATATTATCAAAATACCAACTCCAGTTCCTTTATCATTACTCGATCCATCGAAGTACAAAATCCATCGATGATTCTCGACATAACAATCGATTAAATTATTATTGGTATGGTCTGCCAAAAATCGGCAACTACTTGTTCCTTTACTGATTTTAATGGTTCAAAACTTAGAGTAAATTCAATAACAGCTAAAGATCATTTGTCAATTTGACTGTGTAAAATAGGTTTCGTCAAAAGAAACTTCAACACATTATTTCTTGAATAAACAATCACTTCATGTGGTCTTAAATAATATTTGAGTTTACAACATGAATAATACAAGCAAAGACCTAATTTCTCGATAGAAGTACTGACAAAGCCTGTGTCGCGCAAACTTTTCAAAGAATTTTGAACTGATTAACCATTACTAATGTAGTATAGGAATCAACTCGAGTCAATCCAAGGAGTGTTATACCAAAATATAAATCGAAGAGGTTCATGTTAAAAAAAATAAAATAAAATAAAAGGGGGGGGTTTGTTCGATCAAAGAAAACAACTGCAGGAGCAACTTAACTAGTGTTATGCGCTGCTCCTTATTCGGACATGAACGAGATTACTAAAGTAGGAAATGCTATATAAAACAATGAAAATCGAAATGCAATGAACAATCGGAAGCTATGAATATCGAACATCACTATCAGTAAATGTGAAATGTAGAGTGCAGAACAGTGAATGTGTAATTTCCAGTAAATAGTGAAAATCGAAATGCTGTTGAAACAATGAAAGTTGAAAGACAATGAAATGCAGTGAAAATCGAATTGCAGAGAAAATCGAGTTGCAGTGAAACAATGAAAATCAAGAGACAAAGAAATGCAGAGAAAGTCGAAATGCAGAGAAAATCGAAATGCAGTGGAAAACAATGAAAATCGAACTACAATAAAGAAAATGAAAATCGAAATGCTATGGATTGCAGTGAAAATTGAATTGCAGTGAAACAGTGAAAATCGAAAGACAATGAAATGCAGAGAAAATCGAAATGCAGTGAAAAACAATGAAAATCAAACTACAATAAAGAAAATGAAAATCGAATGACAATGAAATGCAGTGAAAATCGAAATGTTGTGGAGCAGTGAATATCGAACTATAATAGAAAAAGTGAAAATCGAAATGCTAGGAAATGCAATGAATATCGAAATGTTGTTGAAACAGTGAATGTCAAACTGCAATAGAGTAGCGAAATGTAAAGGAACATCTAAATGCAATGGAAAATAGAAATGTAATGAAACAGTAAATATCAAAAGGCAATAGAACAGTAGAAATCGAATTGCTGTTAAAACTTGCACGCAATTGAAAAGGAGATTTAAGTAGTTCATTCACCATTCTCAAAACAATAAACGCTAATCACACACTTCCTTAGTCTCATCAATTGATATAATCTCAAAAAATCCTACATTCATGAAAATACAATCATCCTACACTATTCTAATGAAAACTGAAAAGAAATAGAAGAAAATGCAGCAGCCCCTCCTGTGTCACGACATCTCCTGAGCTGCTGTTATGGAATTCTATGCCTCTGTAAAATTCTGTTTTTGCTGTAATGAAATTCTGTGCGCCCTCTCTGCACTTCTCATGTAGCTTTTTATGTCTGCAAAGGCTACCCTAATGCCTTGATTGGGCCCCGCACATCACCCAATGGCCAATGTTGTACGAGCTGTCTTGGGTGAATTACCGTGCTGTTGCATTTTTCTTCTCTTTTTACTGTTCACCACTGTTGTATGAGGCTAGCAATTTGGCTGATTTCAATTCCTCTTTCTTGCTTCAATTGGGCTGAATTCAATTCAATTCACAGCTTGTGCATCTCTCCATCCCGCTCCAAGATCAATCATACCATAAAAGGGGGTCAGCTCAATGTAAACATCTAAGAAAATTAGAATTGGAAAAACAAGTTAAATCTGAATCATTTAAATTTTACTTTTCAGCTATAAAATGAAAATATAACACCCTATTTTACTTATTTACCTTCATTCATGAAAACTGTAAAATTCAGCTTAAAGTTCCAAGAAAGTGAAATTAAAAACGTCAAGGAGGTGCAATAAACCATAAGGTATGAGCATAGAAATCGAGTTATCAAGTATGTCGAGTTTCAGCACTAATCAATAATCGACTTAAATAACAAATCGCACATTCCACTCCATTTTCATCTTCTTGAGCCAACATACTAGCTGTAGATTACTTAAGCTTTTCTCTTAATCTGCTCAAGAGCTTCTTGATGTTGAGTTTCCCACTTTAATATCTCTTCTTTCTTCAAACTCAATAATGGAGAGAACACTTGCATCTTTTCGGCTAAGTTAGATATAAACTTGCATGAAATTATCAATTAAATCATCAAAAATTAAATTCATGGCTCACTGGTATGTTGCCCCAGCATTTTTTAAACCAAATGGCATAACCAACCATTCAAATGTCCCCAATGCCCCCGGGCATTGAAATGCTGTCTTCGATAAGTCATTTGGGACAATAAAAATTTGATTCTACCCTGAATATCAATTGAGAAGACTCAGCATTTCTTTGCTTGCTACGGAATCAATCAACATTTCCGCTATAGGCATTGTATATTCATCCTTAGGAGTGGCAGCATTTAAGTCTCGATAGTCTATACACACTCTCATTTTTCCATTTTTCTTAATCACAGGAACTATATTAGAAACCCAGTCTACGTATCTGGCTGTTCGGAGGAGTTTAGATTTTAACAACCTCTCGACTTCTTCTTTAATTTTGCTCAGGACCTCTGGTGCAAATGTTCGAGGTGTCTGTTTAATAGGCTTCTTTCCCTCGATCAAAGGTAGTCGATGCTCTACTAAACCTCTGTTTAATCCTGGCATTTCATCATAGTCCCAGGCAAAGCAACCTTTGTATTCCTTTAGAATACTGATTAGGATCTCTCAAGATTCTTGATCTAATAACCTACTGATAAATGTAGGTCTTCTAATGTCTTCATGTTGATGATTTTGATTTGATGATGTTGCTGGAACATTGGTGATTAATTGATGATTATGCTGTTTTGAATAGTTGTTAGATTATCTATTATTAGTTAGCTAATTCTGATATATTAGTCTGCTGTTTCCATTAATCTTCAATTAGTCAACTAATTATGATATATTAGTCGACTATTTTCATTAATGTATCAGGAATGTGCATTTAATGACATTAGCTAACTATTTCGCTGTTTAGTCGACTATTTTGTTCCAGGCCTCCCAGTATGCAGAAAACAGAATAACGCCTGTTGAAGCTCATCTCTTTCTCTATAAATAGAAGTCTCGTGGGAGATTCAAACTACTGAAAGAATAACAAAAAGAACAGAGAGAGAACAGAGAAGAGAGGATCAAGAAAAGCTTGCTCACCATTCTTTGAAAGTTTCAGTTTTTGGAAGAATCAAGAAGAGAGTCTTGATTCACATTTTTCTGAATTGTTTTTGTTCTCTGTGTTGAGATTACTTTGTGGGGTTACGAAACCTGTATCTTGGTGATTGAGGGTGATCACTATAGACTTGGTGTGAGTCTGGGATTAGATCAAATTCTATAGGGTTTAGAATTTTATCTTTGTGGTTTTGGTAGTCTGTAGAAGAGGGGTTCTTGTAAAGACTTGATAATTTTAATGATTTGAGATCTGTTAGTGTTACAGATCGAAACTGGATGTAGCTCTTGAAAAAGAGTGAACCAGTATAAATTCTTGTGCATTCTTTCTCTTCTTTTATCATCTTTAATAATTGTCTGATAGAACTAATTGACTATTTCTCAGAAATCAGTTAACTAATCTGTTCTGGACTACATCAGAAAAATCTGTAACTTCATAGTTTTGAAAGAAAATCCAATATCAATTCATCCCCCCTTCTTGATTTATCTCTGCGTCTAACAATTGGTATCCAGAGCAGGTACTTGAAAGATATTCAAGAGTGATCCAAGGTGGCTGATAAGCTTCCCTTTGTTGAAGGAGCATCTACCAACAGACCACCACTCTTTGTTGGAGCGAACTACCCCTTCTGGAAAGCAAGGATGAAGATTTTCTTTGAATCTGTAGATAGAGGCGATTGGGATGCTGTGATCAATGGTCCATACATTCCAACATTGAAGGCTGAAGATGGAACAATAACTGAAAAACCATGGGAGACATGGACTTATACAGAAAAGAGGAAAGCACAATTCGATAGTAAGGCCAAAAACATTCTAACCTCTGCTTTAAATGTTGATGAATTTTTCAGGATTTCTCAATGTACAACTGCAAAAGAAATATGGGATATCCTACAAGTCACCCATGAAGGCACATCAGAAGTTAAGAGAGCAAGAAAGCACACTCTCATTCAAGAATACGAATTGTTTAGGATGCAGCCTGGAAAGAGCATCCAAGATGTGCAGAAACGTTTTACTCATATTGTAAACCATCTGCTGGGTCTGGGAAAGAAATTTGATGATGAACAACTCAATATTAAGGTTCTAAAGTGCCTAAATAGGAGCTGGAAACCAAAGGTCACTGCTATCATTGAAACAAAGGACTTATCTGTTATGAATACAACTACATTGTTTGGGAAATTGAGGGAGCATGAACTGGAATTGAGTAGACTTGATCAGCTGGAAAATTCTGACAAGAAGAACAAGAGCCTTGCATTGAAAGCCAAAGAATGTTTGAAGAGTGATGAAGAGGAAAACGAAAATGATAGTACAGAATTTTCCATGCTTGTTAAATAAAGACGGCAGTGTAAAAACCAAGAGGGGGGGGGGTGAATTGGATTTTTAATAAACTTTTCCCTTTTAAATAAATTTCCAGATTTTGAATTACTTTCAAAAACTAGGATGCGGATTTTTCTTAACCTTTGATTAACGCAGTTTGAGTTGCAATCGTTAAAATGATCCACAATAAAAAAGAGATAGGGAAAGAGAAAGAACACAGAGATTTATACTGGTTCAGATTAAGCCAATCCTACGTCCAGTTCCCAACCACCACAAATGCGTGATGATCACCCCACTATCTTTAAATGAAATTACAAACACCAATTCATGCAATAACAAATAAAGATAAAGGAACACCTCCTTAGACACACTAAGGATGATGAAACACCTCCCCAGACACACTGAGGATGAAACCCACCTCTCTTGACACACAAGAGATGAACACACCTCCCTTAGAACAAATCCAAGGGATGAATTTTCCCATTTATAAAAACAGTAAAAGAATACACTCGATAATAGTGCTTGGATAGAAAGCTTAAGCACAATGATCACCACTTCCAAAGACTTGATCAAACTTGAGAGAGCGGGAAAGCGGTTTTGAAAAGCTAAGGCGCAAGAACACTTTGAATATTTGTGTTTAATCAGATGTGTTGAACCTAAGACATTCTCTTTCATTTTATAATTCGAAAATCCTCCAAATTTTCCATTGTTAGGTTGATTTGGTATTGATTTCGCAAAAATGACTCATTTAATCGATTATATAAAAAGCTTAATCGATTATATCATGTTTAAAAAACTGGAAAACTAATTTCGTATGATATAATCGATTAGATTATGGCCATAATTGATTATATTAACCCAGAATCAATATAATCGATTATCAAAAACACTTAATCGATTATTTAGTTCGTTAAACATTTTTAATTCAAATTTTAAGTTAAATAATCGATTATCTACGTATCATAATCGATTAAAAGCGTAGAAAAATGTTTTTGCGAGAAAACAACTTGCTCTCTTGTTTGGGAAGGTCTTGAATGGGATTTATGACTTACTCTTTTCATCCAACACCCAAAACAGAACCTTCTACTCTTGAAACTTCAGCTCTTGAGAAAATCTTCATCAATCTTCTCTCTTGAAAGCTTTAAATACTCTTTATGCCTTTCCTTTTCTATCAAGCAACCTTCCTTTGTGAGATGGCACAAGTCTTTAATGTTGATTGGATCACTCTAAATCTTCATCATCAAAACTTTAAGACTTCATTAAAATTCTGGAAGACTTCATCAACACTTGGTATTGAAAAATGCTAACAATGCTTGTAAAGAAGTTTGGAAAGTTATTAAAGAGGAAGAACAACTCAAGAGACAGATTTCAAGAACAACAGAAAAGGTACACAAGAAAATCTGATTTCAATTCCTCTAATTTCTCTTGTTTCAATTGTGGGCAGCTAGGACATGTTAAGTGTTGGACTTGAAGACTTGGTTTCAAGTGGATTTGATGTCTCCAACCACCTTCGATGATGAAGATGATGGTGCTTGAAGAATGAAGTTTGTGTCTTAGGATTAGAGAATCTTAGGTTGTGTGGTAAGATGCATTTCAATTAATCTTGGACTTAATCTTGGGGTTTAAAATGATTTGAAATGTTTTAAAAGGTTTTAAAATGTTTTCAAAGGTATTAACTGATTTTTAACTGATTAAAAATCTGATTTCAACCAGTTAAATTGTTCTTCATTTTTAAAGCTTTGTATTTGGGAAATTTTAGACGACTGTTTTTGAAATTTAAACCAGTTAAAATTCTGGTATCTTTGTTCAGGAATTCCAGTTCTCTGGAATAGCTAGTTAAAACGGGTTTTCAACTGACTGATTTCAAGTTTCAGAAAAAGGGTGCACTCTGGAAAATTGGTTTTAATGAAAACAACCGGTTTAAATGCGATTTCAACCGACTATTCTCGTCAGAATCAGTTAACCAAAGCATAATAGTTTCCACCAATACTCATTGTTCTGGATGGACCAAACAAATCTAAATGCAACAATTCTAAAGGTTTTGTTGTTGACACATAATTTTTCAAATTAAAAGAAACTTTGGTTTGTTTACCCTTTTGGCATGCATGACAAATTTTACCTTTCTCAAATTTCAGTTTTGGTATCCCTAAAACAAGTTCTTTTGAAACCATTTTTTCCAAATGATTCGTGTTAATATGTGCAGCTCTCCTATGCCAAAGCCATGAACTATCTTCCTTAGACATGAGACATGTAAAATTAGTTGCACACATATGATCAAGATCAAGCATATAAATGTTCTCAATTCTCTTGCCTAACATGCAGGTTTTATCATAATTTTTCTCAATGATCTTGCAATGATTTGTTTCAAAATTCTGGTATCTTTGTTCAGGAATTCCAGTTCTTTGGAATAGCTAGTTAAAACGGGTTTTCAACTGACTGATTTCAAGTTTCAGAAAAAGGGTGCACTCTGGAAAATTGGTTTTAATGAAAACAACCGGTTTAAATGCGATTTCAACCGACTATTCTCGTTAGAATCAGTTTTAACAGCTTTGCTATAAATAACTTGAAATTCAAAGAACTGAGTGACGAATCATTTTTAGAAGAACCCACTGAGCAAGAACGTTTCTCTAACACTCTAAATAAATTTTCGAATCTCTCCAAGAAGTCCAAGATCCAATTGATAGCGAATTGAATCAAGAAAAGTGTGCTCTGTTTTTTCGTTACTGCTCTTGCTCTGTTTTTGTTTCTGCACTCAATTTCCAGGTGAATTCAATCCAATTCTTTGTGTGTGTGTTAGCTGCGTGTTCGTCTCTTAATCAGGGTGATTAAGGGTTCTTGTAATAGGGTTTTACAAGTGTTTAGAGGTCTTGTAGGGTTCAAGACTAGGTGCAGCTTTCTGGTTTTCGTTTTTCATGTAGTGTTCATGTAAAAACTGTTTTTTTGTGAATTGATTGGATTAGTGTGTTTAGGAAACTGGATGTAGCCTTTGTTGAAAGGTGAACCAGTATAAATCTGCTGTGTTGTTCTTCTTCCCTTGATCTTTTACATTTGGCAATTGAATTTTGAATTGTAATTGAATTGGATATATGATCAATTGATTAACAGCATTTCAAGAACCTATTAAAACTGGTTTTAATCTTCATTCCGAAACTGGTTTTTCATATTTGGGTTTTGAATTTCAGAAAATCTTTGAGAGTTTAATTCACCCCCCCTCTTAAACTTAGCCATTTATTCCAACAATTGGTATCAGAGCTGGTTCTTGAAAAATATTCAAGTTTTCTGAAAAATTTCAAACATGGCTGAAGGAAAATTGCCTTTTGCAGAGGGTGCTTCTATAAACAGGCCACCAATGTTTTCTGCGGTAAACTATCCATTTTGGAAAGTTAGAATGAAGATTTTCATTGAATCAATTGATATAGGGATTTGGAATGCTATAGTCAATGGACCGTATATCCCTAAAGAAGAGAAACCATGGGAAAATTTAAATGCTGATGAACAAAAGAAAGTGCAATATGATTGTAAAGCAAAGAACATCATAACTTCTGCACTTAATCTTGATGAATTCTTTCGTGTTTCACAGTGTTCCAATGCTAAAGAAATGTGGGAAGTGTTGGAGGTTACTCATGAAGGAACAACTGATGTTAAAAGAGCTAGAAAGCATACTTTCATCCAAGAGTATGAGATGTTTAGAATGCTTCCAGGAGAAACTGTTTCAGATGTGCAAAAGAGGTTTACACACATTATAAACCATCGATAGGCCTTGGAAAAGTGTTTGAGAAAGAGGAGCTGAACATCAAAGTGCTGAAATGTTTGGATAGAAGTTGGCAACCCAAAGTAACAGCAATTTCTGAATCAAGGACTTGTCAACAATGAGTGTTGCTGCACTTTTGGAAAGCTAAGGGAACATGAGCTTGAGTTGAATAGACTTGCTGAACAAGAAGATAATGACAAGAAAAAGAAAGGGCTGGCCTTGAAGACTTTGGTTCACAAGGAGGAGAATAGTGAGGATGAAGGACATGGAGGAAGTGATGCAGAAAATCTGAACCTCTTAGTTAGAAAGTTCAACAAGTTCTTGAAATACAAGAACAAAGATTACAAGAACAAGAGGTATAATAAAAAATCTGATTTAGCTTCTTCTAACTTTACTTGTTTTGGTTGTGGAAAACAAGGACATATTAAGGTTGAATGTCCATACTCACAAAACAAAGAGAGGAATGGAGAAAAGAAGCATGAAAAATCATTCAAAACCAAGAAGGCTTACATAGCATGGGATGAGAATGATATCTCCTCTAGTGATTCTTCAAGTGATGATGAAAGGGCCAATCTTTGCCTTATGGCTGATTGTGATACAGACAAGTAGTGTAAGTTCCTCAACTACTCAAAATGGTCTTCCTTATGATCAGTCTGCTGCAAAATTTTCTGGAATTGCATGAAGAGGCTAATAAGGTTGCTTGTTCAAACAATAGGCTTAAAGGAATGAACAACTGGCTAGAGAACAAGGTGAAAGAGTTAGAAAAAGAGCTGGAAAATTCAAAAACTGATTTTGAAAATCTGGAAATGATTTACAAAGCCTCAAGTTGCAATGATGAACATGCTGAAAAAATCTGCACAAACTGCAGAATTTTAGAAAATCAAATTGAGTATGTGAATAAATCTCTAGCTAGATTCACCATGGGAAGAGCCAATTTGGATACCCTTTTAGGCTTTCAAAATTGTGTAACAAATAGAGCTGGACTTGGATTTAAAAATGGTTTTCAAAAGAAACAAAAGACTTATAGAAATTTCTTTTCATATAGAAAACCGTCCAGACACTTCATCTATTACATGCTTTTATTGTATGAACAAGGGACATACTTCAAAATCATGCAAAATCAGAAAATTTGGTGTTCCTAGTGGTCAATATATTTGGAAGCCAAAATGTGGTAGAAAGGTAATTAACTTTGTTGGACCCAAATTGATGTGGGTACCAAATTCTCTCCATTGATTGTGTTTTGCAGGTGTTCTTGAAGGCCAAGGAATCATTGTGGTATCTAGACAGTGGTTGTTCAAGGCACATGTGTGGTGACAAAGGAAGTTTGTCAAACTCACCTTGAAAAATGGAGGTTTTGTCACATATGGAGATAATAACAAAGGAAAAATCCTTGGAAGTGGTGATGTTGGTAACATTTCTTCAATCCTCATTGAAAGCGTGTTATATGTTGAAGGTTTGAAGCATAATCTACTTAGTATTAGCCAGTTATGTGATAAAGGATTTAGAATCACTTTTGAAACAAATCATTGCAAGATCATTGAGAAAAATTCTGATAAAATCTGCATGTTAGGCAAGAGAATTGAGAACATTTATATGCTTGATCTTGATCATATGTGTGCAACTAATTTTACATGTCTCATGTCTAAGGAAGATAGTTCATGGCTTTGGCATAGGAGAGCTGCACATATTAACATGAATCATTTGGAAAAACTGGTTTCAAAAGAACTTGTTTTAGGGATACCAAAACTGAAATTTGAGAAAGGTAAAATTTGTCATGCATGCCAAAAGGGTAAACAAACCAAAGTTTCTTTTAATCTGAAAAATTATGTGTCTACAACAAAACCTTTAGAATTGTTGCATTTGGATTTGTTTGGTCCATCTAGAATAATGAGTATTGGTGGAAACTATTATGCTTTGGTTATTGTTGATGACTATTCTAGGTTTACTTGGACTTTGTTTCTGAAAAATAAAAATGATGCATTTCATGCTTTTAAGAAACTTGTCAAGGTTTTACAAAATGAAAACAGCTGCAGCATAAGTGCTCTTAGAAGTGATCATGGAGGGGAATTTGAAAATGAAAAGTTCAATCATTTTTGTGAAAAATATGGGATTAAGCATAACTTTTCAGCACCTAGAACTCCTCAACAAAATGGTGTTGTTGAGAGGAAAAATAGATCACTTGAGGAATTAGCAAGGACTATGCTTAATGAATCAAACATTCCTAAATATTTTTGGGCGGATGCAGTAAATACTGCATGTTACATAATAAATAGGGTTTTGATAAGACCTATTTTGAAGAAAACCCCTTATGAATTGTACAAAGGGAGAAAACCCAACATAGCACATCTTAGAGTTTTTGGCTGCAAGTGTTTTGTATTAAATAATGGCAAAGAAAATCTTGGTAAATTTGATGCTAAAGCTGATGATGCATTGTTTTTAGGTTATTCTTTACATAGCAAAGCATATAGGATCTACAACAAGATCAATACATGTTGTTTTTTATGAGACTAATGTGCAAATTGAAGGTGCAGTGAGTGGTGCAGGTGCAGGTGAAGAGAACTTAATTGAAGGTGTATGAACTGGACATGTAGAAAGTGATAAAGCTGCTGCAGGTGGAATTTTAGCTGGTGAAAATCAGAAAGAACTGACTGAAATCCTGGCACCAGAATTAAATTCTGCAGAAAATGATCTACCTAAAGAATGGAGGGTGCCTCGCAATCTATACATTGGAAATGTGATAGGTGATGTTCAGAGAGGTGTTTCTACAAGAAGGTCTTTGCATGATACATGTTTAACTGCTGCATTTGTTTCCCAAGTTGAACCTAAATGTGTTGATGATGCTTTATTAGATGAAAACTGGATTTTGGCAATGCAAGATGAACTGAACCAATTTAAAAGGAATGAGTTTGGGAACTAGTCCCTTACACACCTAATATGAATATAATTGGCACAAAGTGGGTGTTTAAAAATAAAATGAATGATCAAGGTGTAATTACTAGAAATAAAGCTAGGCTTGTAGCTAAAGGGTATAACCAAGAGGAAGGAATAGATTATGAGGAAACGTATGCTCCTGTTGCTAGGTTAGAAGCTGTTAGGTTATTACTTGCTTTCTCATGCATGATTGGATTCAAACTTCATCAAATGGATGTGAAAAGTGCATTTTTGAATGGATATATAAATGAAGAAATTTATGTTTCACAACCATCTGGATTTATTGATCACAAATTGCCTAACCATGTATATAAGCTCAAAAAGGCTCTTTATGGACTCAAGCAAGCTCCAAGACAATGGTATGAAAGGTTAAGTAACTTTCTTATCTCTCAAAACTTGGAAAGGGTCCAAGTTGATAAAACTTTGTTCATTAGAAAGTCTTTGGACAGCATAATACTTGTACAGGTTTATGTGGATGATATAATCTTTGGATCCACTAATGAGAAGCTTTGTGAAGAATTTGTTGCAGCTATGCAGGGGGAGTTTGAGATGTCAATGATGGGTGATCTAAACTTCTTCTTAGGCTTACAAGTCAAGCAATTAGATCATGGAACATTCCTCAATCACTCAAAATATTGCAAAGAGCTGTTAAAGAAATATGAGATGGACAGCTGCAAAGAATCAAGCACACCCATGGCTACCAGCAGCTATCTTGATGCGGATGAAAGTGGTAAACCTTTTGATTCCACTAAGTATAGAGGTTTGATAGGTTCACTATTATATCTAACTGCTAGTAGGCCAGATATAATGTTTAGTGTATGCATGTGTGCTAGGTTTCAATCTAATCCCAAAGAATCACATTTTGCAATTGCCAAAAGAATCTTGAAATATCTAAAAGGAACTATTAATGTTGGTTTGTGGTATCCTAAAGGTGCTTCTTTTAATCTAGTGGGCTATTCGGATGCTGACTTTGCTGGATGTAAACTTGATAGAAAAAGCACTAGTGGAACTTGTCATCTACTAGGAAGTAGTCTAGTATCATGGCATAGCAAAAAGCAAGCTAGTGTGGCTTTGTCTACTGCTGAAGCTGAGTATGTTGCAGCTGGGAGCTGTTGTGCTCAAACTCTTTGGTTAAAACAACAGCTTTTTGATTATGGTTTGAAACTAGATCACATTCCTATTAGGTGTGACAATACAAGTGCTATCAACTTAACAAAAAATCCTATTTTGCACTCTAGAACAAAGCATATAGAAATAAGGCACCATTTCATCAGGGATCATGTTCAAAAAGGAGATTGCATAATTGAATTTGTTGATTCACATAACCAACTTGCTGATATTTTTACTAAACCACTCCCTAAAGATAGGTTTTTCCAATTGAGAAATGAATTGGGTGTTCTTAATGTTTCAAATGTGATATAATTCATGTGTATGATTCATTCCTGTTGTTATTCATACTGTTTTGTGTGTTTGAGTGCTTAATTCTGCATAATTGTTGATTAAATGCAGTTAGATTTGCATATTATATGATATTAGTGAAATCTGCAATGATATTCAGAATTTTAGTTAGTTGTTTCGTGCTTTTAATCAGTTGTTTTGCCTAATTTGGGGCTGCAGTGGAAGTGTAATGATATCTGTTTCTGTTTTAGCCAGTTAAATTGTCGATTTAGTCAATTAAATGCATTAAATCAGTATCAGGATTTCTGCTTTAATCAGCTGTTTCTCATAAATCAACTGACTGAAATTGCCTGACACCATGTAAAATTTAAAATTTGAACGAATTTGTTGTTAAACTGCATTGATTCACATTCAATTGGTGCATTTAAGTTGATTAATTGAGAATTGTGCATCTGAACATGATAAATAAAGCTGGTTAAAAGAATCTTGACTGCTGTTTTGTCTTGTAGTGCTTTTGCTTTGCTTTTAGCTGGTTTCTCTCTCCAAATTCGAATTTCATTCAACCAACTGAATGCCCTGGTCAAGTCTGTGCATACTGCATTTCTCTGTTCCATATATTCCAACTGAATGCATTTGATTGCTTGTTTGACTGAATAATGCATTAATTTGTTAAAATCTGAAAATCTGAACTGATAAATACATGTGTTGTGCATTGCTTCACTGTTATTCACCCTGCCCGTGCAAAATCTCCATAATACATTCTCTATACTCTATTTCTCTGCACTTTCTCTTTTCTGCAATGGCTTCTTCAAGCAACCCAAGGAAGAAATCCAAAACTGCTGGAAAATCTAAAGATAAGGAACCTGAAATTCCAGCAACTCATTCTTATAGACATGGGTCTATTGAAGCATGGTTCGATGGTGATGAAGAGAGGATTGAGAAGTTTCAATCCCATATCAGTAGGAAGACTGTAAACCCACCGAAAGTACTCAGTTTTCAGTGGCTGGAAGATGAAGGATTGGCTGACATTATAGCCATGGTGCAGTATCAAGATCTGCAGAAATTTCTGGAGTTGAATGGGTTCATATACCCAGACTTGGTGAAAGTATTTTACACAAATCTCAAGCATGATGGGTCTGTTTTAACTTCCAAAGTGAAAGGAAAGGAAATGATCATAAACAACTCTGTTTGGAGAAGAGTGGGTGGCTTCAAAACTGATGGCATTGTGGTTAGCCGTGGTTTGTGTGGTTCCTTGGAGAATTTCAACAAAGTCCAAACATACAGGGAACACTTAAGGAATTTTCAAGGGTTTGTTCGTGGATTTCAGTTAGGTGGACTAACCTTGACAGCTAGGGTGCTTACATTTATCATCACATGGATGATCACTCCAAGGGGAAGCAATCATGCCACATTGAATGAAGGTGATCTTCTACTAATTTTTTGTTTGATGAAATCTGTAAGAGTTAACTGGATACATATCATCAAGGATCACATGATGAAGTCCAAAAGGTTGCCTGACTATCGTCTTCCATATGCTGTAATAATTTCAAAATTCCTTGAGTATTTTGGTGTGGACATTAGAGGTGAACAGAAAATCAACATAGGAAGATCCCATCAGCTGGACAATAGCTTTCTCTTCAAGTTTGGCTTTACTAAAAGCAATGGTGCATGGACTGCTTGGACAAGAAGTTGGAAATGCGGAGACAAGTCTTGCTTGGAACCTGGCTGCTCTGGAGCTACTGATGATGAAGCTAGAAATGCAGAACCTGGTGCAGAATGCTACTCAATGATGGGTGATATTGTTCCTTATGTTCCTCCAGTTGACCGTGGCACTCCACTCTCATTGTTTGAGCAAACTGTGTTGCAGAGGTTTGATTTGATCCAATCTCATCAACAATATCATCACACCTACTGAATGAATAGGTTTGGGCGCATTGATCAAAGCATAGAAAATTTACATGCTCAACTTGCACAAATAAATATTGGATACTATGCTGCTCCTGGTGATGATGGTGGAGAAGATAATAACTGATCTCTGCTGCTGTAACTGCTATGCTGTCATTGAAATCTGCTGCTGTTGGTTTCCAGTGTGTTGCCTCTCCTGCTGCAACTGTTACAGTTTCACCCACAAGCTGCTGTTGTTTGCCGTTTAATTCTTGTTGCTTTCAAGTTCTGTTAATTTGTGTTGCTGTTGTTGTCTTTAGTTGGGTTAAATTCCCATGTATCTTGGACAATTTTAAATTCACTGCATATGCTATTTTATTTCTATTCCCATGTGCTATTTGATGATTCCAAAGGGGGAGAAATTGTTGAATGCATTTGAAGGCACATGAAGCGCAAGAGCAAGTGAAAGGGGGAGAATCTGAATCTGCTATCTGAATCTGCAACGCTGCTGCTGTGAAAGCAAAAATACTGCTTCTGCTATATTGCTGCTATTTTTAATGCTATATCGTTTTACCACACTGTTTTGCTGTATTTTCGTGTTTTGTGCAGGACTTCTACATTCTTCAAAGACAATGAATGCATCAAGTGGTTGTCATCATCAAATAGGGGGAGTTTGTTGGACTTGAAGACTTGGTTTCAAGTGGATTTGATGTCTCCAACCACCTTTGATGATGAAGATGATGGTGCTTGAAGAATGAAGTTTGTGTCTTAGGATTAGAGAATCTTAGGTTGTGTGGTAAGATGCATTTCAATTAATCTTGGACTTAATCTTGGGGTTTAAAATGATTTGAAATGTTTTAAAAGGTTTTAAAATGTTTTCAAAGGTATTAACTGATTTTTAACTGATTAAAAATCTGATTTCAACCAGTTAAACTGTTCTTCATTTTTAAAGCTTTGTATTTGGGAAATTTTAGATGACTGTTTTTGAAATTTAAACCAGTTAAAATTCTGGTATCTTTGTTCAGGAATTCCAGTTCTCTGGAATAGCTAGTTAAAACGGGTTTTCAACTGACTGATTTCAAGTTTCAGAAAAAGGGTGCACTCTGGAAAATTGGTTTTAATGAAAACAACCGGTTTAAATGCGATTTCAACCGACTATTCTCGTCAGAATCAGTTTTAACAGCTTTGCTATAAATAACTTGAAATTCAAAGAACTGAGTGACGAATCATTTTTAGAAGAACCCACTGAGCAAGAACGTTTCTCTAACACTCTAAATCAATTTTCGAATCTCTCCAAGAAGTCCAAGATCCAATTGATAGTAAATTGAATCAAGAAAAGTGTGCTCTGTTTTTTCGTTACAGTTCTTGCTCTGTTTTCGTTTCTGCACTCAATTTCCAGGTGAATTCAATCCAATTCTTTGTGTGTGTGTTAGCTGCGTGTTCGTCTCTTAATCAGGGTGATTAAGGGTTCTTGTAATAGGGTTTTACAAGTGTTTAGAGGTCTTGTAGGGTTCAAGACTAGGTGCAACTTTCTGGTTTTCGTTTTTTCATGTAGTGTTCATGTAAAAACTGTTTTTTTGTGAATTGATTGGATTAGTGTGTTTAGGAAACTGGATGTAGCCTTTGTTGAAAGGTGAACCAGTATAAATCTGCTGTGTTGTTCTTCTTCCCTTGATCTTTTACATTCAGCAATTGAATTTTGAATTGTAATTGAATTGGATATATGATCAATTGATTAACAGCATTTCAAGAACCTATTAAAACTGGTTTTAATCTTCATTCCGCAACTGGTTTTTCATATTTGTGTTTTGAATTTCAGAAAGTATTTGAGAGTTTAATTCACCCCCCCCTCTTAAACTCAGCCATTTATTCCAACATTAAGATGGATTGTCCTCTCATGAATCAAAGAAAAGAAAGAAGCCCAGAAAGAAAAGAAAGAAAAGACAAAGAGAAAAGAATTCCTCACTTCAAGAAAGGAAAGAAAGCATACATGGCTTGGGATGAAAGTGAATCCAGCAGGTCATCTACTTCAGATTTTGAATCTGAAAATCAAGCAAATTTATGCCTCGTTGCAAATGCTGAAACATCAAGCCAAGTGAGTAATTGTGAAACTGATCTTAGTGAGAATTATGACACTTTATTAGATGCATTCAAAGAACTGCATGATGAAGCAAGAAAGCAGGATCATCAGATTAATCGACTAAAAGGACTAAATAGTTGGCTAGAAAACAGAGTACTGGAACTGGAAAACCAGATTAGCAGACTAAAACATGAAAACAGTCGACTAAAAAACAATGTTCTGGAACTGGAAAACGAGATAGAATCTGATAAGTCTGAATGTGAAAAAATCAATCCTGCTAAGTGTGAAAACCGCAAAAGTCTCCAAGATAAAGTTGCTTATCTGATAAAAACATTAGGAAAGTTTCAATTGGGACAAAATACTCTTGATCAACTACTAAACTCTCAAATTGGCTACTCTAACAGAAATGGTCTTGGGTATGGAAAGTCTGTAAAACATTATCCAGTTGCTAAATACAAATCTTACACAAATAACAGATTTAAAAAGTGTTTTTATTGCTTGAAAACTGGACATACATCTAAATACTGCTATATAAAAAATTTTGGCATTTCAAGAGGAGAATACTATTGGAAACCCAAATCATCTGCTATTCCTAACTCTAAAGGACCCAACCTGTTTTGGGGACCTATATATCTAAACTAAATTTGTTTTGCAGATCTGTCAAAAAGCAAAGAGAGCTTTATGGTATTTAGATAGTGGTTGCTCTAAACATATGATAGATGACAAATCAAAGCTAATCAATTTAAAGGAATATGAAGCTGGTTCTGTTACATTTGGAGATGATAGCAAGGATAAAATAAAAGGTTCTGGAGATATAGGAAGCTGCTCTTCTTCACAAATAAAAGATGTTCTATTTGTTGAAGGATTGAAACATAATCTGCTGAGTATCAGTCAACTATGTGACAAAGGTATGAAGGTCACTTTTGATGCAGAATTTTGTGTTATATACAACTTTAAATCTGCAGATATTGTCCACATTGGAAGAAGAACAAACAATGTATATATGCTGGACATTGAATCCTCAAATCTCAAGAATATATCCTTGTTGACCAAAGAAGATGAAGGTTGGCTTTGGCATAGAAGATGTGGACATGTTAACATGCAGTTATTAAACAAAATCTGCTGCAAAAATCTTGTTAGAGGCCTTCCAAATGCAAATTTGTGGAAGACAAAGTTTGTGCATATTTCCAAAAAGGGAAAGCAATCAAGAAACTCCTTTGAGTCAAAGAACATCATCTCAACAAGAAGACCACTTGAGCTATTACATCTTGATCTCTTTGGTCCATCAAGAACTGTAAGTCTTGGTAACAATTCATATGTTCTTGGCATTGTTGATGATTTTTCAAGATTCACTTGGACATTATTTCTATCCTCCAAAGATGAGACCTTCTATGCATTTAAGAAATTTGCAAAGATTATTTCAAATGAAAAAGATCCTAACATTGTTTCTTTGAGAAGTGATCATGGAACAAAATTTCAAAACATTCATTTTGAAAAGTTTTGCTCAAAACATGGCATATCTCACAACTTTTCTGCTCCTAGAACTCCACAACAAAATGGAGTTGTTGAAAGAAAGAATAGAACACTTCAAGAATGTGCAAGAACCATGTTAAGTGAATCTAAGCTTCCTAAGTACTTTTGGGCGGATGCAGTTTCCACAGCTTGCTATGTGCTTAATAGAGTATTGATAAGACTAATTCTCAATAAGACTCCTTATGAACTTTTGAATAGAAGAACTCCTAGCATTGCATACTTTAAAGTTTTTGGTTGTAGGTGTTTCATTTTAAACAATGGAAAAGCGTCTTTAGGCAAGTTTGATGAAAAAGTTGATGATGGTATATTCTTAGGATACTCTATGCATAGTAAAGCCTATCGTGTTTTCAATAAAAAGAATTTGACTGTAGAAGAATCAATTCATGTTGTATTTGATGAGTTCTTATGTCAAAAAGAGAGAAAAGGTAATTCTCTTGCAGGTTCAGATGATGAAAGGTCTGAAAAATTAGAAAAAGAATGAAGATTATTCAGAAAAAACTGTTGATACTGACAGACGAATTGAAACAGTTGATTATAACTCTGGAGCAGTCGACTACTCTGCAACAGACAATGTTTTGTCTAAATCCTGGAGAACTCAAAAAGGACTTTCACTGGACAACATCATAGGAAACGTTGAAAAGGGAGTTATAACTTGAAATTCTTTAAATGATTTCTGCAATCACATGGCTTTTGTGTCTCAAATTGAACCTATGAATACCAATGATGCTTTGCTTGATAATAATTGGATTTCTGCTATGCATGATGAATTAAATCAGTTTATCAAAAATGATGTTTGGTTTCTTGTACCTAGAAATAACAACATGAATGTTATAGGAACTAAATGGGTGTTTAGGAACAAGCTTGATGAAAATGGGATAATCACTAGGAACAAAGCTAGATTAGTTGCTAAAGGCTATAATCAAGAAGAAGGTATTATTTTTTATGAAACCTATGCACCTATAGCTAGATTAGAAGCTATTAGACTGTTACTTGCTTTTGCTTGTCTTAAAGGTTTCAAACTTTTTCAAATGGATGTCAAGAGTGCTTTTTTAAATGGCTTCATAAATGAAGATGTATATGTTGAACAACCACCTGGTTTTGTTGATTTTAAACTTCCTAATCATGTATACAAACTTAAAAAGGCTTTGTATGGTCTCAAACAAACACCTAGACAATGGTATGAAAGACTTAGAACTTTCCTCATATCACAAGACGTTAAAAGAGGAGTTATTGACAAAACTCTTTTTACTAAGAAAGTTGATAATGAACTCATATTGGTGCAGATTTATGTTGATGATATCATTTTTGGTTCATCTAATCAATCTTTATGCCAAGAATTTGCAGATTCTATGAAAGGTGAATTCATGATGGAAGAGTTAAATTTCTTCTTAAGACTGCAGGTTAAACAACTGCATAGTGGTACATTCATCAATCAAACAAAATACTGCAATGAGTTGTTAAAGAAGTTTATTATGGAAAGCTGCAAAGAAGCCTCTACTCCTGTGTCTTCAAATTGCTATCTTGACATGGATGAAAAAGGAAAATCAGTTGATGCAACTATGTACAGAGAATTGATTGGTTCCTTGCTGTATATAAAAGCTAGCAGACCTGATATAATATTTGATGTAGGCTTATGTGCAAGATTTCAATCCAATCTAAAGGAATCACATTTCACTGTAGTAAAACGAATTCTCAAATACCTCAAAGGAACAGTGAATGTTGGGCTATGGTATTCCACTGGTAATGAACTGAATTTAGTTGGATATACTGATTTTGATTTTGCAGGTTGCAAATTAGATAGAAAGAGTACAAGTGGAACATGTCATCTCTTTAGGAATTGCTTGATATCATGGACCAGCAAGAAACAAGCTTGTGTAGCATTATCAACAGCAGAAGCTGAATACATTGTTGCTGGAAGTTGCACTGCACGAATTCTCTGGTTAAAACAACAGCTATGTGATTTTGATTTACACCTATCTGATATTCCTATACTTTGTGATAATACCAGTGCAATTAATCTAACAAAAAATCCCATTCAGCATTCTAGAACAAAACATATTGAAATTAGACACCATTTCATAAGAGATCACATTGAAAAGAAAGATTGTAGGATTGATTTCATTTCAACTAATGACCAATTAGTTGACATTTTCACTAAGCCTTTAGGTCGTGACAGTTTTTTCAAACTAAGGAATGAATTAGGAATCCTAAACATCAATAAAATCTTTCTTAAATAATCTACTGCTGCATTAAACAGTTTGTTAATTCTTTGAAATAGTTGACTTATTTCATTTAACTGACAAAAATATTATACTGTTGTAGATTTTAGTTTGTTAATTCTTTGAAATAGTCGACTTATTTCATTTAACTGACAAAAATGCTATACTGATGCATAAAATAGTTTGTTAATTTCTTTGAAATAACTGACTTATTTCATTAAATGAGCCCACTGCTATTATTTCTGTCAGAATAGTCTATTAATTTCTTTGACTAGTTGACTAATTTCATTTACTGCAACTGAATTCAATTGGGTATTCAAGCAAACTAATTAATTCTTTCAATTCCAACCAAACCTAATCTATTAAAGATCAATTCGTACTTGGGTCCACTAATATTCAAAGCTAAAACAATAATAGATGCATGTGAGAATGCTTTATTGGTTTTACAAAACTGAACTTCCATTTCTCAACATATTCCTTCTTCATTTTCTGACCATGAGCATCAGTGATTGAGTGCATATCTGTTCAAAATATTCACACAGTTAATATTCGTTTGACCAAGCTCCTCAATCCTTCTATATTAATCTGATTCATCTGCATAATACATACCATTTCTGTGAATTACACAATCACTACAATTTCTCATCAAAATGTCTTCTAATGACTACTTAGTTGAAAGTGATGATGATTCAGATGCACCATTAGAAAATGCAGTTCAGAGGCTGAGAAGGTCATCCAGAATTCGAATGCGAACACATACTTCACAGAATCCAGTTAGAACAACTCAAAATAGAAATAGAGGATCAACCTTTGGTTCTCGTGCACTGCCCACAAGGAATCCTGAATCTGCTGTTGGATCTTCCAACCCAGCTCTGGGAAAATTTCCTAAGAGATATAAGGTTCGTGTGAGAATCCCTTCTCCTGTGCGTGCTGAAGAGAATGATTCAGAAGAAGAAACTGAATCTGAACATGAAGAAGGTGTTGAAACCATTGAGTCATTAGAGCTAAAAATGCAGAGAAAGCTAATGCTGATACCAAAAGTTCTCAAGTTCAACTGGTTGAATAACGAAAATTTGATTTTTGTTAAGAATGCCCTTCAAACTCAAGGGCTGAGGTAGTTTGTTGAAATGGAAGGTAATTTTTACAGTGATTTAATTAAGTTTTCTATGCTAACTTGAAAGTAGAGAACAATATGCTGGTCTCTCAAGTCAAGGGAAGAGAAATAAGGATTGATAATTCCTTATGGAGAAGGCTAGCTGGTCTGAAGAATGAAGGTGTCAAGATAAGTAAAGGAAATACTTCCTCTGTGCCTAAATTCAACAAGGAATCTGCATTCAAGTCCTGCATGCGAAATGCAGATGAAGCTGTTCAGAAATTCAATGTTGGTAAGATTAAACGTGATGAAAGACTACTTGCTTTCATTATTGCTTGGCAGCTCACACCCAGGGAAGTAATCATGCTCAGCTTATGGAAGAAGATTTGGCCTTGATTCACTGCATGAAGAATAACATCAAAGTGAACTGGGTATATGTCATCAAAGGACACATGTTCAAAGCCAAACGTCTTAATGATCACAAGCTTCCTTATGCTATCTTCATCTCAAAAGTTCTGGACCACTTCAACATTTCCACTGAAGGAGAAACTACCAGAATTATCAATCATAAGCATATCTTTGACAACTACTATCTTAGGAAAATAGGTCTGTCAAAGGTTAATGATTAATGGATTTTTGAAGTTGGATCCTCCTCCTCTGCACCGAGATCATCTATCCATGCTGATACTTCATCAGGGAATCCACAAGACTATTCTGCATATCAGATGGTTCCCTATACAGCACCTCCTGCATACCAAGGCATTCCATTATCTGAATTTGAAAGAATGCTAATTTCACGGCTAAATGTTCTTGCTTCTATGCAAAGAAATACTCATGAAACCATGGTTGTTAGGTTCACCAATATTGATTATGAGATTGACCTCATACAGCAATAACTTGCTGAAATTCAAGTTTCAGTTGAGAGCTTTGAAGGAACTTCTGTAAATACTGCTGCCATGGATGAGGATGCTGCTGATGAAGATGATGATGAGGATGATGATGAAGCTTAATCTCTACTGTTTATGCCTTTAATATTTTCGCATTTATGCTGTTGATTTCTGAACAATTGTTGGGTCTGTAATATAATTTGCACTCATATTTTCTGCATTATACAATCTGCTTATATATGCACCAATTTGCTAATGTCAAAGGGGGAGATAATCTTCCATCTATTCTCTTTGATTTCAACAGGTTTTGCAGGTTGCCATCATCAAACAGGGGGAGTTTGTTGATGATTTTGATTTGATGATGTTGCTGGAACATTAGTGATTAATTGATGATTATGCAGTTTTGAATAGCTGTTAGATTATTTGTTATTAGTTAGCTAATTATGATATATTAGTCTGTTGTTTTCATTAATCTTCAATTAGTCAACTAATTATGATATATTAGTCAACTATTTTCATTAATGTATCAGGAATGTGCCTTTAATGAAATTGGCTAACTATTTCGCTGTTTAGTCGACTATTTTGTTCCAGGCCTCCCAGTATGCAGAAAACAGAATAGCACCTGTTGAAGCTCATCTCTTTTTCTATAAATAGAAGTCTCGTGGGAGATTCAAACTATTGAAAGAATAGCAAAAAGAACAGAGAGAGAACAGAGAAGAGAGGATCAAGAAAAGCTTGCTCACCATTCTTTGAAAGTTTCAATTTTTGGAAGAATCAAGAAGAGAGTCTTGATTCACATTTTTCTGAATTGTTTTTGTTCTCTGTGTTGAGATTACTTTGTGGGGCTACGAAACTTATATCTTGGTGATTGGGGTGATCACTGCAGATTTGGTGTGAGTCTGGGATTAGATCGAATTCTATAGGGTTTAGAATTTTATCTTTGTGGTTTTGGTAGTCTTAGAAGAGGGGTTCTTGTAAAGACTTGATAATTTTAGTAATTTGAGATCTATTAGTGTTACAGATCGAAACTAGATGTAGCTCTTGAAAAAGAGTGAACCAGTATAAATTCTTTTGCATTCTTTCTCTTCTTTTATCATCTTTAATAATTGTCTGATAGAAATAATTGACTATTTCTCATAAATCAGTTAACTAATTTGTTCTAGACTGCATCAGAAAAATCTGTAACTTCACAGTTTTGAAAGAAAATCCAATATCAATTCATCCCCCCTTCTTGATATATCTCTGCGTCTAACACTTCATCTCCCAAATTGATCTCCTCGAGAGGATCTTGTGCTCCGATTTTGCTTGTATCTGTGATCGTTCTTTTAAAACCTAAAGGAGATTGATCATAGATACAATCTAACTTCATCTCCTCATTATTAAAGATATCTACTCCTAAGTTGATTTCATCATTCGACTTTATTCGTCCTACCCTACTTATTTGTATTTCTTGACTCGACTCAATCTTCCTTTCATTAGCATAACTCGCTAATCGAGTCAAGAAATCCGAGCATAATTTATCTTGCATCGTCATCGGCCACTTTGAGGTTGGCCCCCTCTTCTAACAGAAAACCTCGTTCCAGATCCATCTTAAGATGGCGAGGCGCAAAGAACTTCGAGTTGAAGTCACTAGTATCTTCAAAAGTGAATGGCCGTGTAACTGCCATTGTCTTCAGAGGTTGATCAGCAGTCGATACAAATGCAGTGACATACTGATCTGCTTCAACTACTTCTAGCTGACCCTCTCGATTCCATAAGAAAAAATTTTGATGAGCAGTCGATGGTACTGCACCCACTCCATGAATCCATTCCCTGTCCAAGAGCACATTGAAATTGGCTCTTGAATATAAAACAACAAATACAGTGGTTCTCCTCATTGTACCAATAGTTACATCAAGTGCAATCATTCCCTCTGAACTCGATGCCTTCCTACTAAAATCGAAAACCATTACATTGTCAGGAACTAAATCCACTTTTGTCTTTTCGAATTTGCGCAGCATGCTACTAGGTAGTATGTTGATGGCTACACCTCCATCAACAAGGATTTTATCTACCTTAAGAACCTCTATATGTGCAGTAAACGTTAGAGGCTTCAAGTGAAACCTCGTCTCTTCACTAGGAGGGTCTATAAATGCTGCATCTTGATCTGGCGAGACACAAGTCACTTGTGCTACTCAAACAACATTGGGTTTCAAGGTTGGCTTATAATAATCTTCACTTTCTTCATTTTCTCTCCTTCTTCTTTGCTCTCGTTCGACAGCTGGAGCAAAATCGGAAGGTGTTGGCATATTTCAAGTTCAAGTGTTGATGGAGTTCTCTCAATATATCATGAAGATTAAAAGTTTTGATGATGAAGAATTAAAGTTCTCTAAACAACATTAAAGACTTGTGTCATCTCACAAAGGAAGATTGCTTGATGAAAAAGGCAAGACATAAAGGATGTTTAAAGCTTTCAAGAAAGAAGATTAATGAAGATTTTCTCAAGTGTTGGAGTTTCTAGTTTAGAAGTTTTTGTTTTGAGTGAAGGATGAAAAGAGTAAGTCATAAATCCCATTCAAGACCATTTCAAACTTGAGAGCAAGTCGTTTTCTCGCAAAAACGTTTTTCTACGCTTTTAATCGATTAAGATACAAAGTCTAATCGATTATTTCACTTAAAATTTGAATCAAAATAGTTTAACGAATAAAATAATCGATTAAGTGTTTTTGATAATCGATTATATTGATTCTGGGTTAATATAATTGATTATGGCCTTAATCTAATAGATTATATCAGGCAAAATGAGTTTTCCAGTTTTTAACTCTGATATAATCGATTAAACCTTTTAGATAATCGATTAAATACGACGTTTTTGTGAATTCAATGCTGAATCAACCTAAGAATGGAAACTTTGGAGTATTTTCGAATTATAAAATGAAAGAGAATGTCTTAGGTTCAACACATCTGATTAAACACAATATTCAAAGTGTTCTTGCGCTAAAGTTTTTCAAAACCGCTTTCTTGCTCTCTCAAGGTTGATCTAAGTTCTTTGGAAGTGGTGATCTTTGTGCTTAACCTTTCATCCAGCACTCAATCAGGTGTTTTCCTTTACTATTTTTCTGAACGGGTAAAATTCATCCCTTGGATCTGTTCTAAGGGAGGTGTGTTCATCTCTTGTGTGTCAAGAGAGGTGGGAATCATCCTCAGTGTGTCTGAGGAGGTGTTTCATCCTTAGTGTGATTAAGGAGGTGGTTCCTTTATCTTTATTTGTTATTGCATGAATTGGTGTTTGTAATTTCAATTAAAGGTAGTGGGTGATCATCACGTGTTTGTGGTGATTGGGAACTGGACGTAGGATTGGCTAAATCCGAACCAGTATAAATCTCTGTCTTCTTTCTCTTTCCCTATCTCTTTATTTTATTGTGGATCATATTAACAATTGCAATTCAAATTGCGCTCATCAAAGGTTAAGGAAAATATGCATCCTGGTTTTAGAACATTTATTTAAAATCTGGAAAATTATTTTAAAGGGAAAAAGTTTTTTAAAAATCCAATTCACCCCCCCTCTTGATTTTTACACTGTCGTTTATTTCTAATAGAAGGAAGTATCGACACTACTCCCAAGTGCGTATGCTCCTCTCCTGTATCATGATAAGAGGCTTTCAGTGGTCCAACCCAGTCACCCATCTCTGGCCTTACATATCCTACGAAGTTCCTCTTGTTTAACTTCTTCCATTGGGTCTTTGACATATTCATCTGCTCCCAAGGTGTTTCATAGAAATATTGAGGCTTTTGAAAACCTCTTCCCCTTGCATAGGATATTCTATCGAATACTCGACCTCTTGCACCTCTACCCCTTGGAACATGAGGATAATATGCTTCTTTCCGCACCCATTGATTCACAGGCACTCTAGCACTAGGAACATATGTCTTAGGAGACACAGTCTTAGTATCAGATTGAACTTTTTTTCCTTTCTCTGAAATCTCTGACTTCTTTTCCTTTGCTTCATCAAATGATTTGGCAGTCGATTTATCGAATACTGCACTGCATCGAGGATAGAGAGCTACAGTTTCAACTTCAATTTTCTTCTTGATAAGGAAATCGAGCAAAGTATCCCTAGCTTTAGGATAGATTTCCTTCTCATACTTGCTCAAACTCTTCTAGCTCTCGCTCCAGCTTCATCCATTTCCATCTTCGGATGTTTTGGATCGACATCATCAGTAACGTCGACCATAAACGTCTCGAAGACATCAGAATTGTCGATACCATCAGTAGTACCAACATGTACCATAGGCTCCGCTACATTCACTTGGACCTTGAATGGATCCGTATCCACATCCATAGGCTTTTCCTCAAATTTCAGCCTTCCCTGTTCAATTGCATCTTGAATGACGTTCCTAAAATGGATACAATTATTAGTCCAATGACCATATACATTATGAAATTTACAATACTTTCTTCCTTGTTTTTGTTCTTGAGTTGGTAATTTATGCTCATTAGTTAATTTAATTTCTTTGTCTATTAACAAAATATCGAAAATTTTATCTGCTTTAGTTACGTCGAAACTATAAGTCCGATTTGCAAGTTTATCTTTTACTTGCCCTTGTTGTAACAATTTATATATGTAAGGTGGACCTACTTTTAATTTCAACAAATTCGCTTCTTCTTCATATACTGATTCACCTTCTATCGAATTTGACATTTCGACATATGACACTTTTTCTTTCCTATTAGTTTTATCAAATTTTCGATATCTTTCATTTTCATACTTTATTTGTTCGATTCTTCGAACTTTGTCAGCTAATTGAGCCATATCCCTTAAAGGTAAATTAACTAATTTTTTCCTAATTTGGAATTCTAGGCCCGAAGCAGCCATTCGCACCAACTCATATTCTGGGATTTGAGTAAAGCATCTTGATTTCATCTGCCTAAATCTATTAAGGTAATCAATGATACTCTCATGATTATACCTTTTGATGTTCGTCAAATCAACAAGACTAACTCTATTTTCACCCCTAAAGAATTGATCGTGAAACATTCTTTCAAACTGGTTCCAATTGTATATAGAGTTAGGTGGCAATGTTGTAAACCAGGTGAATGCATTTTTTGTTAAAGAACTTGGGAAATATTTCATCCTTAAGTTCTCAGTCATATTGAGGTTACCGCATTCGATCTGGTATCGTGCCACATGTTCTACTGTGGATTCTCCGATTTCCCCAGCAAACTTAGTAAATTTTGGGATTTTACATCCCCTGGGTATTTCTGCTTCCAAAACAAAATTAGGGAAGGGGGATATGAAATAAGGTTGTTCCACACGCCCCATTTCTAACCCTTGTTGATTCAAAAACCTATCCAATACTTGGTTAAGTTGTTCAGGTTGATACAGACCTCCGAACCGATGTGGTTCTTCGATCATCACAGGTCCTCAATCATTATTTCTTTGACCAAGATTCTCAAGATTTTGACCTCTCCTCAAAAATTGGTAATCTCCCAATTGAATTTGAGGTCTTCCCTGATTTGATCATTTACGGGAGTTCTATTCCTCACATTCTCTCCGACTCTAGGGACAACCAATGCATCCCCTATTCGAGTCATTTGATCTGCTAACCTTTGAAAACTATCATTAGCAATTTGAACTAGCGGGTTAAGCACAGTTGTAATTTGTTGAGTTAGCATATTTACCATCTTGAAATTACTATCATCCATCTGTTGTCTTATTACATCCAAGGATGCAGTCGATATCCCTGTATTCACATTTTCGATATCAGGATGATTTCTTTCGAGCTGTTCTTGATTTAAGGCATATCTTCCTTTTGATACTCTCTTTGATTATCTCGACCCGATCTCGGCATCGGTTGCCATCTCGACTTACCCCAAGGGTATCTTTCATTTTGTAATGTCCCTTGTTGTCTAGGCATCGAGGTTTTCCTGCCCCCGCGTTATTATTATAAAACACTAGAGGGGGTATCGACTCTATCCTAGTCGTCATGTGTGGACCAACACTAGTCGTTACCGGACTAGTGATAGAGGCACTTTGCGCCGATACCGTGCCTTGTGTAATTATCTGAGTATTAGCATTATTGGGTATTCCTTCAGTAACCCAAGTAGGAACTAAATTACTCCCTTGTTCATTTCTATTGGCATCAGAACCGTTATTTACGCTATTCTGATTATTCATAATTACTCTACCACTTCTTAATAACATGCAAATCTAAGTGGTTTTTTAGAACTAGCCAAACAATTGTCCCACTGGGCGTGCCAATTTGTTTTCGATGAAAATTAATTCGATGAATCGAATTAAATTAAACATTTAAAAATCATCTACTCACAAATGCGATTTGGAGGTTCTTTTAGGCTAGCAGTGTAATCACTTTCAATCTTTTCTTTTATATGAATTTTTCTTATATTATGCAAGAAACGTAAATGGCGACTATGAAAATAAATAACCTCTAACCCATTAAACAGATGCGAAATATAAAGAGGAAAGTGAAAGTAGAAGGGTGAATTCTATTCATTACCAGGGATAAAACCAAAAGCGTTGCACAAACTCAATAATCAAAGCTATAAACATTAGAAGCATGCAGTGTTTTGCCATTTTTGCTCTCATTAGATTATGGCTTCTCACTCGTATGTCTAACCCCTTTTTTATTCCCCGCCCTTCTTATTTATACTGAATTACACAAATAACCGTTTAAAAAATAGTTTTCCCACGTTCTCCACATCTTGAATTCTTTAGTATCTTTACACGTGTCTTTCTTTATAAATCCGGCGTAGAGTCTTTCAAAAATATCTCGATGTCGATTTCCAACTATCTTCGATTTTTTTAGCTTTCTCGATCTTTAAATTTTTTCCTTTACTTGTACTTCCAATCTTCGTCTACCAAATCTTCGACCATTCTGGTCTACGTCGATTCCAAACTACGTCGATAACAGTATCATATGTTCTTTTCATTTTTTTTTGTTTATTATTTTATAAAACGACATTTGGTTTGCCGAACATTGCAGTTTTTTGTGATACATTTAAACTGAGTATTATTATACTATTTTTTTGCATAAAGCATATCCTCTGCTAAGTGAAATAAGAAATCTCTATTGGAATGGTTTGGAACATGCTTCGATTTTTGTATGTGAATCTTTTATGAGTGGCGGAAGGTGAGGTCGAGGGTGGTCTGAGAAACGCCTCACGAGTGCTCAAAGGATTATCTTTAGGATGAAATGCATGCATGTTCATCTTTAGAGGGAGCAATGATGAGAGGGATTGGATCATCTGGATTAATGGAGAATAAGACAAAGGGATTGGATCGATGGAGAATAAGACAAACATTCACTGATGATTTGTAAATATACTAATGCCATAATATTTTCATAGTAATTATCATGTAAAAGGAAAACCAAATCAGTAAATGTCATTTCACTTTTCAATGTAATATTCATTTTTATCGCTTTTGTTTATATCCCTCCTCCATTCTATTCTGTTACTTTCACTCTCTAATAAACAAATACTCTCTCCATTTGATACTGTAAAATTGAAAATAGTTATATACAAATATTTCAACACAATAAATAAAGTGAAAATAAAGTGATATTTTATTAACATTTATGTAATTAGGAAATGAAAACGTCAAACTTTTTCTCTCAAACCAAATGCGTCTCTAGCTAAGTTAGACCAGGCCAATAGAACGGATAAAATTAGGTTGAAAAACTAGAATTGATTGATTAAGGCTTTAAGATAAACAAATTCAAAGCACATCGACCACAGTTTCACCATGAAGGAAAAGAAAAGTATTACTTGATCGAGTAGTTGATGATTCGTATTTCTTTTTCCGAAGATAGATTTTGATTAGAGTTTTTAGAATATATCTTTATAATTTTTTTCCCGAAGATAGTTGATGAATATATTTTTTAGGTCTTTTACATCCGATAAGACCTCGACGTCAAAAATGAAATATGCAAATTTACGTCTAAGTTCAACATAGTTTTTTTTTTTAATTACGGATTTATCTAGATGTAACTACCTATAGATATTTCTAAGTAATTAGATTTATTTTAACATATGAAGTTATTTATAGATAAATTTTTAGAAAATCTTTTGTGCAATTTTAACAAATTAACACCTTTCCTACAAAAACATATATGCAAACATAAACATGCATTTAAAGTTATGAATCAACTTTAAAAAGAATTACTTTAATGAAAATTTACAAATTTCAAAATATTTATGATATAATTGAAGTGTTACTAAAACTAATAAATCAACAATAAAAAAGTTCAAAAAAGTTGTATCTAAGTTTGTTAGCATATTTCAAGACCAAGTGTTAATGAAGTCTTAAAGTTTTGATGATGAAGATTTAGAGTGATCCAATCAACATTAAAGACTTGTGTCATCTCACAAAGGAAGGTTGCTAGATAGAAAAGGAAAGGCATAAAGAGTGTTTAAAAGCTTTCAAGAGAGAAGATTGATGAAGATTTTTTCAAGAGCTGAAGTTTCAAGAGTAGAAGGTTCTGTTTTGGGTGTTGGATGAAAAGAGTAAGTCATAAATCCCGTTCAAGACCTTCCCAAACAAGAGAGGAAGTTGTTTTCTCGCAAAAACGTTTTTCTACGCTTTTAATCGATTATGATACGTAGATAATCGATTATTTAACTTAAAATTTGAATTAAAAATGTTTAACGAACTAAATAATCGATTAAGTGTTTTTGATAATCAATTATATTGATTCTGGGTTAATATAATCGATTATGGCCTTAATCTAATCGATTATATCAGACGAAATTAGTTTTCCAGTTTTTAAACATGATATAATCGATTAAGCTTTTAATATAATCGATTAAATGAGTCGTTTTTGCGAATTTGCTAAATCAACCTAAGAATGGAAACTTTGTAGCATTTTCGAATTATAAAATGAAATAGAATGTCTTAGGTTCAACACATCTGAAAAAACACTAACATTCAAAGTGTTCTTGCGCCTTGGCTTTTCAAAACCGCTTTCTTGCTCTCTCAAGTTTGATCAAGTCTTTGGAAGTGGTGGTCATTGTGCTTAAGCTTTCTATCCAAAGACTATATCGGTGTATTCTTTTACTATTTTTATAAACGGGAAAATTCATCCCTTGGATCTGTTCTAAGGGAGGTGTGTTCATCTCTTGTGTGTCAAGAGAGGTGGGTTTCATCCTCAGTGTGTCTGGGGAGGTGTTTCATCCTTAGTGTGTCTAGGGAGGTGTTCCTTTATCTTTATTTGTTATTGCATGAATTGGTGTTTGTAATTTCAATTAAAGATAGTGGGGTGATCATCACGCATTTGTGGTGATTGGGAACTGGACGTAGGATTGGCTTAATCCGAACCAGTATAAATCTCTGTATTCTTTCTCTTTCCCTATCTCTTTTTATTGTGGATCATATTAACTATTGCAACTCAAACTGCATTAATCAAAGGTTAAGAAAAATCTGCATCCTAGTTTTTGAAAATATTTTAAAATCTAGAAATTTATTTAAAAGGGAAAAGTTTATTAAAAATCCAATTCACCCCCCTCTTGGATTTTACACTGTCGTCTTTATTTAACAAAGTTTACTAATGTAAATTAAAAAGTCTAAACATAATATAATCTAACAATAATTAAAGCACGATAATAAAGATTCTATTTGAGTAGTGTATAAAAAATATAACCAACAAGTGAATTATGGTGTTGTTGATGATCATGTTGCACTTGGTATTCTTGTTGAATATTTAGGGTTGAAAAAGATTTTTATGCAGTTGTTGTTATTGCTGAAGTTGGTAAATATTGGATGACCACACCAATAAAAGTCTGGATAGAATGGGATTAGGAATTCATCTTACCAATCCCTTCTTCACTAATGGGTAGTCATTATTTGAGTTGATTGCTCTCTTCTAAATCAATCTGCCAACTATACATATGTTTGTGTTTATTGTAAGTAACATTCAATAAAATTATTGTGAGGATTGACATATCCAACTCCATACACTCTTCCCCTATACTTTGGAGCCTCTAACCAACATTGGTTTTTAACTCTATTCTCCTTGGCTAGATCTAGGACAGTGCATTGTGAGACATTAATAAAAGCATACTCAGTCTAAAAATTTACTATCAAAATATTCCTATTGAAATAAGACATTTATTCTAAATTATCGATTAACTTATGTTCTTAATCAATTATTTAGTGTTAAAAAATTTGAGAAAACATATTTTCTATTTTAATTGAGTGCCAAATCATTTAATCTATTAAATTATTTTTTATGTTTATGAAAAATTTATAAGAACATTTTAATCAATTATTTTATCATTTAATTGATTATTCCAAACAAGGATATACTTAATTGACTAATTAGCCAATTATTCTAGGTATCTTGAGTGGGTAAATTAAAATGAACAATTTAATTAATTATTAAACTTTTTAATCGATTAAACCAAACTCTGATGGAAAAACTCATGTTTCAGATTCTGGAAATCCCTTAAGAATATTATATTTAATTATTATTTTATTTAATTGATTAAAATACATTAAAAAGATTTTTAAAATTGTTTAGAAAATCTTTAAAAAACTCACTTCAATTAAATTATAGTTTTAAAGTTGAACAATTTTAAGGTTGTATGTTTGAGACTTAGTCACTTAAATTATCTTGTGTGAAATACTTTCAACCACATGCAATCTACAACAATATATTCTTTAGCTATCATTATCATAACCAAGTTTCTTCAACTCTTCAAGAACACAAGACTTGTCTTTATTCTTCAAGTCCAACAATTTGTTTTATGTTTTGATCGTATATGATACAAGAGTAGTTATACATATTGTAACGACCCAAGAAATTGCTACTATTATCATATTCAATGTGCAAATGTAACTTGCATTAACTGATAATAAAACATATATTATATATATATATATATGATTTGTATTCAATACAAAAGAAAATTTCTACTAGGACAAAATTCAATTATGAGATATAAAAACATATAAAATATATGTATATAACTGCTACTTCATCTTCCAATCTAGTCCTGGGACTCAAAAGTATCTCTCTCACCTATTAAAATATTTGCTCCCGTGTAGTAAAATACGATCATCGCAGGCCAAACAATCAGCAATTGTAGGGTAAGCTAATAATTCAAAAATATAACAACACAAAATAATAGTATCATGTAATATTCATCATCACATCATTCTCATACACATTTATCATAAAACATACTTAAATGATCTGAAATCTAATGCATCTTTAATAATTCAAAAGTAACAACACAAATAATATTATCATATAATACACATAACCACAATATTCTCATGTACATTCAAAATGTCCTAAAAAGAAAACATCTTCCGGAAGACACGGCTACTATGCCTGAACTCAGAGACTAAAACTTGTGGGTCACATTGTGGTCGGCTACTGTACCGGCACAATAACACTCTGACCACCCTACCCACATGATAGGACTACTATCTACCCCACTCTAGCCCTGGCCTACCTAGCCTCAAAGCAGGTCTCCAGCATCCCCCCATTGGCTCCTCACCACCTGGCATCTTAGTCTACGTGACCGGGACTACTAATGGAACCTGGGATCTCATTGAATCCGCTCTAGCATAGCTCACCACCTAAAATGCAAGTTGTACCTCCCCGGGTACCAAACATCTCATTAACACACATCAGTAGATTATGGGCACCAACCTTTGGCTCTACTCGGCCTCACACAAAGTTGTACCTCTTCGGGTACCAAACATTTCATCAACACACATCAGTAGATTATGGGAACCAACCCTTGGCTCTACTCGTCCTCACACAAAGTTGTACCTCCCCGGGTACTAAACATCTCATCAACACATATCAGTAGATTATGGGCACCAACCCTTCGCTCTATTCGGCCTCACGCAAAGACATCATAGGTCATACATAACCATTCAATTTTTCTCAATTTTATTTAGAGATAATAATCTAAATTTATAAGCAAGAATAGGATCGAGACCAAAACCCTCTGGGGAAAGAAACTTCCATTTCTACCCCTCAAACAAGTTTTCCATCCCATAGATTATCAGCAAACATTCAAAATATCAACTCAAACACCATAAACAATGCAAAAACAAGGTTTTTCACACATTACAATCAATATTACAATAATATACAAAACATACTAGTTATATATATATATATATTAACATTAATATTAACTTTCTTAATATCGAGTTATATATTTTTGAACATTAACTTCTGTAACATCAAGTTATATATTTTTTAACATTAACTTCACTAACATCAAGTTATATAATTTTTAACATTAACTTACCTAACCTGGATTTTTTTTTGTTCCTTACTCAGATGGAAAAATTGCAATCCTAATCCTTAGCTCGTCTTTCATCTCAAAATCCTGGATAACATTCGTTCACAAAACTGATCGGGTAGAACTCCTCCTTACACCGTTAACCTCCTATTGCTTCTTCTAACTCTAGAAATTGTTAGGGTTTCAGTATCTAAACCTTAGAAAGAGTGTATAGAGAATGGAGAGAATAGAGAGAATGGAGGTAGAGAGAATAGAGGTATGTGAAAACAAACTACCCAACTAGTATTTTGTTTTTATATATTGTATTATCTTTATAATCTGATATTTTTATAATATAATATATAATATTTTTATAATCTAATATATGTATAATCAAATATCTTTATAGTTCAATATCTTTATAATCTAATATCTTTATAACTGAATATTTTTATAACATAGTATCTTTATGATCTAATATCTTTATAACTAAATATCTTTATAATCTAATATTTTTATAACTAAATATCTTTATAATATAATATCTTTATGATCTAATATTTTTATAACCAAATATCTTTATAATCTAATATTTTTATAATCTAAAATATTGGATTGTTACACATATATACATATATATATATATACATACATATATATACATATATATACATATATACATACATATATACATACATATATATATACATATATATATAGAGAGAGAGGATCCACTCACTTGAAGAGACTAAGTGAAATGAATTAGTCTTAATCTAAATCTTTTTATTTAGTTAATTTTAGAATAAAAAAATCAATTAGATATATTATATTACTCTCCCATGAAACAATATATCACTAATGGAATATGCCCACAAAAGTAGGGATAGAAAATGAACATGTTGCCGTGAATATTGTCTGAACATATTTCAATCTTGGTGGGAAATTTTTGCATTGACTATATGTGTGTATAGGTAATACGTGACTTTTTAAATTGGATAGGGATGGGATATACATATTTATCCTATTCCCACTCTCATATTCGTCCCTGTTTTAAATTACTACAACACATTTAGTTTATTAGGTAACCTAAGAAACATATATTAATTGTTTTCTTTAGTCCTTAGTTTCATAACTTGTTTATAAGGTACATATTTGATCATTTTTGCTCTTTTCTATATTATGTGACATTTATCCAATTGTTATTTGATACACTAATTTGATATTTATGCAACTATAATTTCTTTCCTGATATTTAACATTAGAGAAAAGAAAATATGAATAATTTTAGACATTGAATTCTTGATAATACCATCACTACTACAAAATTAGCAATTAACGTCGGCATTCTACGTCGGTTAAAATACAAACGACGTAAACGTAAGAATTGATCATTCTACGTCGGTTGTATATGTGAACCGACGTAGAATATTTTGAATTCTACATTCCACGTCGGTTATTGAACTTAACCGACGTAGAATGCTTCCTTTTGTTCCGCTCACTTCTCGGTGTTCCCTCTCTCACTCAGTACATCGTGATTTTTCTTCTTTATCTTCATTTTCTTCTTCTTCTTCACTCTCTTCGTCTTCTTCTTCTTCTCCCCAATGCTACCACTCCACATTCTCCCGGTGCCACCCTTTTCCCCAACCCCTCCTCCGCCACCCTTATCCCCAACCCCCTCCTCCGCCACCCTTTTCCCCAACCCCTTCCTCCGCCACCCCTCCAAAACCCTAACCCCCAAACCTCGTGCTCCCTCCGCCCTCCTCCGGTGGAATCGAAGCCCGAGCTCTTGGGCTCCACTCCGCGCGTCACCGTCATCACCTCCGGCAAGGGTGGTGTGGGCATGACCACTACCACGGCCAACATCGGCCTCTCCCTCGCCCGCTTTGGCTTCTCAGTGGTGGCCATTGACGCCGACGTGGGCCTCCGCAACCTCGAAGCTCAGCTGGAACGACGACTGGAAGATTGATTTTCTAGTGGGATGACCAAGCCAAGTCCTTTTTCGCTCGTGGGAAACCAAGCAATGGATTCTCCCCGTGTAAATGTTATGGGTCCAAAAGACGGATTCTCCCTGTTATGGGAAACCAAGTCTAGATGGATTCTCCCCGTCGTCAAATCAAAAGACGAGGCTGAGCGTTAGCGATGGGTCTGGGTAACGAAGGGTGATTGTAACGATGGTGCGAGCGGAGAAGGAAAGTCAAGGGCTTTGCTTTCAACGTCGGTTAACTAAATAACCGACGTTGAAAGTTTTACTTTAACGTCGCCTTTTTCAACGTCGGTTTTGGGACCGTCGTGAAATCATCCCCAGAACCGACGTGGATTCCAGTTTTTGTAGTAGTGCATACTTCCTTTGTTGCAATTTTTATTTTTATTATTATTTTTATGAAAAAATAATTAATGTTTGGAACATTAAAAGGATGGGTACAGGTAGTTGGGAATTAGGACATAGATGAGGATAAATGTTTACTTCAAATATGAGAATGGAAAAGCAAAACTTGCACCATACTTGCCCATTTGTCATCCTCTTCAATAATATATATATATATATATATATATATATATATAACATTTGTAAAAATTGAAGGCAATAAAGAATAAAAAAATTAAAACAAGCATAGAGTGCAATATTTGTTCCTCTTTAATTTGCAATAGGTATCAACATTACACATTCACAACTAACTACAGAATCATATTAGATTTAGATTTTTAGAGACCCACATATATAACAAATAACAATAAAAAAAACCTCAAAATATAGATTTAAAAGTAGGTATCTTTCCATTGAGATACACTACAATAGGTATAATTTTCTCACAGTAAAAACAATAACATCTCACTAATGGAATGTGTCCATAAATAACATATATAATATAATTATCTCTCGACCTAATTAGTATAAATATATAAATATATATATATATAAACATTCATGTAAAATTGGAGGTAATACAAAACAAAAAATTAGAATAAGTAAGGACATGGACAAACATATATATTATGTATTAACATTCTACATTGGTGCAAGTAACTAAAGAACCATATTGAATTTTTGCACATCCATATATATCACAAATAAGGAAAGAAAAAAAATAGAGAAAAAGTGACTCAAAATAGTAAATTTAAAAATAGACTTAAAATATCACTTAATAAGTTATAAGCGCAAAGAAAATCTTCCAAAAATGTGAAGAGTATGGTCAAAATAATAGAACTTACTAGAAAAAAATTATTTAATTTCTTTTAGGGTTTATTATTACATGTATGTGATTTATCTATGTAATATGTGGAAAAAAGATTATTTTTCTTAATTCATATGTTTGGTTTACTTGTGTGATTTGACTTTGTGTGGTTTCAATAGATTGTTGAAATATACAATTTCTGCTATAAACTATAATTTGTACCACTTATTTATTATATAATTGTAAATTAATACTAAAATAAATTGAATTATTTATTAAAGAATGTTATCAAAATATATTAGAATTTTTTAAATGACCATAAATGAAAAAAATAACACAAAGAAAGATAACAAGTGCATAAAAAGTGTAGGAAGAAAAATTATAACATATATCATACTTAAATTTTTAATTTTTTATTACTATTATATATATATATATGTATGTGTGTGTGAGAGAGAGCGAATAAGGAGAAATAGAAATTATATAATATTATATTTTTATTACTGTAGAAGAAAGAATTAATCGTAATATATGTTAATTAATTTGAATTGTTAATATAAAATAAAAAACTTAAATTTTATATATATATATATAAAGAGAAAGAAAAAAAAGTAAGAGAAAAAGAGAAAGATATTTTAGAATGTTAACAGTAAGGCTTTGAAATATTAATTATATAATACATTAATACATATATTAATATATTACATTAATCATTAAATGCATAAGTTATGATTATTGATGTTGCTTTAATAAATTAATGTATTTATTGATTTTTGTTTGCTATATTTTAGTGGTATCATAAATAATATAATTAATATATATATATATATATATATATATTAAGAAAAGCATTAACTCTTAATGGAGAAGTAAGTAAAAAAGTTACTTTTAATCAGTTTTTTTATTCAATTTTATATTAACAGCTTAATTAAGTGTAAATGAGAATGCAATACAATTCTCTCTTCTCATATTAACAAATATAAATATAATTCAATTTTTTATGTAATTTTTTCTCCATTCATTCCCTTTTTTTCCTTTCATAATTTTTTATATCAATTTTTTTTCTTACAACTTCTATATCTACAAGTATAAAAGGATGATATGAAATTAGGAGACGAAAAAACTACACATGCAAGAAGAGGATGGAAAATTATGATATTTATTTGTTCATGCATTGAATTTTGGCTTTTTTTTACCTTTAAATTGTTGAGTTTAAAACTATTATATATATATATATAGTTGGGTCTTTTGACTGGAGATATGTAAGGGAAGATGACACTAATGATCCAGGAGTCAATTCAAATAAGGGAATTCACACTACTTCCAATTCAAAAACTTTAGGACAATGAATTTATAAATCTTCTTCCTTATATCTTACTCAGCTTGTTCATTTTTACTTGATGTGGAACTCAAACTCACACTTCAATTCACAACAACCTCCACCTCAAGTGTGAGTCCTCCCCCTTGAGAAAAAACATTTTTACCACAAGTATCATAATGAGAACCTTTACTTGTATTGTTGTTCAACAACGAGACATGCATGTCTAAAACCTTCGTTAAAAAGACTTTTTATACAAGGATCACTTGACCCATTTTATTTATACTTATCTTAGTCGGATAACCATCAACTCTGATAAAATTGTTGGGTTTTTCAAGGAGAGATACGCAGGGGGATATAACACTAATGAACCATGAGCCAACCCACATAAGGGCATTAACACTACCTCCAACCTGAAAACTTAAGGCATTGAGTTTATGTGTCTTCTTCCTAATATGTTACTCAACTGCTCATTTCTATCTAGTGTAGGACTTAAACTCACACTTGGATTCCCAACAATATCTCCCTCAAGTGTGAATCCTCCCCTTTGAGCAGAAACACTACTTAACCACAAGTACCTTAGTGGTGACCCTTACTTGTACCGTCGTTCATCAATGGGACACAATGCAATCTTCTTATTCAATTAACCATCGACTCTAACACAACTAGTGGGTCTTTCGAGGGGATAAATCAGGGAAGACGACACCAATGAGCCACGAGTCAACCCACATAAGGGAATTGACATCATCTCCAAGTTAAAAACCTTAAGGCAATGAGTTTGTGGGTCTTCTTCCTTATATGTTGCTCAACTTGGTTATTTCTACCCAATGTAAGACTCAAAATCACGCTTGAATTCACAACAATCTCCCACTAAAGTAGGAGTATCTACCTTGTATGTTTCTCAACATACTCACTTTCACCTAATCTCATTTTATTATTTGCATTGAAAGAAAAAGGAGTAGTTTCCCAAGAATGACAAAAGTTAAATGATACACCTCATCTACTATTGTGAAGGGGGGAAGGGGTATGCATTGTTGGATAATGCATGATGCAGGTCAGAGAAGAGTTAGCAAGACTTGACTTCCGAGTCTGCATGGATCATTGTATAGAAAATCGTAAGTAAAAATATTAGTTCTACAATCTCAATTTCATATCATTCCTAAGTAATATAGTTTGTAATTTACTTATTGTTCCTATGTTGCAAGATGATTTGGTTGAGCAAGCCACACAAGTGTCCTTTGTTACCCATGATTGAGAAGACATTCTGATGATAGTCATAGGAAGACTAGAGCACCCATAATGGATGCGAGGTACTGGTGGATCTTGGGGTCTCTATGATCACTTTGGTCCACCATCATGGAGGAGGAATGTCGACTCTTGTGGCCAAGAGACATTGGAAAAAAGAGGATGCTAGTTAGAGAAGAAATGAGGATGCAAATTCAAGAAGAAATGAAGTAAATGTGGCAACAATTTGAAGAGAAGATTGAATCCCTAACTAGTTCTCAGCAACAGACTCAAGGAACACCTTATATAGTTCCTGATGATGTTGTTCAAGTAAGCACTAAGGGAGTTGTGTTTCTTCTATTACTCCTACTGTTGCTACATATCTCTCATGAGGTTTTATTCACATTGATGCAACAAACCAATAAGACTTATATGTTGAAGATGACCTCTTGCATCTGTTGGAAACTAGTAGAGTATTTGAGGGTGACTTAACTATCCATTGTGTCCACTACAGCCAGACTAGATGTGGGTAGTGGTTGATGACATAGTAGATGTTGTTGCTCCAGCGCCTCTGTCCAATGTAGAGGTTCAACTAGTGGGGCAGGCAAATGACACATTCTTGGCTTGGCCAAGACATTTGGTGTTGTCGCTCTTAGCACAAGTAAAGGTAGTATACACTATATTCCTTTTTGCTCTTTTGTATTCTTATAATTCTATCAATGTTTAACTATCTTTTATCATTTCTTTAGTATTTTATCCATTGTGGCAAGCAGGTTATGAGAGGACTTGTTATTCATGATGCAAATGAGGATATAGTAGAAGCTGAGAATGATACCTTAACTATGCTTATATCCATATATTGTCACGACTGAAGAAGAGATTGATTCAAAAACAGTGGAACAAAAAAATTTTTGGAGTCAAGAACTTTTTTGTTCCACTATACATTTTCATGCCCAATGCATTAGAGATTATTGGGGAAAACTCAATATTAAACATTTCTATCATACAATTGTGGACCATATAAATCATACTTCTGACCATATTTTCATTTGTGTCTAACATTACAATAATTATATTTAACCAATAATTCATTGTCTCATGTACATGGACAAGCTAAGCATGGAGCAACAAAAATCGAAAGTATATGGATTTCTTGAGTCTCAATCCATCCAAAAATCTAGGAATACAAAAGTCTAGATCTAGTAATACATGCAAACATGGATGAGTGACTCACAAAGATATATATAATTGGCTCCACACATTGAAGGGTTACTTTAGTCATTTATTTTTTAATCATGTTAATTTTATAACTAATTTGTTTGTCTTACAATGTAGGTCTCATTGGAAGTTATTTGTAATCGTTCCTAGGGATACACTATGGTGTGGTTTTGTTCATTGTTCTAGAAATCAAACCACAAAATGAAAAGCCTCTTACAAGGGTAACTTTATCATTTTTTATTATGTTAAGTATATGTATATATTGGTTAACATCTGTCTTTATTTCAATTAGAATTGTGTCTGGAACAAATATTTTAAATGGAAGAGATATAACAAAGTCATTTCATATACCCTAAGATTAGAAATTTTTTTCATAATTATTATTGAATTTATAAACTAGTGGAAATAATAATATAATTTGTTTCTCATTTTAGTGCAACAGGAAAACAAACTCGTTTGAATGTGGCTACTACATCATGTATTGGATGATAACCATAATTTGTGTGTGTTTTAGCGATAATTGGATGGAGGCAATTCATTTCAACATTTTTTAACTTTATTTACTTTTATGAGTCTTGCATGTTAATAAGAGTTAAATTACTATTTCAATTCTTCTAAGATGCATCCATGTTGTTTGAAGATGATATGACAATCATAAGGGAGCAATGGATATATTTTTTTATTCATCGTATATAGTATTAAGTTTTCTAAGTTTAGTTAGCCTTTTCATTATGTTGTGTAGGTATTTAGGATAGTTAGATAATTTAGTTGATTTTTGTTTTGTTTTAGTTAGTCTTTGTATTATGTTGTTTAGGTTTTTAGGATAGTTAAATAATTTAGTTGATTTGTGTTGTTTAATTGTATTTATGACTATTTAAATTTGTATTATGAATTTCGTGGAATATCTATATAATTGGAAATGTGCAGATTCGATTCCAGGTTTTGGTTGCAAGCCAAAATCAACTCTATTTTAAAAAACTGTCCAATTGTCTGACTTAATATGTTCTGACATAAATTTACATAAGGGATGCGAGATTTCTAACATAAATTTTTGTCTTGCTTCAATGAAAAGCTATTCTCCCAATATAACATCAAGATTGGGGCAGATGTAAACATCCCAAAATAACATATGCCGCCTCTTTGTACTATTGATAAGAAGAAATAGAGATAGGTAGTAAATGAATGAGACCATCTTAATTAAATGGTAACCAACTTCAATATGCTTCATCCTCTCATAAAATTTAGAATTTTTTTGTGTATGGCTATTTTATTATCACAAAAAGTTGTAAAAGGAGTACGAATCAAGAGATTCAAGTCAATGTATATATAACCATTGGTGTTCACTAGCAAGTAAATCTAATTCTCTATACCCATTTTCACATGAGGATTTAGAGATAGTATTTTACTTCTTAGACTTCCAAAAAACGAAAACATCACAAAAAAAAAGATAATATCTTGTTATAAAATTCCTACTATCATAATAAAGAGCCCATACAAAATCTGATATAAAGCCCAAATACTATAATTGTTCTGTTAAGGAAAAATAGGCCAATATTTGCATATTCCTTTAAATATCTGAGAACACGATGGGTAGCTTGGATGTGAGGTTGTCTTAGTTGAGAAACATATTGACTTAATTGTTGGACAACTAAACAAATGTATGGACGAATATTAATTAAATAAAGTAAATGCCTCATATGAGTTTTCGATACTCAAGGGATTATCCAACAATTCTCTTTCATCAATACACAATGTAGAAGATGGATCCACAAGAGACAATGTAGACTTACAAGCTAACATATCACTATCAAATAGTAGGCTAAGACAATATTTCTTTGGTTAAGAACCATACCATTAGTAGAAGGACAAAGTTCTAATCCTAAGAAAAAACGAAGAGGACCAAGGTCTTTGATCCCAAAATAAGTGACCAATTTGCTTTAAATCTTTGATTGTACAGTGAAACTTGTGCTTAATCTTATAAACCCATTTATATGAAATCAAGTGCTTTTTTGGGAGAAGATCACTAGGGATGAAGTTTAGTTTTGCTCAAGAGCAAGTAGCTCCTTACTCGTGGCTTATTTCCAACAATCATATTTAGATACCTCAATAAAGGAAGTAAGCTCATTTTGAGAGAAAATGTTAAGACCAGAAATGAATATATGATTGAAAAGAATTACTAAGAGACAAATAATTTTGAATAGGATATTCAATATCATAAGACTAATGGGTAGTAGCTTGAGAGAGAAAAGTTGTGTTAAAATCCTTCAAGGACTCTAGTCTTTTTCTTGTATGATTACAAGTACATAAAAAAAACCTTCATTTATCACTTAACCCATTTGTATCTCCTTAGGAGTAATATAACTAGTAGGTTAATTGTTTGAACCTATTGGGACATAATTGTGCCCAATCTTTTCATGAGATGAATTGTTGGTGTCATTATTATTGTTAGGTGCAAAAACAAAATATTGATGCATAAGGTAATCAATGGGACATAATTATGTCCAATCTTACTTCGTATTTTCCTTTTAAAAAACATATCTAAGTGAACCTGATAAAGTCATCCACTAAGAAAATATTTGCAACCTTCTATAGACAGGATTCTATGTGGTCCCCAAATATCATATTGCTATATTTCAAGAAATTTTGTTGACTTGGTATTGCTAAGAGGAAAATATAGCTTCTTCTGTTTTGTAAAATGATACATCACAAGGAGAACAAATTGACAAATTGAAGTATCTAATATGAGAAAATAAAATGTATTTTAGAGAAACATCTAAAACATGTCCCATGCGACAATGCAACAACTTTGCTATTTTAGTATCAATTCTAACTTTATTATAATATGAAGAAAGGGTCATCTTACAATTTATATTAGCACTTTTTTTTATAACTTAGTGTAAAAAGGATGAGAAATACTTTAAATCTTCAACTAGTATAAGTTCTTCTCTCTCTCTCAACAGTATCCATCAGTCTCCAAGGATTTTCCTAACAAATGTTAAAAAGTATAAAAGAGTAACACAACCTATTATTTTTGTCAATTTTGAGATAGAGATAAGATTGATAGAAAAGAAAAGAATGTATAACACATCATTCAATTCAAGAAGATTTTAATAGTTCCAACAAGATTAACATGTAATTTATTACCATTAAATAAAAACACTTGAATTCCAGAAATATTTATGATTAAGTAGAAAGAAATTTATCAAAATAGATCTCAGTTGGTGGCCCTATATCTAATACCATGGTTAATGAAATTATCATCTGATATCATAAACAATAGATATTTATATACAAATATTTTAAAGATAGAAATTAAAATTAGACTAAAATTATGTGAATCCATAATCATGCATGTTATTTAAATTCTACTATTGACTATTGAGATAATTATTTTAATTATTTTTAATTATATAAGGTTATCTTTGACTAATATTTATATTTTATTTTAATTCATTTATTAGTAAAAAGAAAGAAAATTAGTCATGAATATAAATGTTTAATATTATACTTAAAATGAACAAATATTTAAATATAATATAGTATAAAATAGTTGAGATAAAAAGAGATATGAAAGAATGATTTTGAGAGTGTAAATTCCCTCTCTTGAGTTCTCTTATTTATAGTAAAGAAGTACACAGATTCAAAGATACAATTAAGAGAGGAAAATAAATAACCCTAGAGAAGATAAAAGGATTGAGTCTAACTAGGTCTAGATAGATACAACCCTCCTAGGAAACAGATAACTAATAATTAATCAACACTCCCCCTCAAGCTGGAGCATACAAATTGTATGTTCCAAGCTTGGAACAAATGAATTCTATTCGAGGTCCCCGCAAGGATTTTGTAAATGCATATGCAAGTTGATCATTTGATCCGACAAACTCAGTACAAATTTCTTTAGACAACAACTTTTCTCGAATAAAGTGACAGTCAATTTCAATATGTTTAGTTCTTTCATGGAACACTGGATTAGAAGCAATGTGGAGAGCAGCCTGATTGTCACAATACATCTTCATTGACGGGATCTCACAAAAATTTAGTTCTTGAAGGAACTGTTTTACCCATATAAGTTCACAGGTGAGAGATGCCATTACTCTATAGTCAGCTTTAGCAGACGATCGAGCAACGACATTTTGTTTCTTACTTTTCCAGGAAATAATATTTCCTCCAAGGAAAACACAATATCCTGTAGTGGAGCGTCGATCCATAGGAGATCATGCCCAATCAGCATCATAATACCCGAAAATTTGGGTATTTCCTTGATCTTCATATAACAAGCCTTGTCCTGGAGCCTTTTTAATGTATCTTAAGATACGAATGATGGCATTCCAATGATCAATACAAGGAGCCTGCATAAATTGACTAACAACACCAACTGCAAAAGACAAATCAGGTCTAGTAATAGTCAAATAGATAAGTTTTCCAACCAATCTTCTATATCTTTCTGGGTCTGAGTAGGCTTCACCTTGTTCTGCCATTAATTTCAAATTTGGATCCATAGGACTGTCCACAGGTTTACAATCAATCATACATGTCTCTCTTAGGATATCAAGAGCATATTTTCTTTAAGAGATTACAACACCTTCTTTTGATTGAGCGACCTCAATACCTAAGAAATATTTGAGATTCCTAAGGTCCTTGGTCTGAAAATGACTATACAAGTGTTTCTTTAATTGAGATATCTTAGTAGCATCATTCCCGGTAATGACTATGTCATCAACGTATACAATCAAGTAAACACATTTTCCAGGGATAGTGTGATAATAGAAAATAGAATGATCTGCTTCACTTTGTTTCAATCCAAAGGCTTGGACAATAGATTTAAATTTTCCAAACCAAGCACGCGGAGATTGTTTCAGACCATAGAGAGAACGTCGTAACTTACAGACTAGACCAGACTCCCCCTGAGCAACAAACCCAGGAGGTTGCTCCATGTAGACTTCCTCCTCTAAATCACCATGCAGAAATGCATTCTTAATGTCCAATTGATGTAGAGGCCAATGACGAATGGCAGCCATGGCAAAGAATAGTCGGACAGTAGTCATTTTGGCCACTGGAGAGAAAGTATCACTATAATCAAGCCCATAAATCTGAGTGTACCCTTTGGCTACCAGTCTAGCTTTGAGGCGATCAATTTCACCATTAGGACCTACTTTAATGGCATAGACCCAACGACAACCAACAGTTTTCTTCCCAGAAGGGAGAGGAACCAACTCCCATGTATTGTTGTGATCAAGAGCCTGCATTTCAGAAATCATGGCTTGTCGCCATCCAGGGTGATCAAGTGCTTCTACCACATTTTTAGGAATAGTAATAGAGGATACAGAAGAAACAAAAGAAAATTAGGAAGGAGATAATCTGTGATAGCTAAGAAAATTGTAAATGGGATGAGGATAACGAGTAGAGCGAGTACCTTTGCGAATGGCAATGGGCCAACTTGAGTCATTATTATCAGGAGTCGTGGTAGTAGGTGATGATTGAGAAGGACATGTTGAAGAGGACTCATCTTGGGTTATGGGATTGATCATCTGATTCCTGCGTTGATATGTGAGAAGAGGAGGTGAGGCAGGTTCCGATGAAGTTTATGTGGCATTTTGGGTGTTAGGAATGGGAGGTACAAATGGTTCAACTAGGGGTATAGGTAGAACATTTTGAATGGAACTAATATCCTGCATAGACTGAGGGAAGAAAGGAGTTGATTCAAAAAATGTGACACTAGCAGACATATAGTACTTTTTGGTTTCAGGAGAATAACATCGATAGCCTTTTTGCATACGAGAATATCCTAAGAAAACACATTTGATGGCTCTAGCTGAAAGTTTATCCAATCCTGGAGACATGTCATGAACAAAACATACACACCCAAAGACACGGGGAGAAACATGAAAGAGTGGCTCCTTTGGCAATAAAATGGAATGTGGAACTTTATTGTCAAGTGAGGAAGATGGCATTCTGTTAATGAGAAAACATGCAGTAAGAATAGCATCTCCCCAATGATGAATGGCATATTTGCACTAAGTAATAAGGTACGAGCAGTTTCAACCAAATGTCTATTTTTCCGTTCTGCTATACCATTTTGTTGTGGAGTGTGAGGACAAGTAGATTGGTGTAAAATGCCTTGTGAATTTAAGAAAGTAGAGAAATCAGTAGAAAAGTATTCCTTGGCATTATCACTTCTTAAAACTTTGATTACTTTCCCAAATTGATTTTTTATTTCATTAAGGAAAGTCGTAAAAATTGGCAATAATTCAGAACGGTCTTTCATTAAGTAAATCCAAGTACACTTAGAATACTCATCAATGAAAGTGACAAAATATCTAAAACCAAAAGATGAAACATGACTAGGACCCCAAATATCAGAGTGAACAAGAGAAAAGGCAGATTCACACCTAGATTCATAATTTTTAGGGAAAGAAGACCTAGTATGTTTCCCTAGTTGACATGATTCACACTCAAAAGTTTGAAGACTCTGAAGTTCAGGAACCATTTTCTTCAATTTTGAAAAGTGAGGGTGCCCTAAACGTTCATGTAGCAATTTTGGGGATATGGATGCAACACAGGACACAGATGAATTAGTCCCAAGGTAGTACAAGCCTCCAGATTCATGTCCTTCGCCAATCGCTTGACTCGTACCACAATCTTGTATAACAAATGATTTAGCATTAAAGGTTACTGAACAATTTAACGATTTGGTTAATTGGCTTAGGGAAATGAGATTGAAAGAACAAGAAGGAACAAAAAGTACAGATTTTAAGTTTAGAGATGGAGGAATGGAGACTTGACCAATTCCTTTAGAGGCTACTTTAGACCCGTTGGCTAAGGTTATAAGATGAGGAGTTTTAGGAAATGAGAGAGAGGAGAACAAAGAGGCATTACCAGACATGTGATCAGAAGCACCTGAATCAATTATCCATGAATTTTGACTTTCCACAGATTGTGAAATGCAAGTTGTTGATGCACTTGGAGTTGTGGATGACTGCGCCAGGCTGTTTGATTTTAGCTTTAAATATTCTTGATATTCCTCATGAGAGAACTTGGGTTCAACCAATTCAGATTTAGAAATATTGGCAATCTTGTTAGGGAAGCCATGCAAAGAGAAACAATTTTCTTGAGTGTGACCCATTCTCTTGCAATGAGTACACTGAGGACGTCCCCTACCACCACGTCCTCCTCTAGTGCCACGACTTCCTTTTCCACGAGTAGAAATCATAACAGAAGATTCAACAAGTTCATGGTTATTCTTACCTTTGAGAGTTGGAACCCGAAGGAGTCTTGTAGTCAAACTTTCCATAGAAGGAACTTCTTGTCCAGTTAATATTTGATCCCGAACATGATCAAATTCTGGATTCATAGCCCGGAGGGTCATAACCATATAAAATTTATCCAATTTCTGTTTTATTCCTTCTGATGAATCTTCCTCTAGAAACACTTTTAATTCTTCAACTGCTGATTGAGCTTCAGCAATAAAAGACATCATATCATTATCCCCTTGTTTGAGAGAAGCTAATCGATTAGCGGAGTCGTAGAGGCGTTGGATATCATTTGCAAATATATTCTGGGCCTTTTTCCAGAACGAATTACATGTCTTGAAAGCTCTTAGGTTGCTCAGAATATTTGGCTCTACTGACTGCCAAAGTAGAGCACACAGTTGATAGTCAAGTTTCTTCCATTGTTGAGTCTCTTCTGTTGGGTCCTTGCTTCCATCTTCTTCCAAGTGATCATGAAATCCTTGGCCAAGGAACCACAGTTCTACTAAAGAAGACCAAGACAAGTAGTTTTTTCCATTTAATTTTTCAGAAGTTATTGTAGGGGTCCCGAAAAAAGTGATTGTGGGCTGTGACGACATATTGAAGGAAGAAAACAGATACCAGGAACAGTGCAGCGGGGAAGAACTGTTTGAACAGTGCCAGTGGATATGTAGGAGAGAGAAAAAAGAACCTCTTAGCAAACAATATTGGAATGAGAAACTAAGGGCATGAAAAGCTTCAGGACACTGCAACGACTGCAACGGCGGTGGACCGGGAGCGAATGGAGATCTGGACGGCGGCGAGTGGGCAACACGCGCCGAGACTGGGCGCTAGTTTTTGAACGCGTGACGGCGCGTCCGGCGGAACCAGATCCAGCGACTGGTGGGGTTGGTCGTCGCTCGGCGAGATGAACCAGATCCGGTGGTCGCCGGTGAGATCTGTGACGGCAGTGGTGGCGGTGACGGCGGCGGCGGAAGGAACTGAGACAGTGGTGGACACCACTGGACAGGATAAACAGGCAGAGCAGGATCGAACCCGCTCTGATACCAAGTTGAGATAAAAAGAGATATGAAAGAATGATTTTGAGAGTGTAAATTTCCTCTCTTGAGTTCTCTTATTTATAGTAAAGAAGTACACAGATTCAAAGATACAATTAAGAGAGGAAAATAAATGACTCTAGAGAAGATAAAAGGATTGAGTCTAACTAGGTCTAGATAGATACAACCCTCCTAGGAAATAGATAACTAATAATTAATCAACAAAAATAAATTATTGATCATGATATAACTTTAACTCATCATGTAAAAAAATAAAAATAAATATGTATTAATAAAAATTATATAATAAAATTAAAAAATTAATTCAAAGAAAACCGTGAAAATCAATTTACTTTAATTTAAATTTTTTAATGTTTAAACTAAAACAAATATAAATGTAATTTTAATTATAAAAATAAACATAAACACCACTATAATATATATATATATATATATATATATATATTTAATGATATCACATAAATAATATATTACATAAATTTTATTTAATAGTTAAATATGTGTATTAATAATTTTTTTTTCTTAAACCTATTTAAGTAATTAGTTAAAAAAAAACTACTAAATAATAGTTTGAACTTAGGAAGAAGAGTGTTTATTTATGAATGAAAACAAAAAAAATAATGTGTGTAGATAAATGATTTAATATTATATATAATACTAAAATAAATATTTAAATGCATTAAAATATAAAATAAAATTATTAATTCTAATATAATATTAAATTGTGATGTTAAAAAGATAAAATCAAATATATATATATATATATATATTAGTTAAAGTTATATGATAAAATTATAAAATTAATTTAAAATAAAATTTAATTTACATCTTTTAATATTTAAACTGAATTACATATAATTTTTGTTTTTAATTTAAATATATTTTTAGTACATATGTACAAAGGGAAAGAACATTTTGGTAGTTAATATACACGTCCACACACAGATAAAGTGAAAAAAGTATTTTGGATGTTATCAGTAAAGTTTTATTTTATTAATTAGGTTTAATACTTTAGTAGTATTCTTTTTAATTTTTTAATATATATTTATAATTACAATTTTAATTATCAATTTGATTTTTTTTTTAAATTAGTGGACATCGTTTTAAAAGAATTATAACGTGATATATAATAATAATGTTAAATATATAGAATATGTGTCTCGAAATATTATCTTTTTTTTTTATATTATGTAATGTGCTAAATTATTATTCTTTTAACGGTACCAATTCAATAAAAAAAACTACATTTATTATGATAAAGAAATATATTAATCAAAATTATGATTACATTAAAAAAATATTATAGTAAAAGTATATTAAAAAAATCTACCAATAATTGAGATTAAAAAATCTATTAATTATATCATTCATTAAAATAATGCATGTATTAAATATACAACTAAATACATAAAATTATAATTATTTATGTTATATTAATATATAATTTATGTATTTATATCACATAAATAATATAACGCATACATTAATATATTAGATAAATTTTATTTAAGAGTTAAATTAATGCATTAATAATTTTCTTTAAATCTATTTGAATATTCAGTTCAAAAGGAAAACTATTTATTTTATAATTCTAAATTAATACTAAATAAATTGATTTATTTATTAAATAATGTTATCAAAATATATTAGAATAATTTAAATAAAAAAAATAACACAAAGGAAGATATCAATTGCATAAGAAGTGTAAGAAGAAAAAGTTGTTCATACCTAACTTTTTAATAAGAAGTATAAGAGTGGAAAATTATAACATATATTTATTCATACCTAACTTTTTAATTTTTTCATATATATATATATATATATATATATGAATAATGTTAATTAATTTGAGTTGTTAATATAAAATAAAAAATTTAAATTATATATATATATGAGATAGAGTAAAAAAAGTGACAGATGTAACGACCCAAGAAATCGCTACTTTTATCATACTTAGTATGCAAACGTAACTTGTATTAACTGATAATAAAAACATTATATATAAAATTTGTATTTGTATTCAATACAAAAGGGAATCTCGACTAGTACAAATTCTATTATAAGAAATAAAAACATATATAAATATATGCGTATAACTACTACTTGATCTTCCAATATAATCCTGGGACTCCGAAACATCCCGCTCACCTATTAAGATATCTGCTCCCGTGTAGCAAAACACGATCATCGCAGGCCAAACAATCGGCAATTATAGGGTAAGCTAATCATTAAAAAATATAACAACACAAAATAATAACATCATGTAGTATTTATCATCATATCATTCTCATGCACATTCATCATAAAACATACTTAAATGCTTTGAAATTTAATACATCTTTAATAATTGAAAAGTAACAACACAAATCATATTATCATGTAATACACATACTCACACATTCTCATTAACACACATAAGTAGATTACGGGCACCAACCCCAGGCTCTACTCGGCCCCACACAAACATATCGGTAGATTATGGGCACCAACCCCGGGCTCTACTCGGCCCCACACAAACATATCGGTAGATTATGGGCACCAACCCCAGGCTCTACTCGGCCCCACACAAACATATCGGTAGATTATGGGCACCAACCCCAGGCTCTACTTGGCCCCACACAAACATATCCGTAGATTATGGGCACCAACCCCAGGCTCTACTTGGCCCCACACACAAACATATCGGTAGATTATGGGCACCAACCCCAGGCTCTACTTGGCCCCACACACAAACATATCGGTAGATTATGGGCACCAACCCCAGGCTCTACTCGGCCCCACACAAACATATCGGTAGATTATGGGCACCAACCCCAGGCTCTACTTGGCCTCACACACAAACATATCGGTAGATTATGGGCACTAACCCCAGGCTCTACTCGGCCCCACACACAAACATATCGGTAGATTATGGGTACCAACCCCAGGCTCTACTCGGCCCCACACAAACATATCGGTAGATTATGGGCACCAACCCCAGGCTCTACTCGGTCCCACACAAACATATTGGTAGATTATGGGCACCAACCCCAGGCTCTACTTGGCCTCACACAAAAACATCATAAACAATACAAAAAAACAAGGTTTTTCACACATTACACTGAATACAACAATAATAAACAAAACATACTAATTATATATATATATATATAACATTAATTTTCTTAATATCAATTTATATATTTTTGAACATTAACTTCCCTAACCTAGATTTTTTTTTTATTCCTTGCTCGGATGGAAAATTGCAATCCTAATCTTTAGCTCATCTTTTATCTCAAAATCCTGGATAACATCTCCCCAAAAAGAGAATTGATTGAGAAAAATCTTCAAAAACCATAAACTTTCCAAAAGAAAATTCTCAAGAATAAACGGACTTAGACTTACCCGTTCACAAAACTAATTTGGTAGAACTCTTTCTTACACTGTTAGCCTCTTATTGCTTCTTCTGGATCTAGAAACCATTAGGATTTCAGTATCTAAACCTTAGGGAGAGTGTAGAGAGGGAATAGAGAGAATAGAAAGAATAGAGGTAGAGAGAATAGAAAGAATAGAGGCAGAGAGAAATAGAGGTATGTGAAAATAAACTACCCAACTAGCCCCTTTTATTTTATATTATATTATCTTTATAATGTGATATCTTTATAATATATAATATATAAAATATAATATCTTTATAATCTCATATCTGTATAATCAAATATCTTTATAACTAAATATCTTTATAATCTAATATTTTTATAACTGAACATCTTTATAATATAATATCTTTATGATATAATATTTTTATAACTAAAAATCTTTATAATCTAATATTTTTATAACTGAATATCTTTATAATATAATATCTTTATAATATAATATTTTTAAAACTAAATATTTTTATAACTGAATATCTTTATAACTGAATATTTTTATTAATCTGATATTTATAATATAATATGTTTATATTCTAATATCTTTATAATTTAAAATATTGGAGTGTTACAACAGAACCTATTATTTTTGTCAATTTTGAGATAGAGATATGATTGACAGAAAAGGAAGGAATGTATAACACATCATTCAATCAAAAAACTCAAAAATTTTAATAGTTCTAACAAGATTGACATATAATTTATTACCATTAAGTAAAAACACTTGAATTCCAGTTATATTTATGATCGAGTAGAAAAGATATTTATCAAAATAGATATGGTCAGTGATCCTATGTCTAATAACAAATGGATATGATTTTTACTTAAATTTACATGCTTAATGAAATTATAATATGCTGTCATTCATTGAAAAATGAAATTATAATATGATGTCATTGATTGAAAATATGTAGAAAAGAATCAATTTATAGTTGTTAAAAAAAGTTATAAATTGTTGAAATTGATCATAAGTTAATCACCTAAAACAAAAAATCTTTTACTAATCTCGCAACAACCAACAACATATATTTATATACAAGTATTTTAAAGATAGAGGTTGAAATTAGACTAAAATTATGTGAATCTACAATCTACATGCTATTTAAATTCTACTATTTGACTATTAAGATTTGGAAAATTATTTTAAGTTTTTTAGATTATGTGAGGTTATCTTTAACTAATATTTATATTTTATTTTAATTCATTTATAAATAAAGAGAAAGAAAATTATTCATGAGTATAAATGTTCAATATTATACTTGAAATCAACAAATATTTAAATATAACATACTACAATATTGATAACATCATGTCAAAAAGATAAAAATAAATATGTATTAATAAAAATTATATAATAAAATTAAAAAATTAATTCAAACAAAACCGTGAAAATCAATTTACTTTAATTTAAAATTTTTAATATTTAAACTAAAACAAATATAAATGTAATTTTAACTATAAACATAGACATAAACACCACTATAATATAATATAATATATATATATATATATATACTTATATTTAATGATATCACATAAATAATATATTACATAAATTTTATTTAATAGTTAAATACATGCATTAATAATTTTTTTTATTTAAACCTATTTAAGTAATCAGTTAAAAAAAATACTAAATAATAGTTTGAAGTTACGGAGAAGAGTGTTTATTTATGAATGAAAAGTAAAAAAATAATGTGCAGATAAATGATTTAATATTATATATAATACTAAAATAAATATTTAAATGTATTAAAATATAAAATAAAATTATTAATATTAATATAATGTTTTGTGATGTTAAAAAGATAAAATCAAATATATATATATATATATATTAATAAAAATTATATGATAAAACTATAAAATTTAATTTACTTCTTTTAATATTTAAACTGAATTATATATAATTTTTTTCTTTAAATTAAATATATTTTTAATTATCAAGCCATATCTACACCCTAATACATATACACCCTAATACATACAAATCTAGGAAAAGAGCATTTCGGTACCTAACATAGATAAAGGGTGTTACTAGTAAAGTTTTATCTTATTAATTAGGTTTAATAGTTTAGTGGTATTTTTTTTTTATTTTTTTTAATTTTTTTTAATTTTTTAGTATATTTTTATTTTTTTTCAACCAACTTACAATTTTTATTAAAATCAATCAATTTGATTTTTTTTGTTAAATTAGTGTGAACAGTATTTAAAGAGTGATAGCTAACACATGACAGAATATGTGTCAGATTCATATGACAATATATTAACTTCTCTTATTCTTTCTCTTTTCTTTTTCTTTTTTCATATGTGTCGTGTATACATGATATGGTTATTTATGAATGAAAAGGAAAAAAATGATATGTTAAGATAAATGATTTAATATTATATGTAATACTAAAATTAATATTTAAATGTATTAAAATATAAAATAAAATTATTAATCCTAATATAATATTTTGTGATGCTAAAAAGATAAAATCAAATATATATATATATATATATATATTAATAAAATTATATGATAAAACTGTAAAATTAATTTAAAATAAAATTTAATTTACTTTTTTAATATTTAAATTGAATTATCTATAATTTTTTCTTTAATTTAAATATATTTTTAATAATGAAGCCATATTTGAACATCCTAATACATACAAATCTAGGAAAAGAACATTCTTGTACCTAATGTAAGGGTGTTACCAGTAAAGTTTTATCTTATTAATTAGGTTTAATAGTTCAGTGGTACTTTTTTTTTAATTTTTTAATATATTTTTTGAATTTTTTTCAACTAACTTACAATTTTCATTAAAATCAATCAATTTAATTTTTTTTGTTAAATTAGTGTAAACCGTGTTTAAAGAGCAATAACTAACACATAACAAGATATATGTTAGATTCATATGATGACATATTAACTTCTCTTATGTTTTTCCTTTTTCTTTTTTCATATGTGTGTACACATGATATGTTTATTTATGAATAAAAAGGAAAAAAATAATATGTGTAGATAAATGATTTAATATTATATATAATACTAAAATAAATATTTAAATGTATTAAAATATAAAATAAAATTATTAATCCTAATATAATATTTTGTGATGTTAAAAAGATAAAATCAAATATATATATATATATATATATTTTGATAAAAATTATATGATAAAATTATAAAATTAATTTAAAATAAAATTTAATCAGGAGTAGCTTAAGGGCCAAGCAAGTAAAGCACTCGCTTTAGGCCCTCCAAAAATTTTTTTTTTAGTACTAATATACCCTATTAAATTAATTATAAAATTATGTTTAAGAATAAAATTTAATTAAAATATTGTGATTTTTTGTTAATTTTTATTGGAACTAAAAATAATATTTAATGAGATAAATACTTTTCTCAATAAATCATAATTTTCTTTAGAAAAAATAGATTTGTTAGTTAATACTAATAACTAAAAAAGATTCAGAACCTTTTTATCTCTATTATCTTACCAACTGGTTTTTATCTTCTTCTTTTCTCTTACAACCCTAATTTTAGAGAAGCTCTAATTTCTCTCTTCCAAATTTGCAATCTTCAATCATCTTTTTCAAAATCAAAGTCCACAACTGTGATCTAGAGAGGGAGAAGAGTATTTCTACCCAATAAACTTCAGTTTCAGGTAAGTTTTGTCTCTCTCAATGTCCTTTCTTTTTCTATTCCTCTGTTCTTAAGGGTTAAGCTTGCATGTTTGAATTAAATTTATGAGAATATTATTTTATGTGATGATAATATATATATATATATATATATATATATATATATGTGTGTGTAGTGTGTTAAAGAACTGTGGTTTATTTTATATTAAATGGTTTATAAATGGTAGAAATTTTATATTATCAGATTGTGATTGATTTTTTCAATTGTGTTACTAATGATTAATCTCAAAATAAATTGCGCAGGTTTATAAAAAGGTTGAAATTTGGAAATTAAATTTGAACACTTACTAAAGAAGAGAAAGAGACTTGAGTCTTCAAGATACTACAAATCTACGATCAAGCTATTTTCTTGACAACTAGAACCAGGTTTTATTGTTTTAACTCATTCTATTTTATATACTTACTTATCTTTAGTAGTGTTTTATATATTATAATTTTTTGTTTCATATAAAAATATATAGACATGTCAACTAGAAAATATGAATCAAGCTATTCAAAATTCCAGAAGAAGAGAAAAGTTGAGGCTTTAATTGCATCACAAAAAGGAGCTATGGATAAATTTATAAAAATAGATAAAAAAAATGAATTAGAAAATACATGTGGGTGCTCTTTAAATGAACAAAATAATAACAATACAGATATAGATGAAAACAACAATAAAGAAAGAGATGCAGTTAGTGATGAGAATAATTCTGATTCTCAAACCCATGATAACGAGGAGGAGATTAAGAGGTTAGATGATGATTCTACGCTTGATAAAAATATATTTGATCCAAGCCAATGGAAAAATATTGATACAAATTTGAGAGATTTATTAGTAGAAAAAGGTCCTATTAAAATCACTGATATAGATTTCCCAAAGGATAAATATTCTAGGCACTTTTCTTCATTAAATTATATTCAAATATTGCCTAATGGAGAGAAACACGAAAGAAGATGGCTAATTTATTCTAGAGATTTGGATAGAGTTTTTTGTTTTTGTTGCAAGTTATTTAATGTTTTTTCTTGTACAACTAAATTAGACAATGAAGGTAGTAAAGATTGCAGAAATCTTAGTGCTAAGTTAAAGAATCATGAAATAACAAATGAACATATTACTAACATGAATGCATGGATTGATTTGGAAATGAGATTAGTAAAAAATAAAACAATAGACAAACATGTTCAAGAACAAATAAACAGAGATATAGAACATTGGAGAAAAGTTTTGTTAAGAATTATTGCAGTTGTTAAAACTCTTGGCAAAAATAACTTAGCCTTTCGTGGAAATAATGAAAAGATCTATCAAGAAGCTAATGGAATTGTAAAATCTCTTCAAGAATCATTTAGAATTGATTACTTTTTGTACATTGTAGATAAAGCAATTAACACACTTCAAAGTAGATTTGAACAATTTAAAATATATGAAAATATTTTTGATTTTTTATTTAGTGTTAAAAAATTAAAGTCATTAGACTCTATACTTTTGAAAGAAAAATGTTTAAACCTTGAAAAATCTTTGAAACATGATAATTTATTGGATCTTGATGGATTGGATTTATTTTTAGAATTAAATATCTTAAAGGAAATTATAATATTGGAAAATGATAAACCAATTGACATTCTTAATTATATAAAAAGAATAAATTCTTTTCCAAATGCATATATAGCTTATAGAATAATGTTAACAATTCCAGTATCAGTTGGCTCAGCTGAAAGGAATTTTTCAAAACTAAAGATAATAAAAACTTATTTAAGATAAATAATGTCTCAACAAAGATTAAACGGATTAACCTTATTATCTATTGAAAAAGAAATGTTAAATGAAATTAATTATGATAATTTAATAAATAATTTTGCATCGCAAAAAGCTCGAAAAATAAATTTTAAATAAAATTATAATATATTTTAGCATAAATTTTTTTTAGTAAATAAAAAGGCCTCATTTTTTAAGTTTTCTTTAGGCCTCCTAAAGTCTTGAACCGTCCGTGAATTTAATTTACTTCTTTTAATATTTAAACTGAATTATATATATATATTTTTTAATTTAAATATATTTTTAATTATGATGTCATATCTGAACACCCTAATACATACAAACCTAGGAAAAGAGCATTTTGGTACCTAATATACACGTACAGACACAGACAAAAGGTGTTACCAGTAAAGTTTTATCTTATTAATTAGGTTTAATAATTTAGTGGTACTTATTTTTCAAATTTTTTAATATATTTTTTAATTTTTTCAACCAACTTACAATTTTCATTAAAATCAATCAATTTGATTTTTTTTGTTAAATTAGTATAAACCGTGTTTAAAGAGTGATAACATGACCGAATATGTGTGAGTGTCATATTCATATGATGACATATATCAGAATATTAATTTCTCTTTCTCTTTATATTTCCTTTTTCTTTTTCATATGTATCATGTACACATGACATGTTTATTTATGAATGAAAAGGAAAAAATAATGTGTGTAGATAAATGATTTAATATATATAATTCTAAAATAAATATTTAAATGTATTAAAATATAAAATAAAATTATTAATCCTACTATAATATTTTGTGATGTTAAAAAGATAAAATCAAATATATATATATATATATATAAAATTATATGATAAAACTATAAAATTAATTTAAAATAAAATTTAATTTACTTGTTTTAATATTTATATTAAATTATATATAACTTTTTTCTTTAATTTAAATATATTTTTAATTATGAAGTCATACCTGCACATCCTAATACATACAAACCTAGGAAAAGAGCATTTTGGTACCTAATATACACGTACACAAGCAGATAAAGGGAAAAAAGTATTTTGGAATGTTACCAGTAAAGTTTTATATTATTAATTAGGTTTAGTAGTACTTCTTTTTTAATGTTTTAATATATTTTTATTATTTTTTCAACCAACTTACAATTTTGATTATAATTAATTAATTTAATTTTTAAATTAGTGTAGACTATGTTTAAATAGCAATAACTAATACATGATGACAAGATATCTTCTTTTACTCTTTTCTCTTTTCTTTTTCTTTTTTTAACATATTCTATACCAATTTAATAAAAGGGACCACATTTATTTATGTTAACTAAAATTATAACTACATTAAGAAAAAAAATAAAAATAAAAATATATTTTAAAAATCTAAAAAAAAACTGACAAAAAAACCTATTAATTATATCATCCATTAAAATAATGCATGTATTAATATACAACTAAATACATAAATTATAATTATTTATGGTACATTAATATATAATGTATGTATTTATATCACATAAATAATATAACGCATAAATTAATATATTACATAAATTTTATTTAAGAGTTAAATTCATGCATTAATGATTTTTTTTTTAAATCTATTTGAATAATCACGTCAAAAGGAAAACTAATAAATAATTAATTAATGATTCTCACTGAACAACTCATCTCTTCTTTTACATCTATATAAAGTGAGTATTCATACAATTTTCTCTACCAAGTTATCAAACTTTCACTGCATATTTAGAGTTTAGTTGTAGGTATCTTTGAATGTTTAGAGTCTGGGAAAATGGCCAATAGCAGGAATAAAGATGAAGATAACAAAAACGCAAACATATAATGAGATCTCAAAATCAAATTAAGGGAGTACCAAAGGTATTACATAACTTTTGATTAATTAGATTCATGGTTTTGGCTAGTTTTTACATATATTTCTTTTAATTAAACTAAAAATCATTTGGTTTACTGAAAATTACAATTCTTGGTAATACATATATTGAATATTATTTTGCAGAACAATATACCTAAATGATGATTATTCTTATAAAGCATGTCAAACTTAATATTGTGTTGGATATTGGCTTTGTTTGTAGGAACTACCAACAATGGCATGAATTTTGAGCATTGTTGATTGGTTTGAAGCTGGAGCTGTTCCTGAAAAGGTCTCACTGGGCTCAGAGAAACTAATTGCAGTTTACTTATGATGAGAGGAACACAGAAGAGCTTCTTCTTCCGTAGGATGAAATCTGTCTAAAAAAGGAGACTTAACTCTGTTTGGATATATGGTAGTGGAAAAGGGAAGGGGAAGGGGAAGAAAGGAAAATAAGAAAAACATTTATTGATGATTTGTGAATATAGGTCTCATTTTATCTTTTCAATGTAACACTATATTTGTAGTAATTATCATGTAAGAAGAAGAAAACAAAACTCTATCAAGTAGGATTTCAGTTTTCAATAAAATTCTGATCCAATTTCATTTCACGAGTTTCTTTAACGTATTCTGTAAAGCTATCATATACAATCTGATAATACTTGGGTGGATATCTTTTTGTATACCAACAATCTTTGGTTTCATGTGGATGTTGCTTATGTTGGAAGTACATACATTAGATCAACATCATATGAAATTTATATTTTCTAGAGGAAAACTAAAGAATAAGAATTGTTATTCCCTCAATCTAAAATAATGGACCATTGTATTTTTAGAGAACTCATGTTACGTAACAACTTTTTTCTATCATAAAATATAAACAAATTCTGACGTTATGAGCTGAGAGATTTTATGAATGATAATGATTTCTTAATAGTCTATATTAGGACTTGAAGGTGAAATCTATGAAGTGGGATTTGAGTACTAGGATTTTATTTGGATAGCAGAATAGGTGCTATCTGAATATACTGTTTTCTAAATCAACTTGTTTGTTTTACTGCTACAACCTCGTGCCTTTCTAGGTGGGAGGAGAAACAAGAAGATAAAGAAGAAAGAAAAAAACCAAAAAGTAAATCAATATTACGTCAGAAAGGAAAAGGTAATTAAAAAATAAAAAATTCCAAATACATGCCAGGTAGGTGCGGTACGGGAATCATTTTCCGTGTAAAATAGCTTCACAAAATGCATTAAAGAATCTCGTCAAAATGAAATTGGATCAGAATTAATTCTACTTACATTGTGGCTGTGCGTTGCATTCTATTCTATCAATTTGTGATAATTATGTTCAACTTTACATGTTCACAAACACACTGTAATTAGATAAAGTGTTTCTTAGGAAGTGAAAATAATGGAATATATTGAAGGGATATAACTAATAAAAACAACCATTAATATACACTGAAAATTAAGATAACACTTTCTTTTAAGCATGAAGCATTTGAAATGTGCTAATCTATATAAAAACATTAAAATTATATACCAAAGAGTTAAGACAATGTGATTCTGTCAGTAGCCTCTAACCAAATACCAACAAAGAACCGATGCTACCCATAAGCATAGATCTGCAGCATAACATCTTCGGCAGCATATTGGTGCAGCTTCCAGTTTCTGACTTATATCAATACATCTAAGACATGCGCTGACAAACCAACAAAGAACCGATGCTACCTATGAGCATAGATCTGCAGCATAACATCTGCTTCATATTAGCAATATGACAGCAGTGTATCTGTCCCCTCCCATAAACATCAATTTAGCAATCTTACACTAAAACAGTTATACCAGCGCTATATGGATCCATGGAACATTCACTCCTCTTCAGCAAGTCTTCAAGCCAGAAAGCAAGTTATGAACTATAAAGCAACTGTTTTCTCCAAACACTTCTACTCCCTTTAAATATAACTCTCTCTTCCAGTTCAGTCAGACCTTTTCATACAGGGATTCAGCTCCAAACCAAACCTACAATGCTCCAAACTCATGTCATTGTTGCTCTTTCTTACAAACAAACTCAATATCTAACATAATATTATGTTTCTCATGTTTTAATCACCATTTACATATATTCTTTTGAAAAAAACAAATCGTAAAATAATATTCAATATAATTACAAAAACTGTAATTTTTTGAGAATGAAATGTTTTTAGTTTAATAACCAAATATAAACTAACAAAAAATGAAAAACAAATATATGTAAAAGCTTGCAAAATCTATGAATCTAATTAATCAAAAGCTATGTAATAATAATACTTTTGGTACATCTTTAATTTGATTTTGAGATCTCATCAGTTTTAAAAGTATATATGTTTGTGTTTTTGTCATCTTCATCTTTACTCATTCTGTTCGCCATTAGTCTAAATTTTAAACATTCAGATATATCTACAAATAAATTCTAAATACACAGAAAGATAATATATCTAGAAATATTACTTGGTAAAATTTTGATTGATAAAATTCTAAATATTCACTTTATGTAGATAAAAAAGAGGAAAGATGAGTAGTTCAGTAAAAATATTAATTAATTAATTAATTAGTAGTTTTCCTTTTCAACTGAGTATTTAAATAAATTTAAAATAAGAAAATTAATTAATGCATTATTTAATTATTAAAAATGTATTTATGTAATATATTAATGTATGCATTATATTATTTATGATATATCATTAAATACAGTTCACGAAATTATTACATTTATTAATGTTTTAATGTAACATAAATAATCATAATTTATATATTTAATAATATATTAATGTATGCATCAATTTAATATTTTATATAATTAATATGGTAAAACTTTACTGAAAACATACCACAATACTCTGTTTCTCTCTACGTGTATGTACATATTAAGGGTAGAGGTGGTACGTATCTAACCAGTTCGTTTAAACCTACTCTTATACAAACTTGTATTTTGAAATATTTGTTTGTATAATTTTTATTTTAAATAATTTTTAATTTTTATAAATCTTATTTATTTCATAAAATTAATATATTAAACAAGTTATTTTTCATTTGCAAAGATATATTTAATTTTTTTTGACATTTATTTATGTATATAATAATAATTTACTCAATTCATCAAATAAGCATAACCAATAAAAATAATAAAAAATAAATTTTAAATTGAATTGGATTTGTGATCACTGATAAAAAAAAGTTATATTTTAAATTAAATTAGACTTAATAATAATAAATAAAAATAAGAAATGTTAATTTTAAGTTAAATTAAATTCAGTGACATGAGTTGTGACTAGTCCACCAATTTTGTGGTAAAATTCGTTTAATTCATAAATTATGCTAGATGTATATAAAAAATTTACATTAAAACATTGAGAAAAAAATACAAACTCGCACTTGTTGTGAGGTTCATGAACTTTTATTAAAATAAGAGATATTCATAATTTAATTATTGATTAAAAGTATATTTAAACTAATATTTGTGATTCAATATGAATATTAAAAAAATCAAATCAAATCAAATTAATTTTTATAATTTTATTTAATTCATTTTACAGTTTTATAAGTATATAATTTTTATGAGGAACAATAAAAGATTAAATTAAATAAAATTAATTTGTAAAGTTGTATGGATTGATTTTATGGTTTTATTAAATATATAAAGAGTAAAAGTAAATAATAAACTAATATTAAAAAGATAAAAGAGACTATGCAGATCCCAATATGAAAAAATAATAAGAGGTTGTTGTGTTAATTTAATTATTAAAAATGTTATTGATGTAGGAAAAATATTAATAATATAAACAGCTGTGCCACACAAAATTTTATAACAAATTATTCGCACTACATATATCTTTGGCATAATAGGTTTATATATCTTTGGCATAATAGGTTCTTTTATCGTGGTATTCTTTGAATTTTTTCATTGTTGTTGCATCAAATATTTTTTTCTCTTAATTAAATTCTTATTTTAGGTAAAAGTATTCAATGTGATCATTTTTATTAATGTAGTTAATGATAGAGCTAAATATGGTCCTACACGTCAAATCATACAATATCTTCAATGTTACTAAACTATTCTACAAAGAATTGACCAAAAATTAACATCTTTACCTCAATCTCCATATTCATTACACTGTAATTTATTAAAAAATATTCACCTACCTCTTTTCTACACCTATTTTACACTTTAATTTTTTTATTTTAAATAAATAATTTTTGTGTGCTAAGGTAGATATAGGAAAAGAGGTTTCAAAACTTATATCACCACTTTACTTTATTATATCACCATCAATAGTTGTTTTTTCCTTTCATCTCCAAATCGTTTTGCATGAATTCGATGTCACTTCCATAGGTGGCAACTCCGACATCAAAGCCACAATGGCACGTCTCGCAGCTTCTTTTCTTTTCGCTTGAAATGTTTTTGAGACACCCAATAGTTTATAAAAGAGTGTCTACCCTGCCAACAAAATAATCTTGTTAAAAACAACCTATTGGACTGCTCCAACTCACTCTCTCACTCAACCGACGACTTTGGAATGAACTCACCAGAGATTTTATCACTCATTTACCTTCCTCCTTTGACCATACAGTAATATGGGTAGTTTGTGACAGACCATTCAAATCCTCCCACTTCATTTCGCTGCTCATGTCCTTCAAGGTTTCCCATTTAGCTAACTATTTTTTTATTGAAATTTGTAGATTACATGACATTTCGAAATCAATAATATCCGACAGAGATCCCTTGTTTCTCAATAGTTTTTTTGAAGGAATTATTTCTCTTACAAAGAACAAAACTCAAATTCAGTACAACATATCATCTCAAACCACCAGATGGTTCGAAGTGATAAATAGAAGGTTATAATTTTACCACATCTGACAACCCTGATATGTTTTTTTCTTCAGCATAAAAAAAAAATTATGGGAATACTTGGGTCCCTACTCGTATACAACAATAAATACAAATGTTAAAATTACTTTTCTACTAGAGTTTCCCACTAATATATAAGCATGTAATAAAAGATGTACAACACATATAACTTGTTTAGACAATCCAAATAAAAAAACATCCTACAAGAACCTTTCTTGTGACACATAAGATGTTGTATGACAGTTTTGATCTTACAGTTTACTTTCAAAAGATTCAAATGATAAAGTTTCACTTAAGAAGTACATCCACGTAGTGTTATCATTGGTAACCTCATGCTACTCCACATATTTTCCTCCACTTTTGTTTCGATCAGCTTCCGTTCTTGCAATACCTATCAACTGGATACCCTCTAAAACCCCTGCTTGGCCTCAGACTTCCTAAAACCACAACCATTTATTACTTTCTACAACCCACACCTTACTCTACCCTCTCTCAAAACCACATCCAATATCTAAGGGTTCCGCCTACAACTTATTGCAAACCCACAAAAACCAGAATGTCGAAACAAAATACCTTCTAGCAAGCAGATTTTGGACACAAGCACCAATCCAAGAATGAGAAACTAGCCTTTATATACTTGTAAGTAATCCAAGCCCAAGTTCTAATCTGCATCATACTAAAAGTCTCTTCAGCATCGGCCAATTCATTTCTAAAGATCACTCCATTCCTTTGTGTTAGAATCAGAAAGATATCAAGAAAGGGGATGAATTGATACTGTATTTTCTTCCAAATCTGTCAAGTATCAGATTTTACTTTTGCTGTCAGGAACAAATTAGTTTACTTATCACAGAAAATAGTTGATTAGTTATATCAGAAAATTATAAAAGAAGATTAAAGAAGAGAAAGAATGCACAATAAATTATACTAGTTCACCCTTTTTCAAGAGCTACGTCCAGTTTAAATCTATAACACTAACAGATCACAATAACACTAATTGAACAAGTCTTTACAATAACCCCTCTTTTAAAGACAATCTAAACCAAAATGATGAAATCCTAAACACTATAGAATTCAATCAAAACTATACTCACTCCAAGTCTACAGTGATCACCCCAATCACAGAAATATAGATGTGATAATTTTACTAAACTATCTCAAACTATGTAAGACACAATTCAAAATTCACTATTGCAGATCCTTTTCTTGATTCTTCCTAAAACTGAATTTTTGAATGAGATCTTTTTCGTAATTCTCTCTTCTATATTTTGGATCTTCCAAGTGGCTTGTATTTATAGAAAATGAGGGACCGACTCCAACAGCTGATATTCAATCCTGACTTACTGGAAGAGTCTGGAAGAAAATAGTTAGCTAAACATAAAACAGTTAGCTTAATTCATTAAAACACATTCCCAGCATATTTCCTGTATTAATGAAAATAGCAGACTAATATATCAAATTAGCTAACTAAACAAAGATAATTTGACATCAACTAAAAGCTCCAGTAACATCATTGAATCATCAAACATTGCAGCAACATCATCAAATCAAAATTATCAACAAACTCCCCCTATTTGATATGGAAATCAACCTGCAAGAACCTGTTAAAATAAAAGAGAATAGATGGAAGATTATCTCCCCCTTTGACATTAGAAAATAGGCAATGTTTTAATAATAAAGCAGAAAATAAGTTGCAGATCATATTACAGACCATCAATTGTTTATAAAAAAAAAGCATAAAAATGAAACTACAGAAAAACAATTAAACAGCAGATTTTAATCTTCATCTTCATCTTCATCTTCATCATCATCATCATCATCATTATGACCCTCATCGTTATCATCATCATCATCATCTTCATCTTTATCAACATCCTCATCCATGGAAGCAACAGTTCCAGAGGTGCCTTCAAAAGCTTCAACAGAGACTTGAATTTTTGCAAGCTGTTGCTGTATGAGTTCAATTTCATAATCAATGTTTGTAAACCTGGAAACCATGGTTTCATGAGTATGGTGCTGCATAGAACCAAGAACGTTAAGTCGAGTAATAAGCATTCTTTCAAATTCAGATAAAGGGATTCCTTGATATGCAGGAGAAGCTGTGTATGGAACCATCTGATAGCCAGAATAATCTTAAGGGTTCCTTGAAGAGTTATTTTCTTAAGCTGATGATCTGGGTGCAGTGGAGGATGAACTAGCTTCAAACTTCCATTCATCATCAACCTTTGAGAGCCCCATTTTTCTAAGATAATAGTTGTCAAAGATGTGTTTGTGATTGATGATCCTGGTTGTCGCTGTTAGAAATAAACGATAGTGTAAAAATCAAGAGGGTGGTGAATTGGATTTTTAATAAACTTTTTCTCTTTAAAATAAATTTCCAGATTTTAAATAAATGTTTTAAAACCAGGATGCAGATTATCCTTAACCTTAGATGAGCGCAGTTTGAATTGCAATTGTTAATATGATCCACAATAAAAAGAGATAGGGAAAGAGAAAGAACACAGAGATTTATACTGGTTCGGATTAGGCCAATCCTATGTCCAGTTCCCAACCACCACAAATACGTGATGATCACCCCACTATCTTTAATTGAAATTACAAACACCAATTCATGCAATAACAAATAAAGATAAAGGAAAAATCTCCTTAGACACACTAAGGATGAAACACCTCCTTAGACGCACTGAGGATGATTGCCACCTCTCTTGACACACAAGAGATGAACACACCTCCCTTTAGAACAGATCCAACAGATGAATTTTACCCGTTTAGAAAAACAGTAAAAGAAAACACCTGATTGAGTGCTGAATAAAAGCTTAAGCACAAAGATCACCACTTCCAAAGACTTTGATCAACCTTGAGAGAGCAAGAAAGCGGTTTTGAAAAACTATAGCGCAAGAACACTTTGAATATTGTGTTTAGTCAGATGTGCTGAACCTAAGATATTCTCTTTCATTTTATAATTCGAAAATGCTTGAAAGTTTCCATTCTTAGGTTGATTTAGCATTGAATTTGCAAAAACGACTTATTTAATCGATTATATAAAAAGCTTAATCGATTATATCAGAGTTAAAAACTGGAAAACTCATTTTGCCTGATATAATCGATTAGATTAAGGCCATAATCGATTATATTAACCCAGAATCAATATAATCGATTATCAAAAACACTTAATCGATTATTTTGTTCGTTAAACAATTTTGATTCAAATTTTAAGTGAAATAATCGATTAGACTACGTATCATAATCGATTAAAAGCGTAGAAAAACATTTTTGCGAGAAAACTACTCGCTCTCAAGTTTGAAATGGTCTTGAATGGGATTTATGACTTACTCTTTTGATCCATCACCCAAAACAGAAACTTCTAAACTTGAAACTCCAGCTCTTAAGAAAATCTTCATCAATCTTCTCTCTTGAAAGCTTTAAACACTCTTTATGCCTTTCCTTTTTCATCAAGTACCTTTCCTTTGTGAGAGGACACAAGTCTTAATGTTGTTTAGAGCACTTTAAATCTTCATCATCAAAACTTTGAATCTTCATGAAATATTGAGAGGACTTCATTAACACTTGTTCTTGAAAAATGGCAACAGTCGCTCCTTCAGTGGAAACATTAAAATAATCCAGAACTTTGGAGATGAAGATTGCATACGACAGTTTGTGGTCACTGAGACGCTTAGCTTTGAACATATGTCCCTTTATGACATAAATCCAGTTGACCTTGATGTTGTCCTTCATGCAATGGATCAGAGCCAAATCTTCTTCCATTAACTGTGCGTGATTGATCCCCGTGGGTGTGAGCTGCCAAGCGATTATGAAGGCTAAAAGTCTATCATCACGTTTGATTTTTCCAACTTGGTATTTCTGCACAACCTCTTCAGCATTGCGCATAGGGGTGGCAAAACGGGCCAGCCCGGTCTATTTAGGCCCACCCCGCCATGAGCCCACCAAAAACGAGCCGGGCCGGGCTGGGCCAGCCCGCCACAATGATACGGGCCAAAATTTCTAACCCGCCCGCCTATATTTTTTGTTTTTCATTTTTTTGAAAAATCTATTTTTTGGGTTTTTTATTTTATTTTTGGATCTTTGGTTTTAAATTGAACTTTTTTTTTCTTTGCAACTATTTTGTTTGTGTCCAATTTAAATGAATTTTTGTAATTACAACAATATATTAAAGATGTATATGATGACATGGCATTTAAAAAGTACAAGCTAAATGACATAATGTTTATTACAAAAGAAATTGCAATCAGTGAAGTGTTGAAGGAACCCTAGGTATAGCTACTTTCCCAAATTTAAAGAGAACAAGTGAGAGTGAATGAGGTGTTATATTTTTTTTGCGGGCCAGCGGGTTGGCCCGCCCCACCCCACCTGTGGCCCGACGGGTTGGCGGGCTAGACGGGCCGGGCTGATACGGGTTGGCGGGTTTAAAATGCTAGCCCGCCCCGCCTATATGCTGGCAGGCTGGCGGGCCGGCCCACCAGGCCCAACCCACTTTGCCACCCCTAATTGCGCATGCATGACTTGAACACAAAATCTTTGTTGAAATCAGGCACAAAAGAGGTGTTTCCTTTGCTTATTTTTACACCTTCATACTTCAAACCAGCCAATCTCCTCCAGAAGGAGTTATCAATTTTTATCTCCTTTCCTTTGACTTTTGAAACTAGTATGTTGTTCTCAGCTTTTAGATTAGCATAAAATATCTTAATCAAATCACTGTAAAAGTTACCTTCCAGCTCCAAAAACTGACGCAGACCTTGAGTTTGCAGAACATTCTTTACAAACATAAGATTTTCATTATTTAGCCAAGTGAACTTGAGAATCTTGGGAATCAACACCAACTTTCTTTGCATTTTCAACTCCAATGATTCAACAACTTCTGTTTCCTCTTTATTTTCAGATGCATTGTTTTCTGATGATTCAAAAGATTCAGATTGATTGCCTTCAACATGCACAGGAGAAGGAATTCTCACTCGAATCTTAATCCTCTTTGAAGGTTAACCCATAGTTGGATTTGGTGGTGTAGCAGCAGATGCAGAGTTCCTGTTGGTTTGTGCAGGAGAAGCAGAGGTTGATACTCTGTTGTGAGTTTGCATTCTGTGAACTGGAGACTTGGAAACACAGGTTTTCATCCTTGAAGATCTTCGTAGTCTCTTAACAACATTGATTAAAGGAGTATCTGAATCATCATCACTCTCAATTAAGAAGTAGTCATTAGAAGACATTTTTGTAGAGAATTGCAAAGAAAATATGATGCACAGGGAGTGTGTGTATAATGCAGAAGAAACAAATTAATAGGGAAGGTTGAGTAGATTGGTTAGGAAAAAAAAATAAGTGTGAGAAGATTTTGAATAGATATGCACTCAAACCAGATGTTAGTAGTCAACTGTCAGAAATACAGAAGGAATATATTGAAAAATGGATGTTCAGTTTTGGAAAAGAAATAAAGCTTTCTCACATATCTCTATAAGTGTCTATGTTTTATCAGTGGGACCCAGTACAAATTTTTTGAAACAAAACAGATTTGGTTCAGATAGAATTGGAAGAATTAAACTATTTAGTTTTAATATCCAATTGAATCAGATGTATTAAAATAAAATTAGTGAACTAGTCAAAGAAATTAATAGGCTAAACTGACAACAATTATAGCAGTGTATCAATTAAATGAAATAAGTTAGTTATTTCAAAAGAATTAACAAACTATATTATGCAGCAGTATAACATTTGTGTCAATTAAATGAAATAAGTCAGCTATTTCAAAAGAAATAAAAAACTATGTTATGCAGCAGTAGAACATTTAAGACGGATTCTTAATGTTTAAGATTCCTAATTCATTTCTTAATTTGAAAAACCTGTCATGACCTACTGGTTTAGTGAAAATATCAGCTAGTTGGTAATTTGTTGAAACAAATTCAATCCTACAATCTTTCTTCTCAATATGATCTCTTATGAAGTGATGCCTAATCTCAATATGTTTTGTTCTAGAATGTTGAATGAGATTTTTTGTTAGATTTATAGCACCTGTGTTATCACAAATAATAGGAACATAAGATAAATGCAAATCAAAATCAGATAGCTACTGTTTTAACCAAAGAATTTGTGCAGTGCAACTTCCAACAGCAATGTATTCAGCTTCTGCTGTTGATAATGCAACACAGGCTTGCTTCTTGCTGGTCCAGGATATCAAGAAGTTTCCAAAGAGATGACATGTTTCACTTGTGCTTTTTCTATCCAATTTGCAACCTACAAAATCAGAATATGTATAGCCAATTAAATTCAGTTCATTACCAGTGGAGTACCATAGTCCAACATTCACTGTTCCTTTGAGATACTTGAGAATTCGTTTTGCAGCAGTGAAATGTGATTCTTTTGGATTGGCTTCCTTTTATGGTAGGATTGATCCTGGAGCGGGATGGAGAGATGCACAAGCTGTGAATTGAATTCAGCCCAATTGAAGCAAGAAAGAGGAATTGCCAAATCAGCCCAATTGCTAGCCTCATACAGCAGTGGTGAACAATAAAAAGAGAAGAAAAAAATTACAGTACGGTAATTCACCAACACAGCAGTACAACACAGGCCATTGGGTGATGATGTGCGGGTCCCAATCAAGGCATTAGGGCAGCCTTTGCGGCTATAAAAAGCTATGTGAGCAGACAGAGAGGGCACACACACACAGAATTTCATTACAGCAAACAGAATTTTACCAGAGGCATAGAATTCCATAACAGCAGCTTAGGAGATGTCGTGACATAGGAGGGGCTACTGCATTTTCTTTTATTTTCTTTTCAGTTTTCATTAGAACAGTGCAGGATGATTGTATTTTCATGAATGTAGGATTTGTTGAGATTATATCAGTTGATGAGTTTATTGTTTCAAGAATGGTGAATGAACTATTTCAATCTTCTTTTTAATTGCGTGCAAGTTTTAATAGCATTTCGATTTCTACTGTTCTATTGCTTTTTGATATTTACTGTTTCATTACATTTCGATATTCCATTGCATTTAGATGTTCCTTTACATTTTGCTACTCTATAGCAGTTCGACGTTCACTATTTCAACGATATTTTGACTTTCATTGCATTTCCTAGCATTTCGATTTTCACTTTTTCTATTGTAGTTCGATATTCACTGTTTTTACAGCATCTCGATTTTCACTGCATTTCATAGCATTTCGATTTCCACTTTTACTATCGTAATTCGATTTTCATTGCATTTCCTGGTATTTCGATTTTCATTTTTTTTCTATTGTAGTTCGATATTAACTGCTCCACAACATTTCGATTTTCACTGCATTCCATTGCCATTCAATCTTCATTTTCTTTATTGTAGTTCGATCTTCAGTTTTTCACTCCATTTCGATTTTCTCTGCCTTTCATTGTCTCTCAATTTTCACTGTTTCACTGCAACTTGTTTTTCACTGCATTTCGATTTTTATTGCATTTCATTGTCTCGATTTTCATTGTTTCGACGCATTTCGATTTTCACTGTTCTATAGTATTTCAATTTTCTGTTTACTGGAAATTAACATTCACTGTTCTGCACTCTGCATTTCACATTTACTAATAGTGATGTTCGATATTCATAGTTTCGATTGTTCATTGCATTTCGATTTTCACTGTTCTATAGTATTTTCTACTTTAGTAATCTCGTTCATGTTCGAATAAGGAGTAGTGTATAACATCGGTTGAGCTGCTCCTGTAGTTGTTTTCATTGATCGAACAAAATCCCCCCTTTTTATTTTATTTTATTTTTTTAAAGTGAACCTCTTCGATTTATATTTTGGTATAACACTCCTTGGATTGACTCGAGTTGACTTCTATACTACATTAGTAATGGTTAGTCAGTTCAAAATACTTTGAAAAGTTTGTGCGACACAGGCTATGTCAAATTGGCGTCGTTGCCGGGGAGTGTTGGTTTGCCATTAAATATATTGATCAGGTTCATTGTTGTTTGTCTTGTTTTTCTTTCTTTTCTAATTTTCTTTTCTTAGCTACAATGTGGTTCAACTCCTCTATTGTGATGATGTTTCATTGTGATTGATGACTGCGTGCAATGTATTTCCAGCTAACTGTTTATGACCAGGTCCAAAGCAACAGATTTGTACCCACTAGATCTTGAGATTGAACGAACATACAGGCATCTATTGAAATCACGTAGTGCAGGGTGTACTAAGCAAGAAGAGACCGATTCTGAAGTAGAGAGTTCCCATTCATAATACGGGAGACGTGAAGACATGGCTGCTGAAAGAACTTTGAAAGAATTGGCCAACCCTGATATAGGCTACCAGCCCCTGTGCATTTAGTTACCACAGCTACCAGATGGTGCATTAGGGTATGAATTGAAGTCTGGATTGATCCATTTACTGCCCAAATTTCATGGATTAGGAGGAGAGGATCCGCACAAGCATTTGATGGAGTTTCACGTTGTTTGTTCCACCATGAAGCCAGTTGATGTTCCTGAGGAGCTCGTTAAAATGAAGGCTTTTCCGTTTTTGTTATGTGATACTGCTAAGGATTGGCTGTACTTGCAACCAACTCCAATCACCACGTGGACAACTATGAAGAGGAGGTTCTTAGAAAAATTTTTCCTGCATCCAGGACTGCATCTGTCAGAAAAGAGATAAGTGGAATACGCCAAATGCAAGGTGAATCATTATATGAATACTGGGAGAGATTCAACAAGTTGTGTTCATCATGTCCTAACCATCAAATCACTGAGCAACTCTTGATACAATACTTCTATGAGGGACTACAACCCATGGAAAGAAGCATGGTCGATGCAGCCAGCGGGGGCGCACTGATGGATAAAAGTCCTGCTGCTGCTCGATATTTAATTTCCAACATGGCAGAAAATTCCCAGCAGTTTGGTGTGAGAAATAATAGCAGGTCAGTGCATGAATTGCAAACCAGTGCAGCGGATGAAACTGAGAATCTGAGGTTGGAAAATAAGTTGAATGAATTAACCTCTATGGTCAGACAATTAGCAGTGGGGCAGCAAGTCAGTGCAGGACAACAAAAAATGTGTGGAATCTGTGCTGCTGATCATTTTACAGATGTGTGCCCACAGTTACAAGAGTCGAACAACAGTGGGGTTTTTCAGTTGCAGTCAAATTCCTACAGAAATCAGTCCAACCAGCAGTACAACCCCTATGCTCAGACCTACAATCCAGGTTGGAGAGACCACCCCAATTTGAGATATGGTGGAGCTTAGTCACAGCAGCCACGAGCCTCTTTTCCTCCACATCAGAATTTTCAGCAACCCCCAAACCAGTTCCAGCAGAGGTATGTGCCTCCTCCATTGCGAAACAATCAAGCTAATCCAGCTGCAACCACATCGTATGTCAATCCAGCAATACAAGGCAATGCAAACTTGTCTACAGAAGATATGATTAAACAAATGGCTGCACAAATGGCTGCCCAGATTGAACAGAACCTCACAGCCACAGTACAGGATCTCAAAACACAGTTGGGGCAACTTGCTACTGAAATGAATGAGATCAAGCATCAAGGATCAGGAAAATTACCTTCCCAATCTGTACCAAATCAGCATGGAAATGTTAGTGCCATAACACTTTGCAGTGGTAAGGAACTAGTTGAGGAAAATCAGAAGATGCAGAAAAAGCAGACTGCAAGTCCAACAGTTCCACACCCAGACCTCTCTACAGGACGACAACACCCAGTACAACCAACTCTCTTGCCTTTCCCTTCTAGAGTTGCCGCTTCCACTAACAAAAGAGCAGAAGGCCATGATGACTTGATGAACATTTTTAAGAAGGTGGAAATCAATATTCCACTTCTGGACGCCATAAAATAAATTCCCAAATATGCAAAATTCTTGAAGGAGCTGTGCACGTACAAGAGAAATCTAAGGGAGAGACACTTCCAGACAGTTTCAGCCCTCTCTCAATCCAGATTGCCTCCAAAGTGTGAAGATCCAGGACACTTTACAATTCCCTGCACTATTGGAGAGTTGACCATAGCTGATGCCCTCCTCAATTTAGGAGCCTCTATCAATGTGATGCCATCCACAGTCTACAAGATGTTGCATCTTGGAGAGCTAAAACCAACAAATGTGGTGATTCAACTTGCAAATAGAAGTGTGGCTCATCCCTTGGGCATGCTGGAAGATGTGTTAGTCAAGGTAAATACATTGATTTTTCCAGCTGACTTCTACATTCTTGATATGCAGGACGAGAGTTCAATGCACAGATCTACCCTGATTTTAGGGAGACCTTTCTTGATGACTGCAAGAACAAAAATTGATGTTCATTCTGGTACCATGACCATGGAATTTGGAGAAGATATGGTTCAATTTAACATCTTTGAAGCTATGAAGCAACCAGTGGAGAACCATTCCCTTTTGTATGAGCATCTCGTTTTTGTCTGCAAAACCATACAGCCACCTGAGGAAATTCATCCCTTTGCAGTAGTAGAACTAGGAACAGATTTTGATTTTGATTTTTATACTGAATTTTCTGAATTCCTGGATTTCCTTAGTGCAGATAATGACACTTTCCCAAATTGTGATTGCACCAATAATACCTGTACAGCATGCGATGAAATAAATGCCATCACCAGTTCTTTGGCTAGTGATTTTGCAGGGAATGAGAGACAAGACAGCTTGCTACACACACCAATCGAACACACAAAAGCTGCAACAGCAGAAAAATTCCAAGCAAAGCAGTTTGACCTCAAACCTCTTCAAAGCACTATGAAATATGTATATCTAGATGAAGATCAACAATGCCCAGTCATTGTTGCCCAGAACTTAACTGAGAACCAAGAAGGCCAACTGCTGCAACTCTTGAGGAAATACAGAAAAGCCATTGGATGGTCATTGGCAGACATTCTTGGGATCAGCCCATCTGTTTGTATGCACAGAATACTATTAGATGATGAATGGAAACCCGTGAGACAGCCACAAAGAAGGTTAAATCCCACAATACTTGGTGTAGTGAAGGAAGAGATTACCAAGATACTGAAGGCTGGAATCATCTATCCTATCTCGGACAGCACTTGGGTTTCACTAGTTCAGGTTGTCCCAAAGAAGTCAGGGGTCACAGTGGTACAAAACAGAGAAAATGACTCGATCCCAACTAGGATGACAAATCAATGGAGAGTATGCATAGACTACAGGAAGCTAAATCAAGCTACCAGGAAGGATCATTTCCCTCTCCCATTCATTGATCAAGTGCTTGAACGAATGGCAGGTAAATCCCATTACTATTTTCTTGATGGATTTTTCTGGATACATGCAAATACATATAGCACCTGAGGACCAGCATAAAACGACTTTTACATGCCCCTTTGGAACTTTTGCTTATACACGAATGCCCTTTGGCTTGTGTAATGCACCTGCAACTTTCCAAAGGTGCATGTTGAGCATTTTTGCAGATTTAATTGAATGTTGCATGGAAGTTTTCATGGATGATTTTACAGTTTTTGGCTCTTCCTTTGTTGAATGTTTACATCATTTAGAGCAAGTTTTGAAGAGATGCATTGAAGCTAATCTTGTTTTGAATTTTGAAAAATGCCATTTCATGGTGAATGAAGGAGTGGTTTTAGGCCACCTCATCTCTGAAAAAGGAATCGAGGTTGATAAAGCAAAGATTGAGGTAATTTCCTCCATGCCTAACCCCTCCTCTGTGAGGCAAATTCGCTCTTTTCTTGGTCATGCAGGCTTTTACAGGGATTTCATTAAAGATTTCAGCAAAATTACTTTGCCACTATCCAACTTGTTGCAGAAAAATGTACCATTTGAATTCTCTGAATCTTGCAAGAAGGCATTTGAAGAGCTTAAGCAGAAACTCACCACAACACCTATTCTGCAGCCCCCAAACTGGGAATTTCCTTTTGAACTGATGTGTGATGCTTTCGACTTTGCTTTAGGTGCCGTGTTGGCACAAAGGAGGGATAAATTTCCCTATGTCATTGCCTATGCGTCCAGAACTCTCGATGCAGCTCAAAGCAACTACACAACAACAGAAAAAGAGTTGCTGGTCATTGCTTTTGCTTTGGACAAGTTTCGATCATATTTGGTGGGGTCCAGAATTACCATATACACAGACCATGCTGCTTTGAAGTACTTGTTGAAGAAAGCTGATGCAAAACCAAGACTGATAAGGTGGATGCTCCTTCTGCAAGAATTCAATCTAGAAATCAAGGACCGCAGTGGAGCATTGAACCAAGTTGTTGATCATTTAAGCAGAATTTCAGGACACCATGATCCAATACCCATACGTGAAGATTTCCCCGATACTTTTCTTTATGCCTTACAGTCTTCCTCTCTCACTCCTTGGTATGCAGATCTGGTCAACTACCTAGCTTCAGGTATTCTGCCCCCACACGCGTCTAAGGCTCAGCAGCACAAGTTGAAGGCAGATGCTAAATACTATGTTTGGGATGACCCATACTTGTGGAAGTTTGGCAGTGACCAAATTATAAGAAGGTGTATTCCTGACAATGAATTTCAAGACATGCTTCAGCACTGCCATGACACCAGTTTTGGAGGACACACTGGATCTTATAGGACTGCACGGAGAGTCCTCGACTGTGGATTCTACTGGCCTACACTTTTTAGAGATGCACACAAATTTGTTGTTTCCTATGAGAAATGCCAGCGAGCCCATGGCAACATAACAAAGAAGGATGAAATGCCTCAGCAACCGATTATCTTTTGTGAAGTCTTCGATGTATGGGGAATCGACTTTATGGGGCCTTTTCCAAACTCTGCTGGTTTCTCCTATATACTGCTTGCTGTCGATTATGTCTCTCGATGGGTGGAAGCCAAAGCCACACGCACCAATGATGCCAAAGTGGTGGTCGATTTTCTCAGAACTCACATTTTCTGCAGATTTGGAGTACCCAAAGCTATAATCAGTGATCAAGGCACTCATTTCTGCAACAGAATTCTTGCAGCCTTATTCTAAAAATATGGAGTCACCCATCGGACTTCCACACCTTACCACCTCCAAACTAATGGGCAAGCTGAAGTATTCAATAGGGAGGTGAAGAATCTGCTTCAAAAATTGATCCACCCCCACAGAAAAAATTGGAGTCAACTGTTGGATGAGGCATTGTGGGCCCAAAGAACATCCTATCGAACACCCTTAGGTATGTCACCTTTCAGGGTAGCTTTTGGTAAGGCTTGCCACCTCCCAGTTGAAATCGAGCACAAAGCTTATTGTGAAGCAATGCAATTTAAATTTGAATGAAGCTGGCACAGAGAGAAAACTGCAACTCCAGGAATTGGAGGAAATTAGGCTACAGACCTATGAAAATTCAAAATTTTACAAAGAAAGGGTGAAGAAATATCATGATATGCACATTTCCAGCAAGGAGTTCTGTGAGGGGCAGAAAGTTTTGTTGTTCAATTCTAAGCTGAAGTTGATTGCTTGAAAATTAAGATCCAAATGGACTGGCCCATACATTGTTACCAAGGTTTTTCCCCATGGAGTCGTGGAAATTTCGATGCGACTCATTGGTCGAACATTCAAAGTCAATGGTCAACGACTGAAAATATTTCATGAAAGCCATCGACAGCAGGACTCAACAACTGCAACATCTCTGTTTTTGAAGGAACCACTCACGGATGAAGAAGAGCCTCCAACGGCAGCTACATAACAAGACCCACTGTTTGTTTTCTCTTTCTCTTTCCTCTCACTCACATTGGGGACAATGTTTGTTTCAAGTGTGGGGGGGAGTGATTCTCGATTTTATTTTATTTGATCTGTTTTGTTTTGTTTCGATAGTTCCATTGCTAGAAGTTGTTGTTTTGATGTTTTGAAGAATAAGTGCTAATCTGTTTGGAATTTTGTCAATGACTCATTTATGGGCAGTTTCGATTTCCCCTGTCATGGTTAGAAGCCTTCCCTCTAATTAACATAGGCATGTGATGAATTCAGCCGTTCTTTTTCGATTTTGTTTAGATGAGAATCGACTTGACACATAAACCCTGGTGAGATTTGAGCCTATATAGTTTTGTTGTATGATACACCCATGATTGCAAGGCATTACAGGATTTGATCGAACTCTGCTGAAAAACACTTGATCGATGATACTCTTGAAATGATTTAGGCCATTTTTCTTTTGCAGCCACTTAGCCAGACAGCCTACCTTTCATCCAATTTTCCCATTGCACCCAGTTTTAGCCTTACGACCCTTTTTCCTTGTGAAAAGCCATCAAACATCGCTGTCCCTTAACCAACCATCGAATCTGGAAAACAAGTGCAAGAACCTGTTGAGAAGTTTTAAATAGTTTGAATTATAATAAAGGTTTGCAGCTCACTACAGTAAGAAAATAAAGTACAGCTGAGCAAAATAGGAACTAAAAGCATCGAGCATCAAGCATAAAAAAATTCGAGCATCAAGCATCGAGAAAAAAAAAAAAAAATCTGTAAACATCGAGAAAAATCTCAGCTGTAAACGATATATATCAGTCTTTGAAAATCTGTAGAGTTGCTATCTTTGGAATCTCATGCTTGTTCTTAAGCCCGTTAGCCCAAGATCTTTCCAGCATCAATGGTTTAGCCTAAATTCCTTTTCCACCTTATCCTCACCTCAACCACATTACAAGCCAATAAAAGTCCTTCTGATCTAGAGTTGAAATCGATTCAAGGAATGGAATGTAGAGATCTTTCAAATTCAAGGTAATGCATGCTTCCATGAGGTACTGAGTGAAATTTTGAGCCAACAAACAGGAGAGTGTGTGTAAACAGTGCCTTGAGAGGTTTGTCACTTCGATTCTTATTCTGAACCAGTTGAAATCACTGCTGAGTTGTTACATGTCACATGTTAGTTTAGGTGCAAGTTCTGATAAGCTGTGATGGATGGGAATTTTTCTTTGCTCATAGAGTTGTCGATAATTTTTCCTCATAGCAGTTTCAGTACTTATGTTTTGCTCAGGAGTGCAAAAGTCTAAGTGTGGGGGTATTTGATAACTCGATTTCTATGCTCGCACCTTATGGTTTATTGCACCTCCTTGACGTTTTTAATTTTACTTTCTTGGAACTTTAAGCTGAATTTTACAGTTTTCATGAATGAAGGTAAATAAGTAAAATAGGGTGTTATATTTTCATTTTATAGCTGAAATTAAGCTGACCCCTTTTATGGTAGGATTGATCCTGGAGCGGGATGGAGAGATGCACAAGTTGTGAATTGAATTCAGCCCAATTGAAGCAAGAAAGAGGAATTGCCAAATCTGCCCAATTACTAGCCTCATGCAGCAGTGGTGAACAGTAAAAAGAGAAGAAAAAAATTACAGTACGGTAATTCACCAACACAGCAGTACAGCACAGGCCATTGGGTGATGATGTGCAGGGCCCAATCAAGGCATTAGGGCAGCCTTTGCAGCTACAAAAAGCTACGTGAGCAGACAGAGAGGGCACGCACACACAGAATTTCATTACAGCAAACAGAATCTTACCAGAGGCACAAAATTCCATAACAACAGCTCAGGAGATGTCGTGACATAGGAGGGGCTGTTGCATTTTCTTTTATTTTCTTTTCAGTTTTCATTAAAACAGTGCAGGATGATTGTATTTTCATGAATGTAGGATTTGTTGAGATTATATCAGTTGATGAGTTTATTGTTTCAAGAATGGTGAATGAACTATTTCAATCTTCTTTTTAATTGCGTGCAAGTTTTAATAGCATTTTGATTTCTACTGTTCTATTGCTTTTTGATATTTACTGTTTCATTACATTTCGATATTCCATTGCATTTAGATGTTCCTTTACATTTCGCTACTCTATAGCAGTTCGACGTTCACTGTTTCAACGATATTTTGACTTTAATTGCATTTCCTAGCATTTCGATTTTCACTTTTTCTATTGTAGTTCGATATTCACTGTTTTTACAGCATCTCGATTTTCACTGCATTTCATAGCATTTCAATTTCCACTTTTACTATCGTAATTCGATTTTCATTGCATTTCCTGGTATTTCGATTTTCATTTTTTTCTATTGTAGTTCGATATTCACTACTCCACAACATTTCGATTTTCACTGCATTCCATTGCCATTCGATCTTCATTTTCTTTATTGTAGTTCGATCTTCAGTTTTTCACTGCATTTTGATTTTCTCTGCCTTTCATTGTCTCTCAATTTTCACTGTTTCACTGCAACTTGTTTTTCACTGCATTTCGATTTTTATTGCATTTCATTGTCTTGATTTTCATTGTTTCGACGCATTTCGATTTTCTATTTACTGGAAATTACACATTCACTGTTCTGCACTCTGCATTTCACATTTACTGATAGTGATGTTCGATATTCATAGTTTCGATTGTTCATTGCATTTCGATTTTCACTGTTCGATAGTATTTTCTGCTTTAGTAATCTTGTTCATGTTCGAATAAGGAGCAGCGTATAACATCGGTTGAGCTGCTCCTGTAGTTGTTTTCATTGATCGAACAAAACCCCCCCTTTTTATTTTTTTTTATTTTTTTTAACGTGAACCTCTTCGATTTATATTTTGGTATAACACTCCTTGGATTGACTCGAGTTGACTTCTATACTACATTAGTAATGGTTAGTCAGTTCAAAATACTTTGAAAAGTTTTGCGCGACACAGGCTATGTCAGATATCCTGAAAAATTCATCAAGATTCAATGCAGAAGTTAAGATATTTTTGGCCTTACAATCAAATTGTGCTCTCTTTTTTTCTGCTTCAGTCCATGTCTCCCAAGGTTTTTCAGATATTGTTCCATCCTCTACTTTTATCTTTGAAATGTATGGACCATTAACTACAGCATCCCATACGCCTCTGTCCACAGATTCAAAGAAAATCTTCATCCTTGCTTTCCGGAAGGGGTAATTAGCCCCAACAGATAGTGGTGGTTTGTTGGTGGAAGAGCCTTCAGCAAAGGGAAGCTTGTCAGACATCTTCTTGGGTCAACCTTGAATATCTTTCAAGAACCTACTCTTGATCCTATTCTTGCTTATAAATTTAGATTATTATCTCTAAATAAAATTGACAAAAATTGTGTGGTTATGTATGACCTATGATGTTTTTGCGTGAGGCCAGGTAGAGCAAAGGGTTGGTGCCCATAATCTACTGATATTGTTGATGAGATGTTTGGTACCCGAGGTGATACAACTTTGTGTGAGGCCGAGTAGAGCCAAGGGTTGGTGCCCATAATCTACTAATGTGTGTTGATGAGATGTTTGGTACCTAGGGAGGTAGAACTTGCATTTTAGTGTGGTGAGCTATGCTAGAGCGGATTCAATGAGATCCTAGGTTCCACTGGTAGTCCCGGTCATGTAGACTAAGATGTCAGGTGGTGAGGAGCCGATGGGGGGATGCTGGAGACCTGCTCTAAGGCTATATTGAGGTAGGTCAGGGCCAGAGTAGGGTTGATAGTAGTCCTACCCTGTGGGTAGAGTGGTTAGAGTGTTATTGTGCCGGTACAGTAGCCGGCCACAATGTGACCCACAGGTGTTATTCTCTGAGTTCGGCCATAGCAACCGTGTCTTCCGGAAGATGTTTTCTTTTTAGGACATTTTGAATGTACATGAGAATGTTGTGGTTATGTGTATTACATGATAATATTATTTGTATTGTTACTTTTGAATTATTAAAGATGCATTAGATTTTAGAGCATTTAAGTATGTTTTATGATAAATGTGCATGAGAATGATGTGATGATGGATACGACATGAATACTATTATTTTGTGTTGTTATATTTTTGAATTATTAGCTTACCCTACAATTGCCGATTGTCTGGCCTGTGATGATCGTGTTTTACTACACAGAAGCCTTTTAATAGGTGAGAGGGATGCTTCTGAGTCCTAGGACTAGATTGGAAGATGAAGTAGCAGTTATATGCATATATTTATATATGTTTGTACATCTCATAATAGAATTTTGTAGTAATAGAGATTTTTTTTTTGTATTGAATACAAATCATATAAATATAATATATGTTTTATTATCAGTTAATGCAAGTTATATTTGCACATTGAATATGATAATAGTAGAAATTTCTTGGGTCGTTACAATAATTTTCTCCTCTTATACTTCTTATTAAAAAGTTAGGTATGAACAACTTTTTCCTCTTACACTTTTTTTATGCCATTGTTATCTTCCTTTGTGTTATTTTTTTCATTTAAAGAATTCTAATATATTTTGATAACATTCTTTAATAAATAAATCAATTTATTTAGTATTAATTTAGAATTATAAAATAAATAGTTTTCTTTTTGAACTGATTATTTAAATAGATTTAAAAAAATTATTAATGCGTGAATTTAACTCTTAAATAAAATTTATGTAATATATTAATGTATGCATTATATTATTTATGTAATATAAATACATAAATTATATATTAATGTAACATAAATAATTATAATTTTATGTATTTAATTGTATATTTAATACATGCATTATTTTAATGAATGATATAATTAATAGACATTTTTAGTCTTTGGTAGATTTTTTTAATATATTTTCACTATAATATTTTTTTAGTGTAATTATAATTTTGATTAGTATTAATCAATATAGTTTTTTTTTTATTGAATTGGTCACGTTGAAAGAGTAATAATTTACCACTTTACACCATATAAAAAAGAAAGAATAAAGAAAAGATAATATTCCAATACATGTTTTATATATTTAATATTATTATATATCACATTATCATTCTTTTAGGAAGTATACACTAATTTAACCAAAAAATTAAATTGATAATAACTACAAAAGTATATTAAAAAATTAAAAAGAATACTACTAAACTATTAAACTTAATTAATAAAATAAAACTTTACTAGTAACATCCAAAATGCTCACTGAATTATGTCTCACTTATTGGACATAATTATGTCTCACTTATTGGACATAATTATGTCTCACTGATTACCTTATGCATCAATATTTTGTTTCTGCACCTAACAATAATAATGACACCAACCATTCATCTGATGAAAAGATTGGACACAATTATGTCCCAATAGGTTCAAACAATTAATTTACTAGTTATATTACTCCTAAGGAGATACAAATGGGTTCAGTGATAAATGAATGTTTTCTTTATGTACTTCTAATCATACAAGAAAAAGATTAGAGTCCTTGAAGGATTTTAGCACAACTTTTCTCTCCTAAGCTACTACCCATTAGTCTTAAGGTATTAAATATCGTATTCAAAATTATTTGTCTCTTACTAATTCTTTTCAATCATATATTGGTTTCTAGTCTGAACATTTTCTCTCAAAATGAGCCTAATTCCTTTATTGAGGCATCTAAATATGATCGTTGAAAAGAAGCCATGAGTAAGGAGCTACTTGCTCTTGAGCAAAACTGAACTTCATCCCTAGTGAATCTTCTCCTAGAAAAGCACCTGATTTGATATAAATGGGTTTATAAGATTAAACACAAGTTTGATTGTACAATAAAAGATTTAAAGCAGATTGGTCACTAGTTTTGGGATCAAAGACCTTGGTTCTCTTTGTTGGAATAAATGGCTGAGTTTAAGAGGGGGGTAAATTAAACTTTCAAAGATTTTCGAAACCCAATGCCCAAATGTGAAAAATCAGATTCGTATTGAAGATTAAAACCAGTTTTAATAGGTTCTTGAAATGCTTTTAATCAATTGATCATATATCCAATTCAATTACAATTCAAAATTTAATTGCCGAATGTAAAAGATTAAGGGAAGAAGAACAACACAGCAGATTTATACTGGTTCACCTTTCAACAAAGGCTACATCCAGTTTCCTAACCACACAAATTCAATCAATTCACTAAAAACCAGTTTTTACATGAACACTACATGCAAAACGAAAAACAGAAAGCTGCACCTAGTCTTGAACCCTACAAGACTTCTAAACACCTGTAAAACCCTATTACAAGAACCCTTAATCACCCTGATTAAGAGACAAACACGCAGCTAACTCACACACAAAGAATTGGATTGAATTCACCTGGAAAACTCAAAGCAGAAACGAAAACAGAGCAAGCAACAGAACGCAAAAACAGAGCATGCAAATCTTGATTCAATTCGCAATCAATTGGATCTTGGACTTCTTGGAGTGATTCGCAAATTGATTTAGAGTGTAAGAGAAACGTTCTTGCTCAGTGGGTTCTTCTAAAAATGATTCGTCACTTAGTTCTTTGAATTTCAAGTTATATATAGAAAACTGTTAAAACTGATTCTGACGAGAATAGTCGGTTGAAATCGCATTTTAACCGGTTGTTTTCATTAAAACCAATTTTCCAGTGAGCACCCTTTTTCTGGAACTTGAAATCAGTCAGTTGAAAACCCGTTTTAACTAGCTATTCCAGAGAACTGGAATTCCTGAACAAAGCTACCAGGATTTTAACTGGTTTATATTTCGAAAACAGTCAACTAAAATTTCCCAAATACAAAGCTTTGAAAAACGAAGAACAGTTTAACTAGTTGAAATCAGATTTTTAACCAGTTAAAAATTAGTTAAACCTTTGAAATCATTTTAAACCTTTTTAAAACATTTCAAATCATTTTAAACCCCAAGATTAAGTCCAAGATTAATTGAAATGCTACTTACCACACAACCTAAGACTCTCTAATCCTAAGACACAATCTTCATTCTTCAAGCACCATCATCTTCATCATCAAAGGTGGTTGGAGACATCAAATCCACTTGAAACCAAGTCTTCAAGTCCAACAAACTCCCCCTATTTGATGATGACAACCACTTGATGCATTCATTGTCTTTGAAGAATGTAAGAGTCCTGCACAAAACATAAAAATACAGCAGAACAGTGTGGTAAAGAATTATAGCATCAGTTCAGAAAATACTGCAACATCATTTTATATAACAGCAGCAGCAGAGTGCGCAGAAGCAGTATTCTTCTCCCCCTTTCAACACATTCTAGCAGCAGTATTCTTCTCCCCCTTTCACCTGTGCATCATGTTGTGCCTTCAATGCATTCAACAATTTCTCCCCCTTTGGAATCATCAAATAGCTCAAGGGAATAGAGATAAAAATAGCATATGCAGCAAATTAAAAATTGTTCAAGATACATGGGAATTTAACCCAATTAAAAACAGCACCAACAACACAAACTAACAGAAATTAAAAGGCACAAGAAATACACGGGAAACAACAACGGCGGGAGAGACAACATCGTTGAAACTAACAACAGACAGATTTCAATGACAACATAGCGTAAACAGCAGCAGAGATCGGTCATTATCTTCTCCACCATCATCACCAGGAGCATCATAATAACCCATATTTATTTGTGCAAGTTGGGCATGTAAATCTTCAATACTTTGATCAATGCGCCCAAACCTATTCATGCAGTAGTTGTGATGATATTGTTGATGAGATTGGATGGAATCAAATCTTTGTAACACTGCTTGTTCAAACAATGAAAGTGGAGGTCCACGGTCAACTGGAGGAACATAAGGTACAATATCTCCCATCATGGAGTAGCCTTCTGCACCAGGTTCAGAATCTCCAGCTTCATCGATTGCAGTCTCAGAGCACCGGCGAAGTTCCAGCAGTGTTTGTCCTCGCATTGACGACTTCCTCGTCCAGCGATCCATGCTCCATTGCTTTTGGTGAAGCCAAACTTAAAGAGAAAGCCATTGTCCAGGTGATGGGTTCGCCCTATGCTGATTTTACTGTTCACCTCTAATGTCCACACCAAAATACTCAAGGAATTTGGAAATTATCACAGACATATGGAAGACGATAATCGAGCGACCTTTTGGACTTCATCATGTGATCTTTGATGATATGAATCCGAGTTAATTCTCACAGATTTCATCAAACAAAAAATTAGAAGAAGATCACCTTCATTCAATGTAGCATGATTGCTTCCCTTGGAGTGATCATCCATGTGATGATAAATGTAAGCACCCTTGTCTGTCAAAGTCGATCCACCCACCGAAATCCACGAACAGATCCTTGAGGGTTCCTCAAACACTCTCTGTACGTTTGCACCTTGTTAAAGTCTTCCAAGGAACCACACAAACCCCTGCTAACCACAATGCCATCAGTTTTGAAGCCCCCTACTCTTCTCCAAACAGAGTTGTTTATGATCATTTCCTTTCCTTTCACTTTTGAAGTTAAAATAGACCCATCATGTTTGAGATTTGTGTAAAATACTTTCACCAAGTCTGGGTATATGAACCCATTTAATTCCAGAAATTTTTGCAGATCCCGATATTGAATCATGGCTATAATGTCGACCAAACCTTCATCTTCCAACCACTTGAAAGCGAGCACTTTCGATGAGTTTACGACCTTTCTACTTATATGGGATTGAAACTTTTCAATCCTCTCTTCATCACCTTCGAACCAAGCTTCTATAGACCCATGTCTATAAGTATGAGTTGCTGGAATTTCAGGTTCCTTATTTTTGGATGACCCAGCATTTTTTGATCTCTTCCTTGGGTTGCTTGAAGATGCCATTTCAGAAAAGAGAAAGTGTAGAGAAACAAGTATAGAGAATGTATTATGCAGATTTTACACGGCGGGGTGAATAACGGTGAAGCAATGCACGACACATGTATTTAACATTTCGATTCTCGGGTTTTATCAAATCAATGCTTTATTCGATCAAAGAAGGAATCAAATGCATTCGGTTGGAATATATTGGACGAGAGATATGTAGCGAGCACAAATTTGACCAAAGAATTCAGTTGGTTGGATGCAATACGTATTTGGAGAGAGAAACCAGCTAAAAAGTAAAGCAAAGCCACTACAAGACAAAATAGGAGTCAAGATTCTTTTAACCAGCTTTATCTATCATGTTTAAATGCACAATTCTCAATTAATCAACTTAAATGCACCAATTAAATGTTAATCAATGCAGTTTAACAGTAAATTCGTTCAAATTTTAAACTTTGCATGGTGACGAGGCAATTTCGATCGATTGATTTGTGAGAAGCAGGTGATTAAAGCAGAAATCTCGATCTCGATTTAATGCGGATAAATGATTTTAACTGACTAAATCGACAGATTAACTGGCTAAAACAGAGACAGATATTACTGCACATCCACTGCAGCCCCAAATTATGCAAAACAACTGATTAAAAGCTCGAAACAACTAACTAAAATCCTGAATAACATTGCAGATTTCACTTATAACATCCAATATGCAAATCTAACTGCAATTAATCAACACATATGCAGATTTAACCATTCAAACATATAAAACAGCATGAATAACAGTAGAAATGAATCACATACACGAATTACATCACATTTGAAACATCAAGAACACCCAATTCATTTCTCAATTGGAAAAACCTATCTTTTGGGAGTGGTTTGGTAAATATATCAGCAAGTTGGTTATTAGAGTCAACAAATTCAATTATGCAATCACCTTTTTGAACATGATCCCTAATGAAATGGTGCCTTATTTCTATATGTTTTGTTCTAGAGTGCAAAATAGGATTTTTTGTTAAGTTGATAGCACTTGTATTGTCACACCTAATAGGAATGTGATCTAGTTTCAAACCATAATCAAAAAGCTGCTGTTTTAACCAAAGAGTTTGAGCACAACTGACTTCCAGCTGCAACATACTCGACTTCAGCGATGAGACAAAGCCACACTAGCTTGCTTTTTGCTATGCCATGATACTAGACTACTTCCTAGTAGATGACAAGTTCCACTAGTGCTTTTTCTATCAAGTTTACATCCAGCAAAGTCTGCATCCGAATAGCCCACTAGATTAAAAGAAGCACCTTTAGGATACCACAAACCAACATTAATAGTTCCTTTTAGATATTTCAAGATTCTTTTGGCAATTGCAAAATGTGATTCTTTAGGATTAGATTGAAACCTAGCACACATGCATACACTAAACATTATATCTGGCCTACTAGCAGTTAGATATAATAGAGAACCTATCTAACCTCTATACTTAGTGGAATCAAAAGGTTTACCACTTTCATCCGCATCAAGATAGCTGCTGGTAGCCATGGGTGTGCTTGATTCTTTGCAGCTGTCCATCTCATATTTCTTTAACAACTCTTTGCAATATTTTGACTGATTGAGGAATGTTCCATGATCTAATTGCTTGACTTGTAAGCCTAAGAAGAAGTTTAGATCACCCATCATTGACATCTCAAACTCCCCCTGCATAGCTGCAACAAATTCATTGTCTTGGAGCTTGCTTGAGTCCATAAAGAGCCTTCTTGAGCTTATATACATGGTTAGGAAATTTGTGATCAACAAATCCAGATGGTTGTGAAACATAAATTTCTTCATTTATATATCCATTCAAAAATGCACTTTTCACATCCATTTGATGAAGTTTGAATCCAATCATGCATGAGAAAGCAAGTAATAACCTAACAGCTTCTAACCTAGCAACAGGAGCATATGTTTCCTCATAATCTATTCCTTCCTCTTGGTTATACCCTTTAGCTACAAGCCTAGCCTTGTTTCTAGTTATTACTCCTTGATCATTCATTTTATTTTTAAACACCCACTTTGTGCCAATTATATTCATATTAGGTGTGCAAGGGACTAGTTCCCAAACCTCATTCCTTTTAAATTGGTTCAGTTCATCTTGCATTGCCAAAATCCAGTTTTCATCCAATAAAGCATCATCAACACATTTAGGCTCAACTTGGGAAACAAATGCAGCGATTAAACATGTATCATGCATAGACCTTCTTGTAGAAACACCTCTTTGAACATCTCCTATCACATTTCCAATGGACAGATTGCGAGGCACCCTCCATTCTTTAGGTAGATCATTTTCTGCAGAATTTAATTACGGTGCCAGGATTTCGATCGATTCTTTCCGATTTTCATCGGCTAAAATTCCACCTGCATGACTTTATCGGTTTCTACATGCCCAGTTGATACACCTTCAATTAAGTTCTCTTCACCTGCACCTGCACCACTCACTGCACCTTCATTTTGCACATTATTTTCATCAAAAACAACATGTATTGATTCCTCAATGATAGCTAATCTCTTGTTGTAGATCCTATATGCTTTGCTATGTAAAGAATAGCCTAAAAACAATGCATCATCAGCTTTAGCATCAAATTTGCCAAGTTTTTCTTTGCCATTATTTAAAACAAAACATTTGCAGCCAAACACTCTAAGATGTGCTATGTTGGGTTTTCTCCCTTTGTACAATTCATAAGGGGCTTTCTTCAAAATAGGTCTTATCAAAACCCTATTTATTATGTAACATGCAATATTTACTGCATCCGCCCAAAAATATTTAGGGATGTTTGATTCATTAAGCATTGTCCTAGCTAGTTCCTCAAGTGATCTATTTTTTCTTTCAACAACGCCATTTTGTTGAGGAGTCCTAGGTGCTGAAAAGTTATGCTTAATCCCATATTTTTCACAAAAATGATTGAACTTTTCATTTTCAAATTCCCCTCCATGATCACTTCTAAGAGCACTTATGCTGCAGCTGTTTTCATTTTGTAAAACCTTGGCAAGTTTCTTAAAAGCATGAAATGCATCATTTTTATTTTTCAGAAACAAAGTCCAAGTAAACCTAGAATAATCATCAACAATAACCAAAGCATAATAGTTTCCACCAATACTCATTGTTCTAGATGGACCAAACAAATCCAAATGCAGCAAATCCAAAGGTTTTGTTGTAGACACATAATTTTTCAGATTAAAAGAAACTTTGGTTTGTTTACCCTTTTGGCATGCATGACAGATTTTATCTTTCTCAAATTTCAGTTTAGGTAACCCTAAAACAAGTTCTTTTGAAACCAGTTTTTCCAAATGGTTCATGTTAATATGTGCAGCTCTCCTATGCCAAAGCCATGAACTATCTTCCTTAGACATGAGACATGTAAAATTAGTTGCACACATATGATCAAGATCAAGCATATAAATGTTCTCAATTCTCTTGCCTAACATGCAGATTTTATCGAATTTTTCTCAATGATCTTGCAATGATTTGATTCAAAAATGATTCTAAAACCTTTATCACATAGCTGGCTAATACTAAGAAGATTATGCTTCAAACCTTCAACATATAACACGTTTTCAATGAGGATTGAAGAAATGTTACCAACATCACCACTTCCAAGGATTTTCCCTTTATTATTATCTCCATATGTGACAAAACCTCCATTTTTCAAGGTGAGTTTGACAAACTTCCTTTTGTCACCACACATGTGCCTTGAACGACCACTTGTCTAGATACCACAATGATTCCTTGGCCTTCAAGAACACCTGCAAAACACAATCAATGGAGAGAATTTGGTACCCACATCAATTTGGGTCCAACAAAGTTAATAACCTTTCTACCACATTTTGGCTTCCAAATATATTGACCACTAGGAACACCAAATTTTCTGATTTTGCATGATTTTGAAGTATGTCCCTTGTTCATACAATAAAAGCATGTAATAGATGAAGTGCTTGGACGGTTTTCTATGTGAAAAGAAATTTCTATAAGGCTTTTGTTTCTTTTGAAAACCATTTTTAAATCCAAGTCCAACTCTATTCGTTACACAATTTTTAAAGTCTAAAAGTGTATCCAAGTTGGCTCTTCCCATGGTGAATTTAGCTAGAGATTTGTTCAAATACTCAATTTGATTTTCTAAAATTCTGCAGTTTCTGCAGATTTTTTCAGCATGTTCATCATTGCAACTTGAAGCCTTGTAAATCATTTCCAGATTTTCAAAATCAGTTTTTGAATTTTCCAGCTCTTTCTCTAGCTCTTTCACCTTGTTCTCTAGCCAATTGTTCATACCTTTAAGCCTATTGTTTGAACAAGCAACCTTATTAGCCTCTTCATGCAATTCCAGAAAATTTTGCAGCGGTGATCATAAGGAAGACCATTTTGAGTAGTGGAGGAACTTACACTACTTGCTGTATCACAATCGAGCCATAAGGCAAAGATTGGCCCTTTCATCATCACTTGAAGAGTCACTAGAGGAGATATCATTCTCATCCCATGCTATGTAAGCCTTCTTGGTTTTGAATGATTTTTCATGCTTCTTTTCTCCATTCCTCTCTTTGTTTTGTGAGTTTGGACATTCAGCCTTAATATGTCCCTGTTTTCCACAACCAAAACAAGTAAAGTTAGAAAAAGCTAAATCAAATTTTCTATTATACCTCTTGTTCTTGTAATCTTTGTTCTTGTATTTCAAGAACTTGTTGAACTTTCTAACTAAGAGATTCAGATTTTCTGCATCACTTCCTCCATGTCCTTCATCCTCACTATTCTCCTCCTTGTGAACCAAAGTCTTCAAGGCCAGCCCTTTCTTTTTCTTGTCATTGTCTTCTTGTTCAGCAAGTCTATTCAACTCAAGCTCATGTTCCCTTAGCTTTCCAAAAAGTGCAGCAACACTCATTGTTGACAAGTCCTTGGATTCAGAAATTGCTGTTACTTTGGGTTGCCAACTTCGATCCAAACATTTCAGCACTTTGATGTTCAGCTCCTCTTTCTCAAACACTTTTCCAAGGCCGATCAGATGGTTTATAATGTGTGTAAACCTCTTTTGCACATCTGAAACAGTTTCTCCTGGAAGCATTCTGAACATCTCATACTCTTGGATTAAGGTATGCTTTCTAGCTCTTTTGACATCAGCTGTTCCTTCATGAGTAACCTCCAACACTTCCCACATTTCTTTAGCATTGGAACACTGTGAAACACGAAAGAATTCATCAAGATTAAGTGCAGATGTAATGATGTTCTTTGCTTTACAATCATATTGCACTTTCTTTTGTTCATCAACATTTAAACTTTCCCATGGTTTCTCTTCTTTAGGGATATACGGTCCATTGACTATAGCATTCCAAATCCCTATATCAATTGATTCAATGAAAATCTTCATTCTCACTTTCCAAAATGGATAGTTTACCCCAGAAAACATAGGTGGCCTGTTTATAGAAGCACCCTACGCAAAGGCAATTTTCCTTCGACCATGTTTGAAATTTTTCGAGAAAACTTGAATATTTTTCAAGAACCAGCTCTTGATACCAATTGTTGGAATAAATGGCTGAGTTTAAGAGGGGGGTGAATTAAACTTTCAAAGATTTTCGAAACCCAATGCCCAAATGTGAAAAACCAAATTCGTATTGAAGATTAAAACCAGTTTTAATAGGTTCTTGAAATGCTTTTAATCAATTGATCATATATCCAATTCAATTACAATTCAAAATTCAATTGCCAAATGTAAAAGATTAAGGGAAGAAGAACAACACAGCAGATTTATACTGGTTCACCTTTCAACAAAGGCTACATCCAGTTTCCTAACCACACAAATTCAATCAATTCACTAAAAACCAGTTTTTACATGAACACTACATGCAAAACGAAAAACAGAAAGTTGCACCTAGTCTTGAACCCTACAAGACTTCTAAACACCTGTAAAACCCTATTACAAGAACCCTTAATCACCCTGATTAAGAGACAAACACGCAGCTAACTCACACACAAAGAATTGGATTGAATTCACCTGGAAAACTCAAGCGAAGCAAAAGCAGAGCAAGCAACGAGCGCAAAAAGCAGAGCATGCAAATCTTGATTCAATTCGCAATCAATTGGATCTTGGACTTCTTGGAGTGATTCGCAAATTGATTTAGAGTGTAAGAGAAACGTTCTTGCTCAGTGGGTTCTTCTAAAAATGATTCGTCACTTAGTTCTTTGAATTTCAAGTTATATATAGAAAACTGTTAAAACTGATTCTGACGAGAATAGTCGGTTGAAATCGCATTTTAACCGGTTGTTTTCATTAAAACCAATTTTCCAGTGAGCACCCTTTTTCTAGAACTTGAAATCAGTCAGTTGAAAACCCGTTTTAACTAGCTATTCCAGAGAACTGGAATTCCTGAACAAAGCTACCAGGATTTTAACTGGTTTATATTTCGAAAATAGTCAGCTAAAATTTCCCAAATACAAAGCTTTGAAAAACGAAGAACAGTTTAACTAGTTGAAATCAGATTTTTAACCAGTTAAAAATTAGTTAAACCTTTGAAATCATTTTAAACCTTTTTAAAACATTTCAAATCATTTTAAACCCCAAGATTAATTGAAATGCTACTTACCACACAACCTAAGACTCTCTAATCCTAAGACACAATCTTCATTCTTCAAGCACCATCATCTTCATCATCAAAGGTGGTTGGAGACATCAAATCCACTTGAAACCAAGTCTTCAAGTCCAACACTCTTTGCTTTTTCATAGGATTGGAACTTTGTCCTTCTACTAATGGTATGGTTCTTAACCAAAGAAATATTGTCTTAACCTACTATTTGATAGTGACATGTTAGCTTGTAACTCTGCATTGTCTCTTGTGGATCCATCTTCTACATTGTGTATTGATGAAGGAGAATTTTTGGATAATCCCTTGAGTATCAAAAACTCATATGAGGCATTTACTTTATTTAATTAATATTCGTCCATACATTTGTTTAGTTGTCCAACAGTTAAGTCAATATGTTTCTCAATTAAGACAACCTCACATCCAAGCTACCCATCGTGTTCTCAGATATTTAAAGGAATATGCAAATATTGGCCTATTTTTCCTTCACAGAACAATTATAGTAGTTGGGCTTTATCATATTTTGAATGGGCTCTTTGTTTTGATAGTAGGCATTTTATAACAAGATATTATATTTTTTTGTGATGTTTTGGTTTTTTGGAAGTCTAAGAAGTAAAATACTATCTCTAAATCCTCATGCGAAAATGGGTATAGAGAATTAGATTTACTCGCCAATGAGCTCCAATGGTCATATATACATTGGCTTGAATCTCTTGATTCGTACTCCTTTTGCAACTTTTTGTGATAATAAAGTAGTCATACACAAAAAAATTCTACATTTCATGAGAAGATGAAACATATTGAAGTTGATTACCATTTAATTAAGATGGTCTCATTCACTTACTACCTATCTCTATCTCTTCTTGTCAATAGTACAAAGAGGCATATGTTATTTTGGGATTTTTACATCTGCCCCAACCTTGATGTTATATTGGGAGAATAGCTTTTCATCGCAGCAAGACAAAAATTTATGTCAACGATCTTGCATCCCTGATGTAAATTTACGTCAGAACATAACAAGTCAGACAACTGGACATTTTTTTAAATGGAGTTGATTTTGGCTTGCAACCAAAACCTGGAATCAAAACCTGCACATTTCCAATTATACAGATATTCCAAGAAATTCATAATACAAGTGTAAATTGTCATAAATACAATCAAACAACACAAATCAACTAAATTATTTAACTATCCTAAAAACCTAAATAACATAATACAAAAACTAACTAAAACAAAACAAAAATCAACTAAATTATCTAACTATCCTAAATACCTACACAACATAATAAAAAGGCTAACTAAACTTAGAAAACTAAATACTATATACGATGAATAAAAAAAGATATCCATTGCTCCCTTATGATTGTCATATCATCTTCGAACAACATGGATGCATCTTAGAAGAATTGAAATAGTAATTTAACTCTTATTAACATGCAAGACTCATAAAAGTAAATAAAGTTTAAAAAATGTTGAAATGAATTATCTCCATCCAATTATCGCTAATATGCACACAAATTACGATTATCATCTAATACATGATGTAGTAGCCACATTCAAACGAGTTTGTTTGGCTATTGCACTAAAATGAGAAACAAATTACAATATTATTTCCACTAGTTTATAAATTCAATAATAATTATGAAAAAAGTTTCTAGCCTTAGGGTATATGAAATGACTTTGATATTTGTTCCAGACACAATTCTAATTGAAATAAAGACAGATGTTAACCAATATATACATACACTTTTTAAACATAATGAAAAATGATAAAGTTACCCTTGTAAGAGGCTTTTCATTTTGTGGTTTGATTTCTAGAACAATGAACAAAACCATACCATAGTGTATCCTTAGGAAGGATTACAAATAGCTTCTAATGAGACCTATATTGTAAGACGAACAAATTAGTTATAAAATTAACATGATTAAAAAACAAATGACTAAAGTAACCCTTCAATGTATGGAGTCAAGTATATATGTCTTTGTGAGTCACTCATCCATGTTTGCATGTATTGCTAGATCTAGACTTTTGTATTCCTAGATTTTTGGATGGATTAAGGCTCAAGAAATCCATATACTTTCGATTTTTGTTGTTCCATGCTTAATTTGTCCATGTAAATGAGACAATGAATTATTAGTTACATATAATTATTGTAATGTTAGACACAAATGAAAATATGGTCAGAAGTATGATTTATATGGCCTACAATTGTATGATAGAAATGTTTAATATTGAGTTTTCCCTAATAATCTCTAATGCATTTGCATGGAAATGTATAGTGGAACAAAAAAGTTTTCAACTTCAAAAACTTTGTTGTTCCACTATTTTTGAATCGATCTCTTCTTCAACTGTGACAATATATGGATAGAAACATAGTTAAGCCATCATTCTCAGCTTCTACTATATCCTCATCTGCATCATGAATAACAAGTCCTCTCACAACCTACTTTCCACAATGGATAAAATACTAAAACATTGATAAAATTATAAGAATACAAAAGAGCAAAAAGGAATATAGTGTATACTACCTTTACTTGTGCTAAGAACGACAACACCAAATGTCTTGGCCAAGCCAAGAACATGTCGTTTTCCTATCCTACTAGTCGAACCTCTACATTGGACAGAGGCACTAGAGCAACAACATCTACTATGTCATCAACCACTACCCGCATCTAGTCTGGTTGTAGTGGACACAATGGATGGTTAAGTCACCCTCAAATACTCTACTATTTTCCAATAGATGCAGGAGATCATCTTCAACATATAAGTCTTATTGGTTTGTTGCATCAATGTGAGTAAAATCTCATGAGAGATATGTAGCAACAGTAGGAGCAATAGAAGCAACACAAATCCCTTTAGTTCTTACTTGAACAACATCATCAGGAACTATATAAGGTGTTTCTTGAGTCTGTCGCTGAGAACTAGTTAGGGATTCAATCTTCTCTTCAAATTGTTGCCGCATTTACTTCATTTCTTCTTGAATTTGCATCCTCATTTATTCCCTAACCAACATCCTCTTTTTTTCAATGCCTCTTGGCCACAAGAGTCATCATTTCTCCTCCATGATGGTGGACCAAAGTGATCACACAGACCCCAAGATCCACCAGTACCTCACATCCGTTATGGGTGCTCTAGTCTTCCTATGATTATCATCAAAATGTCTTCTCAATCATGGGTAACAAAGGACACATGTGTGGCCTGCTCAACCTAATCATCCTGCAACATAGGAACAATAAGTAAATTACTAACTATATTACTTAGGAATGATATGAAATTGAGATTGTAGAACTTATATTTTTACTTACGATTTTCTCTACAATGATCCATGTAGACTCAGAAGTCATTTGTCCATCGGATTATGTGCAATCTACCTTCCACATCTCGTAACGAGGGGTGGAGATGCAAAGTCAGTAAAGTCAAGTCCTGTTGACTCTTCTCTGACTTGCATCATGCATTTATCCAACAATGCATACCCCTTCCCTCCTTCACAACAGTAGATGAGGTGTATCATTCAACTTTTGTCGTTCTTGGAAAACTACTCTTTTTTCTTGCAATGCTAATAATAAAATGAGATTAGGTAAAAATGAGTATGTTAAGCAACATATATGGTAGATACTCATACTTGAGTTGGAGATTGTTGTGAATTCAAGCGTGAGTTTGAGTCCTACATTGGGTAGAAATGACCAAGTTGAGCAACATATAAGGAAGAAGGACCCACAAACTCATTGCCTTAAGGTTTTTAGCTTGGAGGTGATGTCAATTCCCTTATATATGTGGGTTAACTCATGGCTCATTGGTGTCCTCTTCCCCGATGTATCCTCTTGAATGACCCAATAGTTGTACTAGAGTCAATGGTTAGTTGAATAAGATGATTGCATTGTGTCCCGTTGATAAATGGCGGTACAGGTAAAGGTCACCACTAAGGTACTCGTGGTTAAATAGTGTTTCTGCTCAAGGGGAAAGATTCACACTTGAGGGAGATATTGTTGGGAATCCAAGTGAGTTTAAGTCCGACACTGGATAGAAATGAGCAGTTGAGTAACATATAAGGAAGAAGACACATAAACTCAATGCCTTAAGGTTTCAGGTTGGAGGTGGTGTCAATGCCCTTATGTGGGTTGGCTCATGGCTCATTGGTGTTGTATCCCCTTGCATATCTCTCCTTGAAAGACCCAACAATGGTATCAGAGTTGATAGTTAGTCGACTAAGATAAGTACAAATAAAGTGGGTTAAGTGGTCCTTGTATAAAAAGTCTTTTTGACGAAGGTTTTAGGCATGCATGTCTTGTTGTTGAACAACAGTACAAGTAAAGGTCCTCATTATGATACCTGTGGTAAAAATGTTTTCGCTCAAGGGGGAGGACTCACAGTTGAGGTGGAGATTGTTGTGAATCTAAGTGTGAGTTTGAGTTCCACCTTAGGTAAAAGTGAACAACTTGAGCAAGATATAAAGAAGATTTATAAATTCATTTTCCTAAAATTTTTGAGTTGGAGATGGTGTGAATTTACTTACGTGGATTGACTCCTGACTCATTAATGTCGTCTTCCCTTATGTATCACCGGTCAAAAAACCCAATTATATATATATAATACTTTTAAACTCAACAATTTAAAGGTAAAAAAGAGCAAAAATTTAATGCATGAACAAATAAATATCATAATTTTCCCTCCTCTTCTTGCATGTGTAGTCTTTTCTTCCTTTATATGTTTAGTAGTTGTCCCTAATTTCATATCGACCTTCTATACTTGTAGATGTAGAAGTTGTAAGAAAAAAATAATATAAAAAAATTATGAATAAAAAAAAAGAAAATAAATGAAAAAAATTACATAAAATATTGAATTATGTTTATATTTATTAATAAGAGGAGAGAAAATTGTATTACATTCTCATTTAAACTTAATTAATATGAGATGTTAATATAAAATTGAATAAAATAACTCATTAAAATAACTCTTTTTACTTACTCCTAGAATGCTTTTCTTAATTTATATATATATATATATATATATATATATATATATATATATATATTAATTAGTTTATATTATTTATGATACCACTAAATATATCAAACAAAATCAATAAATACATTATACATTTATGATATATATTAATATATGTATTAATTTAATGTCTTATGCATTTAATGATTTATGTAATATATTAATATGTGTATTAATTTAATGTATTATATAATTAATATTGCAAAGCCTTACTGTTAACATTCTAAAATATCTTTCTTTTTTTCTCTTACTTTTTTTTCTTTCTTTTTTTCCTTCTCTCTTTACACACAAATATATATATATATATATATAGTTTAAGTTTTTTATTTTATATTAACAACTCAAATTAATTAACATATATTACGATTAATTCTTTCTTCTATAATAATAAAAATATAATATTATATAATTTCTATTTCTTCTTATTTACATATATATATATATATATATATATATATACATATATATATATATAACAGTAATACAAAATTAAAATAAATATATATAATTTAAGTTTTTTATTTTATATTAACAACTCAAATTAATTAACATATATTACGATTAATTCTTTCCTCTGTAGTAATAAAAATATAATATTATATAATTTATATTTTTTCTTATTCATATATATATATATATAACAGTAATACAAAATTAAAAAGTTAGTATGATATATATGTTATAATTTTTCCTCCTACACTTTTATGCGGTTGTTATTTTCCTTTGTGTTATTATTTTTGTCATTTAAAAAATTCTAATATATTTTGATAACATTCTTTAATAAATAATTCAATTTATTTTAGTATTAATTTACAATTATATGGTACAAATTATAGTTTATAATAGAAATACATGTCAACAATCTATTGAAACCACACAAAGTCAAATCACACAATTAAACCACACGTATGTATTAAGAAAAATAATATTTTTTCCTCTTATTACATAAGTAAATCACATACATGTAATAATAAACCCTAAAAAAAATTAAATAATATTTTTCTAATAAGTTCTATTATTGTGAGCATGCTCTCCGCATTCTTGGATGGTTTTCTTTTTACTTATAATTTATTAAGTGATATTTTAAGTCTATTCTTAAATCTATCATTTTTAATCACTTTTTCTCTATTTTTTTCTTTCCTTATTTGTGATATATGTAGATCTCCGAAAATTCAATGTGGTTCTTCAGTTACTTGCATCCATGTAGAATCTTGATACATAATATATGTTTGTTCATGCCCTTACTTATTTTGATTTTTTGTTTTGTATTACCTCCAATTTTACACGAATGTTTATATATATATAATTATACTAAATAGGTCGAGAGAGAATTACATTATACATGTTATTTATGGACACATTCCATTAGTGAGACGTTATTATTTTCACTAGGAGGGAATTATACCTATTGTAGTGTATCGATTGAAAGATACCTACTTTTAAATCTATCATTTTGAGTTTTTTTTTTTCTTGTTATTTGTTATATATGTGGGTCTCTAAAATCTAAATCTAATATGGTTCTTTAGTTACTTGCATGAATGTGTAATGTTGATACCTATTGCAAATTAAGGAGGAGCAAACATTTACTCTGCTTGTTTTAATTTTTTTATTCTTTATTACCTTCAATTTTTACAAATGTTATATATATATATATATATATAATTGAAGAGGATGAAAAATGGGCAAGGCTGGTGTAAGTTTTATTTTTCTATTTTTATCTCTGAAGTAAAAATTTATCCTCATCTATTCCTAACTACCTGTACCCACTCTTTTAATGTTCCATACATTAATTATTTTTTTCACAAAAAATAAAAATAAAAATCACAACAAAGGAAACATGGTATTATAAAAAATTCAAGCCCCAAAATTATTCATATTTTCTTTTCTCCAGTGTTAAATATCAAGAAAGAAATTATAATTACATAAATATTAAATCAGAGTATCAAATAACAATTGGATAAAAGTCACATAATATAGAAAAAAGTAAAAATGATCAAATGTGTACCTCATAAAAAAGTTATGAAACTAAAGACTAAAGAAAACAATTAAAATATGTTTCTTAGGTTACCTAATAAACTAAATGTGTTGTAGTAATTTAAAACAGAGACAAATATGAGAATGGGAATGAGACAAATATGTACATCCCATCCCTACCCAATTTAAAAAGTCATGTATTACCTATACACATATCTAGTCAATGCAGAAATTTTCCACCAAGATCGAGATATGTTCATACAATATTCATGGGAACATGTTCATTTTCTATCCCTACTTTTGTGGGCATATTCCATTAGTGATATATTGTTTCATGGGAGAGTAATATAATATATCTAATTGATTTTTTTATTCTAAAATAAACTAAAATAAAAGTTTAGATTAAGACTAATTCACTTCACTTAGTCTTCAAGTGAGTAGATCCTTTCTCTCTCTCTCTCTCTATATATATATATATATATATGTGCATATCTACTCTTGCACCATATACAATCATAACATAAAACAAATTGTTGGACTTGAAGAATAAAGACAAGTTTTGTGTTCTTCAAGAGTTGAAGAAGCTTGGTTATGATAGTGATAACTAGAGAATATGTTGTTGTAGATTGCATGTGGTTGAGAGTGTTTCACACAAGGTAATTTAAGTGCCTAAGTCTTAAACATACAACCTTAAAATTGATAAACTTTAAAACTATAATTTAATTGGAGTGAGCTTTTTAAAGATTTTCTAAATAATTTTGAAAATCTTTTTAGTGTATTTTAATTGATTAAGTAAAATAATAATTAATTAAAATATTCTTAAGGGATTTCCAAATCCTAAAACATGAGTTTTTCAATGTTTGGTTTAATTGATTAAAAAATTTAACAATTAATTAATTTGTTCATTTTAATTTACCCACTCGAGGTACCTAGGATAATTGACTAATTAGTCATCTAAGTATATCATGTTTTTCTGTAGAATAATCAATTAAAATATTCTTATAAGTTTTTCATAAATATAAAGAATAATTTAATAAATTAAATGATTTGGTAGTGAATTAAAATAGAAAATATGTTTTCTTAAATTTTTTTAACATTAAATAATTGATTAAAAATATAAGTTAATCGATTAAATGTGTCTGGATTCATTCTAGTCATGGTAATAACACTTTATATAAATTATTTACTAATTTAAAATAAAAGATGTTTGTAAATTATTTACTAATTTGAAATAAATATCTTATTTGAATAGGAAGATTTTGAGAGTAAATATTTTAAACAAGAATATGCTTTTAATATAAAGAGGGGATTGGTAAGGTCAATTCCTAATCCCATTCTATCCAGACTTTTATTGGTGTGGTCATCCAATATTACCAACTTCAGCCATAACAACTGCACAAAAATCTTTTTCAGCCCTAAATATTCAAAACAAGAATATCAAGTGCAACATGATGATCAACAACACCATAATTCACTTGTTGGTTATAGTGATTATCACTGTGTTAAAAAAACTTTTTGTTACACTAATAGAATCCTTATTATCGTGCTTAGATTATATTATGTTTAGATTTTTTACTTTACATTAGTAAACTTAGATAAAACTTTTTTGAACTTTTATTATTGTTGATTTATTAGTTTTAATAACACTTCAATTATATCATAAATATTTTGAAATTTGTAAATTTTCATTAAAGTAATTCTTTTTAAAGTTCATTCATAACTTTAAATGCATGTTTATGTTTGCATATATGTTTTTGTGGAAAAGGTGTTAATTTGTTAAAATTGCACAAAAGATTTTCTAAAAATTTATCCATAAATAACTTCATATGTTAAAATAAATCTAATTACTTATAAATATCTATAGGTAGTTACATCTAGATAAATCCGTAATTAAAAAAAAAACTATGTTGAACTTAGACGTAAATTTGCATCTTTCATTTTTGACGTCAGGGTCTTATCAGATATAAAAGACTTAAAAAAATATATTCATCAACTATCTTCAGGAAAAAAATTATAAAAATATATTCTGAAAAACTCTAATCAAAATCTATCTTCTGGAAAAAGAAATACGAATAATCAACTATTGATCAAGTAATACTTTTCTTTTCCTTCATGGTGAAACTGTGACTGATATGCTTTGAATTTGTTTATCTTAAAGCCTTAATCAATCAATTCCAGTTTTTCTACCTAATTCTGTTGGCCTGGTCTAAGTTAGCTAGAGATGCGTTTGGTTTGAGAGAAAAAGTTTGACGTTTTCCTTTCCTAATTACATTACTGTTAATAAAATATCACTTTATTTTCACTTTATTTATTGTGTTGAAATATTTGTATATAACTATTTTCAATTTTACAGTATCGAAGGGAGAGAGTATTTGTTATTAGAGAGTGAAAGTAACAGAATAGAATGGAGGAGGGATACAAGCAAAAACGATAAAAATGAATATTACATTGAAAAGTGAAATGACATTTACAGATTTGGTTTTCCTTTTACATGATAATTACTGTGAAAATATTGTGGCATTAGTATATTTACAAATCACCAATGAATGTTTGTCTTATTCTCGATCGATCCAATCCCTTTGTCTTATTCTCCATTAATCCAGATGATCCAATCCCTCTCATCATTGCTCCCTCTAAATATGAACATGCATGCATTTCATCCTAAAGATAATCCTTTGAGCATGTGAGGTGTTTCTCCGACCACCCTCGACCTCACCTTCTGCCACTCATAAAAGATTCACATACAAAAATCAGAAGCATGTTCCAAACCATTCCAATAGAGATTTCTTATTTCACTTACCAGAGGATATGCTTTATGCAAAAAAATAGTATAATAATACTCAGTTTAAATGTATCACAAAAAACTGCAATGTTCGGCAAACCAAATGTTGTTTTATAAAGTAATAAACAAAAAACAATGAAAAGAACATATGATACCTTTGGTACTTCCTCAATTTGATTTTCAGATCAATCTAGTCACTCTCAGATCCTTTCTCATGCTTTTCCCCATTTATTCCAACTCTAAATATTCAGCTATAACTAAAAGCAGTTTCATAGTTGCTGAAACTTCGATAACTTGATTCAGAAAACTCTTAATCTCGCCTTTATATAGATGCAAAAGTAGAGATATGTAATTCATTGAAAAGGGATTCACATTAATTAATTAATATATATTTAATTATTAAATAATATAATTAATGTAATACATTAATGTATGCAATAAAATTATATTATTAATGTGATATCTTCAAATATATTACATCAAAATTAATACATACATTAATATATTAGAGTTACAATCAATAACAATAATTTATGTATTTAATTATTTATATAATATATCAATGTATATATTAATTTAATGTAACATAATTTAATATATATCAATGATATATATATATATATATATATATTTAAAGAGAGAAAGAAAAAGAGAGATCCAGTTATTTAAAAAATAAATAAAAAGAATTACTCTTAATCTTACATTTTTGTGAAAATTTGTGAAATGTACAATACAATTTTCTCTCCTTCTCATTAATAAATTAATAAATATATAAGAGTTGAAAATGTATAATTGTCACTCATATTGATTAACATATGTAACGGTTGTGAAAAAAATAAAAAAACACAATAATAAAGTAAAAGGTCATCCAATCAACAAGCATGCAATTTTTTCTAATATTGATTATTATTATTTAATAAATATAATTCAATTTACTTTAATATTAAATTATAATTATGTAATAAATCATTTATAAAAATTGTATGAAGGAAAAAGACAATAAATACAAGAAAAAATACTAGGTAGGAGGAAAAAATACATTCTACTTTGCTATTCTACTTTATTATTGTATTTAATTTTTTTACTATTACATATGTTAACAAGAATAAGTAAGAATTATACATTTTCAACTCTTTTATTCCATTTCTATTAATGTAGTGTATATTTATTAATGAAGAGGAGTGAGAATTGCGTAAGATGATTTATAGAAATCTGTACAAAAAATTATTTATTATAATTGAGAGAAATAATGTACAGAATATATCTAATTAATCTAATCTTTTAATGTAAAATTGAATAAAAGATTAAGATTAAGAATATCTATTTTTTCTTACCTAATAGTAAGTGATCCTTTTTTCTCTCTCTTTATATATATATTTTGTTGATCTATAGTAATATCTTACCTACCCTTAAGAATAACCTGTAATTATGTTTTCATGGTGTTGATCTATACTAATCTCTTTTATCTTTTTAAAATTATTTTATTGTTTACTTTTACTTTTTAAATATAATAAAACTAAATACATATTTATAAAAATTATATTCTAATAAAATTGTAAAATCAATTCATAAAATTATACAATTTAATTTAATGTTTTAATGTTACTAATAAAAATATATATTAATTTAATTTAATGTTTTAATGTTACTAATAATAATTATATACTAAAATCAATTAAATAAAATCATAAAAGTTGATTTGGTTTGATTTGATGTTAGTATCAAATCACATATCATTTATTTCATATATATTTATAAGAAAAAAATCGAATCATGAACATCCTTAATTAGAGTTAAGTATTTAAAAAAAATTGTGGACCATGTATAATTCCTAATTGGGGTAAGTGTTGCTTTGCATTTTTTTTTAATTTTTAACGTGAATACAATTAATTAAAGATAATTTAAAATGAAAACTATACTTAGAAATTAATTAATATATATGTTAATATATTAAAAGAATTATTAAATATATCAATTATTAATATTTATGTTACATTAAGATATTAATTTATGTATTAAAATTCGTAAGTTATATTTAATGATATACCATAAATAATATAATACAGACATTAATATATTACATAAAGTATATACTTTTTCTATGAGATCTCAAAATCAAATTAAGGAAGTAATTGTACCAAAGCTATTACATAGCTTTTTAATAGCTTTTGATTAATAAGATTATTACTTTTTGTTAGTTTAAATATATATATATATATATATATATATATATATTTTTTCATAGAATTTATAAGTTTTATAGAGAAAGATATCTTACGTTATGTCTTTACATGAAGGTAAAGGTCATATTTATCAGAATGAAGGAATCATCCCTACATAACCGTACATAACAAAAACGTAACAAACCTTGTACGTAAGTATAAGATAAGACAAAACTATAACAAATTTTCTACCAGTAGAGGATATTTGATTGCTAATATCCCCTCAAGCAGGACAGTGAACATCTAACAGTCCTAGTTTGGAGTGAGAGAAATCTTTTGGATGAAGAGCTTTAGTAAACATATCAGCTAGTTGTGCAGAAGAAGGAATTGGCAGCAGATGAATAAGACCACTTTGTATTTTCTCATGAGTGACGTGACAATTAATTTCTATGTGCTTTTGTTTGTTCATGAAAGGTACGATTGTGAGTCAGGTATATAGCGGATTGGTTGTCACAAAACACTGAAATAGGAGCAGCACTAGAAACTTTTAAATCAGTAAATAAATAATGAAGTCATTACAACTCACAACTCAGAGTTGCAAGAGTTCTATATTAGCTTCAGAGGAAGACCTAGATATTGTAGTTTGCTTCTTGGTTTTCCAAGAAATTAATGAAGAGCCAAGAAAGACACAATATCCGGTGATAGACTTTCGGGTTTCCATACAACAACCCCAATCAAAATCAGCAAAACTTAAAGGAACGAGAGATGAGTTGACAGCAAAATGAAGACCTTTAGTAGGAGATCCGTTGAGATAACGTAGCACTCTCATGGCAGCATGATGATGAGTATCTAGGGGTTGAGAAACATATTGGCTCAGCTGTTGAGTGACAAAAGCTAGGTCTGGTCTGGTGGTTGTAAGATACATCAGTTGGCCAATCAACCTGCGATAAATCTGAAGGTCAGATAAAGGAGTTCCAGAGGAGCTATTTAGTTTGGTAGAAGGCTCAATAGGGGTGGTTACTAGTTTGGCAGCAAGCATGCCATTTTCTTCCAGTATTTCTCCTGCATATTTCTTTTGATTGACCACAATACCAGATGAAAACATGATATTTCAGCCCCAAAAAATAGCAAAGTTGTCCTAGATTTTTAATGCTGAATTCATTGTCCAAATGTGTCTTAACATATGCCATTTCATTAGGATCATTTCCTGCAAGAACTATGTCATCAACATAGATTAATAAAACAGTGAAAGATACCCATGTATTCTTTATGAAGAGAGAATGATCAGCCGAAGATTTGGTGAATTTAAAAGCTAATAAGGCTGTAGTGAGCTTGGCATACCACTATCTACTAGCTTGTTTCAACCCATACAAGGATTTTTGCAATTTACAGACCTTATTTGGATGGGAATTTGCCATGCCAGGGGGTACATTCATATAGACTTCTTCATGTAGGTCACCATGCAAAAATGCACTATTAACATCTAAATGTTCAAGGAACCAGTTTTTGGCAGCAGCTATGGCAAGGATGACTCTTACTGTTGTGAGTTTTGCAACAGGAGAAAAGGTATCAAAATAATCCACCCCTTCAAGTTGTGTGTATCCCTTAGCAACTAATCGAGCCTTATGCCTGTCTATACTACCATCAACATGAAATTTGATCTTATAAACCCACTTACAATCAACAAGCCTTTTATTAGGGGGAAGATCAACTATCTCCCAAGTGTGGGTTTGCTCAAGAGCTGCTATCTCAGAATTCATAGCTTGCACCCAACAGTCCATTTTAGAAGCTTGAGTATATATTTTTGGCTCAATTAGAGAAGATACAGAATAACAAAAATTTCTATACTTGGGAGAGCATTTTCTATAAGATAAAAAGGAAGATAGAGGATAAGGAACAGAAGAAGAATTGTTACCGGATGACACATCAGTATTGCAAGCAACATACAGGTAGCAGTGATAATCTCTCAAGTAGTATGGGCATTGTTTTTGTCGCATGGAGTGTCGAGGTGTTTGTGGAGCAGGGAAGTGTGATGTTGGATCAGTAGTATGATTTGGGTCATCTACTTGTTCTTCTGGATTTGGAAAAATGATGGGTTCATTTATTGATGACTCATTTTCTATACACACTTTTATAGTCTTATTGCATCTCTTAAGTATTTCTTCTTTTCTTATTTCTTTCATTTTGCATGTATTTGTATTTTCTGCAATAAATAGGAGTTTTTGTAAATATGTCCTTATACTGTTTTTTTGTGTTGTATTTTTCAGCTCTGACCTTTTCTCCTTGTTTTGCTTATAACTTTTTCTATAGGTGTCCTTTTGGGCTGATTCCTTTTGCGTTAGATTCTACACTCTTGGGGCTTCAATTTGGACACCTGGAACGTCACATTTGGAGCTTGGAGCTATTTTTAGTGATTTTCAGAAGTTAGGAAAAAATATAGTGTATTTCTTTGCGGGTTGTAAATAAGTTTTGATAGGCCCATTGTATCTAGAACTTGACCATTCGTTTCCACTTCCTAGAACTGCTATATAAGTATTAAAATTCTCATAACAAGGGGTGTGGGAAGTTAAGGAGTTTGTTTCCAGTTTTTTTCTGTTTTTCTTTAGAAGCTTATGAAAAGTCAAGTTTCCAAATTCTCTCTTTTCACGGTTGAAGCTTGGGAATAAAGACCGATCGATTGCTTTGAGTTTGTTTTCTCTCTTGAACTTTACATTGTTGTTTTTGATTGGTAATTGCATAAAATGTTGTAGAATTGGATTCAATTCTTCATCAAAACCAATTCTATGAAATAACCAATTGATCAATCGGTGGTTTTATATGCAAGAGTGAAATACATAACAAAATACATTCAATGCTTACGTGAAATTTCAATTTCAATTCCAGTTTCTGTTTGTGTTTTGAAATTACAATTCCAGTTTCTGTTCTGCAATTTCAGTTTCAGTTTCTATTTCCAATTTTAATTTTTGTTTCTGTTTTGCAATTTCAATTCAGTTTCTGTTTCCAATTTTAATTTCTGTTTTTGTTTCTGTTTTACAATTTCAATTCCAGTTTCTATTTCACAATTTCAATTTCAGTTTCTGTTTTGCAATTTCAATTTCAGTTTCAGTTTCTATTTCCAATTTTAATTTCTGTTTATGTTTTTGTTTTGCAATTTCAATTTCAATTTTTGTTTCCAATTTTAATTTATGTTTCTGTTTCTGTTTTGCAATTTCAATTTCAGTTTCTGTTTGGCATTTAATTCCAGTTTCAATTTCCAGTTTCAATTTCTGTTTTTGTGTTGCAATTTCAATTTCAGTTTCTATTTTACAATTTTAATTCTAGTTTCTGTTTCCAGTTTCTATTTTGCATTTCAATTTTTGTTTCTATTTTGAAATTTCAATTTCAATTTCTGTTTTGCATTTCAATTTCAATTTCTGTTTTGTATTTCAATTTCAATTTCTGTTTTGCATTTAATGTCAATTTCTATTTTCTGTATTTTATGTTTTTGAATTTTAAGATTTACAATTCCCCAATGTTAAATTGTATTTGGAAGGAGTATGAAACAATGGACATAAATGGAGGTGCGTTCTTGGATTGATACCTAGGTTAACCCTATAATACATTAGGGAAAAACTTAGTATTTTGATAATTTCACAAGCGACAGTGGGGTTATGTCATCTATATCAAAGAGGACATTATTCTCACAAATTGGTTTTGGCATACTTGGACTAGTCATATCAGATTCAACTTCTGATTTTAAAGAAAAGGAAGTTTCATAAAAAAACCACATTTCTCGAGACAAAAATTTGTCTACATTGAATATCATACAACAAGTATCCTTTAGTCCCATCTTTGTATCCAATAAAAACAGTTTTTCTAGCCCTTAGGGATAATTTGGTTTGACCATGTTCCAAAGTGGTTGAGTAAGCCAAACAACCAAAAACTCTTTAGTGATTTAAGTCAAGTTGTTGTTTATAAAGAATAGTATAAGGACATTGATTTTGCAGCAAAGGTGTAGGCAATCTATTAATGAGATGAACCGGATGGATGACAGCATAAGACCAAAGAGATTTTGGTAAATTAGCTTGAAACATCAAAGCCCTAGCAACATTCATGATATGTCGATGCTTTCGCTCAGCGATACCATTTTGTTGAGGCGTTTCAACACTTGTAGTTTGATAAGAAATATCTTTTGCAAGATAAAAGTATGTCATAAAAAATTCTGGTCCATTATCACTTCGGATTGCCTTAAGCTTTGCATTAAATTGTGTTTCAATGTAATTAACAAAATTCTTTAAGTGATCTCTGGTTTAACTTTTATGTTTCATTAATTTAATCCAAGTAAACCGTGAAAAATCATCAATGATGGTTAAAAAATATTTATAACCCGTAATAGAGGTGGTGGAACATGGTCCCCAAATATCAACATGTAAGATCAAAGATTTGCATTGATTTAGTTGTACTAGAAACAAAAGGGAGCTTCCTTTGTCTAGCAAATTGGCATATATCAGAAGGATATGAATTTTGGAAGGTTACTAAAGGAAACTGTGTAGATAATAACTTTAATTTGGAATCTGAAACATGACCAAGTCGTAGATGCCAAAGCCTAGGACTAACAACAGTATTGCAGGCACAAAGGGAATGGGTTGAATTGATAGTAAGAGGATTAGCTACTTGAGACATTAGCACGTACAGTCCCTGGAGCGGCTTAGCTATACCAATTGTCTTCCGGTTGAGGGTCTGCTTAATAAAACAAAAGGCAGAGTTAAAAATAAGATAACAGTTGGAGTCAGAACTAAGTTTTGTAGTAGATATTAAATTAACCTTGAAGTCGGGAATGTACAGGACATTTTTCAAGGTTAAAAAAGGTAAAAGTCGCATAGTACCATAAATCTTTGCATGAGTTTGGGACCCATCAGGTAAGGTAATGAGAATAGGTGAAATTTCAGAAAAAGTGAGAAAGTTTGCAAGGTTAAAAGTTATCTGATCAGAGACTCCTGTATCAATGAGCCATTGGTCACATTGTATACCTGCGAAAGAAGGCGAATGAGTGTGCAAAGTTGTGGTGTGGACAAGATTGGAAAGATGGGAAGAACTGTAGCTATGTAAGTTGGACTGCTGAAGCAAGCTAAGAAAACCTTGATATTGCTCTTGTGTAAAACCAGAACCTGAGGCAGTAATCCCTGACTGGGTTTGAGGTCCCTTTTCCGTGGCATAGTTGTCATTGGAAGTGACAACATTGGCATTGCTTTGTCTCGGCTTGTAACCAGGAGGAAACCCATGTATTTTCAGCCTAAGACTCTTGAATCTTTCCCCGAGATGGAAATAATGGTCTTTCTTATCGATTACAAGGCAGGTCGGAGGTCGACTACCCAACAAAAAAGATTTTTTATTATGCTTTACTAGGCTTCTAAATATCTATCAAGACAAATGAGGCAATAGCGGCCTAAGGGAGATGAGAATGGGAGCTTTGAAAAATATATATATATATATATACATATATATTAGTTTATATTTGGTTATTAAACTTAAAACTATATTACTTTTTGAATGTTCACTCATGGTTTTGTTCTTCATTGATCATTTTTTTGTTTATGTGAATGACATCATCCTAGTAGACCTTAATTCTTCTTGTATTAACAATGTAAATATAACATTGAGTTCCTTGTTAAAGCCAAAGACCCTTAGTTCTCTCATATACTTCTTAGGCTTGGAAATTGCAAGATTCAACAAGGGTATTTCTTTAAGTTATAGAAAACTTTAAATTTGCTTGATAATATTGATTTTTTAGGTAGTAAATCAACTACACTACCTATGGGTCCCTTCAAACTTAGCCTCAATGATGGTAACCCTGTTGAGGATCCCTCTGTATTTAGAAGATTAATTGAAGACTTCATATTTGACCATTTTCAGGCCAGATATTACCTTTGCAGTTCACAAGCTAAGTTAGTATATGAAGAATTCATTTAACTATATAGTCTGTCACCTGGTACAGTACTTGAAGTCTACTCCAGGTCAAGGTCTCCTTTTTCTAGCTAGCAAAAAATTTCATCTTTCAGTATATGTTGATGCAAAGGCAAATGTTTATATACTAGAAAGTCTACCACTAGCTTGTGTGTTTTCGTTCGTAATTCTCTTATTTATTGGAAGTCTGCCAAACAAGGTATTGTCTGTGTCCAAGTTTTTAGTAAAATAAAAATATTTTGCCTTATCTTCATTGGCTATAGTAAAGTAGTTTGGCTACAATGATTAATCAAACATTTTAAAGTTTCAATTGATACAATTATGTTCTTCTACGACAACAAGTATGTCACGCACCTTGCTTCTAATTCGTCTCACTATAAGAGGTTCAAACATATAGATATTGACTGTCTCTTTATTCAAGAACTTGTTCAAAAGAAATTCTCTACTTTCATTCTTGTCAAAAGCGAGCTATCAAAATAATTAATATATTCACACGAGTCTTCTAGCTACTGCCTTCATTTGTTTCATCAATCAAGGTAGATGTCCATATCATCTTTTCCATGGAAATGAGGAAGGTCAATCTTGGTTTCCTTGGGTTGTGGCTCCACTTTATGCCTTTTGAAAGGGGGTGGTTGATAATATTCATTTATTCTTAAACTACTCTCAAACATGTCCCTATAAGTTTCAGATGACTTATTATTTTGAGAAGGATGACTCCTATCTTATAAGATTTTATTTTGTTTTTAACTTTTTCCTACTTTTTGTTTTAAAATCCTAAGTTCTTCCTCAATAATGACAAGGTTTTCTTCTCTTTCAACATTTTCTTTTTTTTTTGTAAAATTTCTTGCCTTTGCCATAGTTTTAGTGACTTAATTTCTCTTGCAATTCTTGAAAAACTTTTGGAAGAGGTACTTGAGTCACTACCAATATGTAGGAAAGTTTTCTTAGACATTTCAAAACAAAATTTTGTTTTAAATTAAACTAATTGAAAAAGAATATCTTCTTAAAAGTTGGATAGCTAGTGAACCTAGTAGTTCCTAGAAAAGAGAGATAGATCATAAGTGGACTCTCTTAAACATGCACCAAACTACTTGTGCTTTTAAGAGAACTTTCTAGAACATATAGCTATTGCTTTTGAAATTATATCTAGGCGTCCAAACGACAAAACAAAAAAAAGAAATTCAAATTTTAAAAATAAAAGAATTAATAAACTAAAAGTAAAGTTTGAATTAAAGTAATCAATAAATGCTAGACGAACCCTAATGGTGAGGCTTACTAGCCCTTTGGAAGCTTGTAAGACACACTCACCGTCTACACACAATTATTATTACAAAACATAGTCCTCTTAGGAGATGGAAATATACCAAAGATATTTCCAAGACACCTAAGGAAAAGGTCTTAAAAATAATTACAAATAAATGGAAATTCAAAAAGGCAATAATTAATAATGAATTAAATACTAATGAATGATGCAATTATGGTCTCCAAAAACCTCCCCAAGTGCTTGGCCAAAAAGGATCTTATTTGAAACTCTCCCCCAAGTGTTTTCACTCCAGTCCTTTTGGTTGCAATTCTTCTCTTGAGTAATCCAAAGGTCGATCTCCTCTTGCCAAGCCTACAACACCTAAGATGCTACCTTGTGAAATAGGTGCTCTTAAAGAAACAATCTCAACCACACAAGCACTTTATATCCAAGAGTAGAAGGGAATAAAGCAATAAAGGATCAATTTTGAAAAGTTAAACCAAAATAAGAGTGATATGACAATACTCCAAAGGAAAGGAAAGGAAAAAGTACACAAGCAATAATTAAGACACACAACAAAAAGAGAGCACTTCAAAAGAGAAACCTAAGAATGGAACTATAATAGATGAAAAAACCAAAATAAACCAAACCAAATGAGATAAGGAGAATACAAAGGAATTAGAAGATGATTAGGTTTTAGATTTTTTTTGTTAGGTCCTTGCCATATTAGGTCACAATTTTCTTTTGTTTATAGGTAATGTCCGAGGTCCAAAGTCCAATAAGATTCTCCAATGCAAAGGTATGGTATTATAGTCCAAGACTAAAGTCCAAAAGTCCTCCAATATTAGGATTTACGTGATTGTTGTATGGTCTTTATCATCATCCATTCTTTTTCTTATTTTTTGACTTTTTTCTTAAAATGTATTAGTTTCTTTGTTTTGATGTGAAGGAGATTATCTTTTTACAAATATAGACCAAATATGAAACAACACCACTTAAACCACACACATCAAACACAGTTTTCCCTTTGCATAGACAAAATAAAGCTCATATTTTTTTATCAATGGTCAAATAGCAAGCATATCATTAGAAGTCCAAAAATCAAGATACAACATCAAGACATAAAGGAAACCTAGACTACGAATTTGCTAATAACCTAATAGAAAATATGAACTCAACACATGCAAAACAAAAAGAACCAAAAGCTAATGAGAGACTGAATACAAGTAGACTCAAATATAACAAAAACAAACGATTGAACTCAAGATTGATAACATGAAATGACTACACATGACTTCTAGACAAAACATATGATCATAAAATTGTCAATGAGTCAAATCTAAAATGTTTTTACCAAACAAAAATGAAAGAAGACTAAAGAAAATACAAAACTCACGCAGATCTACCAATAGAAACCTAAATTGACCACAAAAGGAGGTTCAAATGTAGAGTTGTAGTTTATAAACTGATTAAAATGATCAAGAAAAGAAAACAATAGGTAGAACATATCAAGACAAGCAAAATTTCAAGTATACAACTCAGATCAAGTAAAAACATAAAGATAGACTGAAGAACACTTATCTTTGAAGACAATCATGCTTTTATACCACTTGATGGAGCCTATGGTGTGGCTAGCTCCAAAGCCTCCATGGAAGATGAAGAGGCTGGCAGAAGCATGATGTATTTCGGTTCCAAATGAAGAGAAGAAAGGAATATTCGGTGGAATGGTGAGAAAGAAGTGTTTGTTTAGTGATAAAGGTGGATATGGAGTGTTGTTCGGTTAGTAGTCTCTAGAAGAGCTAGAGGAAAACCTAATCACAAGGAAGGTTCCTTGTTAGACCAAGCTAAGGGATAAGAAACCTTAGAAGACTTAAGAGAGGTATGCGGATATGCAAAATGACAGCACAACTCTACTCATTATCTAAAGTATCATACAAGGGAGTGGAGGTGTGCATTTATAAAGGAGGGAAGGTGAAGGGAGCGACCAAACCCTAAATCCCTCATTAAAGGTCGATCCCTAGAAAGTGCAAAGTGGTTGCACACTTGCCTCCGTGCTAGGTGCATCAATGAGAGCTTCTAGAAAGCTTCATGTAACCCTAGACGCCTAAGGAGTGTGTGGTTGGGCTAGGTTTACCAATGCACACCGTTTTAGCTAAGCACACCTCTATTTTGTCACCTATACTACTGGTTTAGACTAAACGTCCAAATAAATTGTTATGCATACCTTGTTTTCCTATTTACACTTCTTTACTATGTATACCTCTACTTTCCTATATATACTTCTTTAATTGTCACATATACAAATGGGCCAAAAATACAAGCCCAATCTTCTTGTATCTTCTTGGCCATGGTTAGCCCCTTTCTTAGGGGTCTTCCATCAATAATATTAGTGATTTCTAGGATCATTACAAACTATGTCTCTTTTATTTTCTCTCTCTCTCTTTCACTCACTCTCACTTGAATATGATGTTTTGTTTTCTTTTACCCCACACTCTCCATCTTGATTTTGAGAGGCAAGTATTTATAGGAAGCTTTGTAATTATTACTTGGTTGCATTGTGATCCTAGAGATAGAAGCAAGTCTTATCACGACATACTTATTTCCTTCTCACTCTCTCTTTTCTAAATTTTTTTATTTTATGTTATATTTTTTTTATTTTTATAAATATTTTTTATTTAAAACACTAGTAAAATATTTAAAATTATCCAAAAATATTTTAAATGAGACAAATAGAGGAAGAAACAAATATATATATATATATTATATAATTTAAAAAAATAGGTATTATTCATATATATACGCATACTCATATTTAGTTATTATAAAAAAAATTAAAATTAATAGTTTAGATAATACCACATATACAAGTTTATTTGTTATTCCTAATAATAAAAATAAAAATAATATTAATTTTGATTATAATAATTAAATTAAAAATATATCATTTAATAAAATATAATCATTAAAAAGACACATATATATACATTTAATAATTAAATGGTAGTATTTATGTTGTTATTAAATTTAATATTTAATATATACTTAATGTACACAAAGTTTATTATTATATTATTAAATATGATATATAGATAAACGCCCGCACGTTTTATCTATGCATGCAACATAAACACAATAATATTAATAATTATATTTCGTATAATTAATATATAATTAATATCCAACAGTGCACATATTTAATACATTAAAAAGTATTAACGTACGCATTTAAATAATATTTAATTATAAATTTACTTACATCCAATATTTTCATTTATTAAAATTAATGACATTATTAAATATAATATTTATGAGATTTCAATTTCTTCAAAAATTAATAAAGGCTTATTAAATATAAACTCATATATATAAAACATATTAATAAAATATAATTATCGCAAAATCACAACAATATGTATTTGATCTTTAAAAAATATTATTTATTATATTTATTAAGTATAATATAGGATTAAGATAATATAATTAATATTTTGCACATCGATATGTATGCATTAGTATTATTAAATATTATTAATATATATAATATTAATTTATTAGGAAAGTTATAATACCAAAGATGTGTAAAAAAATTCCTAAAGAATATTACAGTAAAGATGAGAATCAGATATACTCATATTATATATTATATTAGTAATAAACTCAAGTTATGTTATATCAAACATCTTGGTTCACTAGTTTAACATTTTTCAATATAAATTTATTTAATATTGTATTCAAAATAATATTTTTTCTTCAAAATAATATTTTTTTTCATCCTAGTACTCATGTCCATGTCAGTTTAGATTTATATAAAGGATAGATTCATAGAATTTTCAATCAACTTATCTCAGTTACACCAACAACAACACTGTGAACTATCTTCATCCTACTAGTAAAATAGTTATTTTTATCATCATTAGTTGAACTTTACTTATAGAAAGATTCTTAAAAATTGTATAAACAATTAAAAATTTTATATGTTTTACAGTATTCATTTTATTTTTTAAAAGTGTAAGTAAATTTGTGATGATGTTGGCATATGTGATTGATGTAAATTGATTATGTTTGTAGGAAAAACTAACAACCCTGCAGAACATGCTAGATGATATGGTAAACACATTCTAGATTGAAGCTGTTTTGCAAAAGATTAATTACTGTGCAGACAGTGAATGGGTTATCCAAGTGAAAGAAAATATATGTTTAACCCTTTTATTCTAAGCTAGGACTTCAAATATTTATATATAAACGAGAGATTTGAAATGTGCCAACCCTGCAACTAGAGTATACAGTATTACAATTTAGACGTATGAGAATCTCTATCAGCATTTCTATGTTGTATTCCGCTCCATCTTCGTATATGTAGATCTCTACATCGTGATTAGCATTATACTAATGCTATGCACTCTACTGCATATACTTTCCAAGGCATCATTTGCACTGCCAAATTTTCCAAGGCATCATTTCCTCTGATATGTAAGTTTCCCTAGCTAAATAAGTTATGACAGTATTTAGGCCTTTAGCAGGTTCATCAGAGCATGAATTGGTTTTGTCTTTGGGCATGGCTTCAATTGGCTCCTCCCTCATATATGTACTCTACCATATCTTCCACCAGCATAACTTCTCTTCTTATTATAGCTTTTCTCCAATCTATTTCAATCACCCTTTAAGGCCCTGTTAAAGAAAGAGTAGTGGAGATTCTAATTTTTCTAAGTATCATTAATGTAATATTATTTATTATTCTACTTGTTCTTATTAAATGTAATTTTAACTTTTCAATGTAATGTTATTTATTATTTTTCCTGTGTCGCATCATGTAAGAAAAAAAAATCTCAAATTTAATATTATTTTGACTTATATTAAATGTCATTTTAAATTTTTCGATTTAATATATATCAGTTAAAAGTTAGTTTTATAAAGTCATTTTTCAATCTATTTATTAGCTTTTTTAGTATATTGACAGATATTATTATGGGAAATAAATAGATGTTTTTCATTTATATCTATAATAATATTTTCTAGAACACTGTTATTTTGTTGCATTCTTTCTGCCAAAGATGATGAATGATGAGGTTAATTTTATAAATTTGGTATGCTCTATTTATTTATTAGTTTTTTAGTTTGAGTGAATAAACCCAAAACATGCTTATAATAAGTGAGTGTTAGTGTGTCATCCTCCAATCTCTCCTTTATTTAAGACTTTTATAAACTTGTTATAAAAATTATGAGAAGTACGGTTTGAATGGTTTCAGACTTTCATTAATCCATGACTCACGGTTATACAGAAGTTTGTTTATCAATAAGAAAGAATATATATAAAAAATAAACACTAAGAGTATCTCGATCCTTTTACCAAATACGGTTATATAGAAATTATCCCATAACTTATGTAATTCAGACTATTATTTTATTAAAGTTTTGTTGATAAATTTGATTTGATGATGTTGCTGAAACAGTTGATGATTAAATGGTGTTTCTGCAGTTTTGATTTGATGTCAGATTATCTTTAATTAGTTAGCTAATTCTGATATATTAGTCTGCTATTTTCATTAATACAGGAAATATACCAAGAATGTGTTTTAATGAATTCAGCTAACTATTTTGTTCCAGACTCTTCTAGTAGGACATAACAGAATATCAGCTGTTGGAGTTTGTCTCTTTCTCTATAAATACAAGTCTCATGGGAGATTCAAAAAAAGACAAGAGAATAGAGAAGAGAGAATTACGAAAAAGCTATTACATTCTCACAAATTCATTGAAGAATTCAGTTTTAGAAAGAATCAAGAAAAGGGTCTTCATTAGTGTATTCTGAATTTTGTTTTTCCCTGGTTTTGGGTTAGTTTTGTGAAATTACAAAATCTGTATTTCTGTGATTGGGGTGATCACTATAGACTTGGTGTGAGTCTAGTTTATATTGAATTCTATAGTGTTTAGAATTTCATCTTTTTGGTTTTATTAGTCTTTAGAAGAGGGGTTCTTGTAAAGACTTGTTCAATTAGTGTTATTGTAATCTGTTAGTGTTACAGATTGAAACTGGATGTAGCTCTTGAAAAAGAGCGAACCAGTATAAATTCTTGTGCATTCTTTGTCTTCTTTAATCTTCTTTTATAATTTTCTGATATAAATAATCGCCTGTTTTCTGTAATAAGTAAACTAATTTGTTCTTGACAGCAAAAATAAAATCTGATACTTGACAGAATTCGAATAAAGTACTATATCAATTCATCCCCCCTTCTTGATATATCTCTGAATCTAACAAGTTTTCATTAAATTCAACAAAGTTGATATGTTAATATACATAGAATAGTTTCATTATTTTCTTTCCCTAAGCTATAACATGTCGCATCATCTCGTATTCATCTAAGTTATGCTTTTGTTAATTAAACATGAACTTAATTATTGTTTTTAAACTTTTATTTCTTTTTCATATAACAATTATTTCAATAACATGTACTTTTTTTTCAGATAATGAAAATTAATCCGTATATCCTTTTACTAATTTGCGTTCATACATATATATATCACTTCTTTTATTGTTTTTACTGTTTTATGCTTTAGTTATCATAACAATGTTTTTACTTTAACGTTGTAGTTTTTTGTGGTATAGATAGTTATTCTTATAATGATCAATTTTATTTTATTTATATATGTTGAAATAGGAGGTTTTAGAAAAGAAGATTAAACAGAATTTTAAATTCTTTCGTATGAATACATCAGACTGTTTACAAGATGATATGATAGACTAGACTGTCTATTATTAGAAGAGTCAACACAAGATCTTTGGATTGATCCACTCAAAACTCAGAGGCTATGTTCAGTTTGTTGGGAAATAGAGCTAATTATGCGGAAGCAAAAAAATTTCCCTATGTCTATCTAACTTAAAATAGGCTTAAGGGAAAAAGGAATAAGAGACACACAAAAATACACAATATTTTTAATATGGAAAATCCATTCAATTTCAGAAGGAAAAATCACGGGACCAAACCAATATAAGAATTCCACTATAAAAGTAGGATTACAAAAGGATCTCTCTTTCTAGGAGGATAATACACTAACTCACCCTTAGGATGACTTACAACAATCTCACTATAAAATGATGAAAACTCTTTCTCTCTCTCTCAACTCACTACTACTCCTCTGTCTTTCCAATTCTCTCAAGACCCTTATTTATAGGAAAGGTTTGAGGCTTCTCTGGAGTGATAATGGATATTAAATGTTATTCTCCTTTTCAAGGATGAATGTACATCTCTTCAAGAGTCAGGGAAATAATTCCAAGACCTTGGAATAACCTATTTATTACTTCCCATGCATAGGAATTACATCCTTTAATTAAGGAGGGGTATATTTCCAACATTCTCCCCCTTCCTGACTTAATTCAAGCATCATTAGTCCTACTCCTTTCTAGCAATACAAGTGTTTCTTGACTGGAATTATCTTGGTTAACACGTCAAACCAATTATCATCTATGTGAACTTTCTCCAACTGTAATAAGCTATCATCCAAAGCTTTCCTTGTCCAATGATAGAGAACATCAATATGCTTTGAATGGGAATGATATCTGGAATTCTTAGCTAAATGAATTGCACTTTGTTTGTCACAATACACTACAAAATTTTCTTGATTGTGGCCTAACTTCAAATTCTGCAATGCACTATGCTTCAGTGGTTGATAAGGCAATACATTTTTGTAGCTCTGACTGCCACGAAACAACTCCCCCTACAAAAATAGTTACATATCCTGATGTAGATTTTCTTTCATCTACATCACCTGCCATGTTAGAAGTAGTGTATGCTTCCAAAATGGATTTTCCATTACAAAAACAAAAGCAATTCATAGTTCCCCTTAGATACCTTAGTATCCATTTCACAAAATTTCAATGTTCCTTACCAGGATTTGACAAGAATCGACTCACAACTCCAACTGCATAAGTAATATCTGGTCTTACACAATATTTGCATAAGTATTCATGTAAGTTATGCTTTTGTTGATTAAAAATGAACTTAATTACTGTTTTTAAATTGCTATTTTTTTTCATCTACCATTTATTTCAATAACATGTATTTCTTTTCAGATAATGAAAACTAATCTGTATATCTTTCTACTAATTTGTGTTTATATATATATATATCAATTTTTTTACTTTATACTTTAGTTATCATAATAATATTTTCAATTGAACGTTTTTTTCTTAGTATAGATAGTTACTTTTACAATGATCAATTCAAATTTTATTTATATATTTTGAAATAGGAGGTTCTAGAAAGGGAGGTTGTAGAAGAGGAGATTCAATAGAGTTTTAGATTCTTTCGCGTGAACATACTAGACTATTTATTAGATAATATGATAGACTAGACCATTTAACACTAAAAGAGGCAACACAAGACTTTTATACTGGTTTACCCAAAACTCACAGACTATGTCCTATTCTCCCTTAAGAATTCTTTTTAAGAGGTTCCACTAATCAAACAAATGATTATAAACGAGTACAAAAATCACTTATGGTTACCTCCCCCTAAGATTAAGACCTAAGCAGAAAAGATAAAGAATCTCTCTTACAACATATGAGAGTACAATTTCAGCTTATTAGGTATCGCTCAAGATATTACAAGAATTTTCGCTCACACCCACTTATAACTACTAGATGTTTTACTTTGACAGCTTGTATGCTTTAATTGCTTTTTGATCTTATGTTGTTGTCTTCAGCTTTCATTCTTCAAGTCTTCTTATAACTTTCGCAAATCCAAACGTTGCATGAAGCTTTAATTTTCTTTTCAATTCTTCCTTAATGTGCAGTTTGCATAATCAGTGATATCTAGAATTCTTCTTGCGTAGCAGAATCTGCATTCTTAGAGCTGTTAGATGCTTGATTAGGAAAAAGGTAATGTTTTCAAAACTCGTTGACCAATTCTTGAAAGAAAACAATTCAAACAAATACAAATAATATCACATATTGAATTAATGCATTATCTTTTGTTTCCTTCATTCTTTGATTTGAATGTTGTGTATTAATTTCAAATACTTTCTTATTTCATAATTGATTTAAAATGATTTTATTTCAAAGAACTCGTTATCAATTTTGAATATAAATTTCCAGTGTGATTCGACTTGCTTATTTTAGATTATATGAAGTTCATACTAGTAGACCATGTGATAGGCTTAGTAAATACCTACTAGGGTCTTAAGACTTGCTTTGAGAAATAGCTGCATGAACTAAATGTGTTAGATGATTCAGAAGCATGAGATAATATATTGTTTTTATCATTAAAACATCTCATACTCCAGAGTTTAGGGATGTTAAACTATCTAGCGTTACAACATTATTAGATCGTCCAAAGATGCGAGACTGTTTAGTGCTCCAACAATATAAAGATTGTTAAAAATTGTACAAACAACTATAAAGTCTTTTATGCTTTATAACATTTATTTTATTTTTTAAAAATATATGTAAATTATGACTATTTCCATAAAATATTATCTTAATATGTTCCAATTATATTTGTAGAAGTGAACAATCTAGATGCGCATGGTAGTGCATATGTTGAATTTACAAAAACAAATTAACAATGTTTTCAAAAAACTTAATTACTTTGTAGACATCCTATTAGTTTGACAAAAAATTATTGGAAAAGTGTGGTAAAATCACTATGAATGGATTCTGCAAGTGAAAAAAGATATGTTAGGATAAAAAGAAGGTTGAGAAGAGATTCTAGATTTATAAGTATTAATTTTAATATAATATTATTATGTAAAAACAAGATTTTAGTAATTTTATATATCAATAATAATTTAAGATACATATCTCGATCATTTTAAATGTGGAAGTTAAAAAAATGAACATCGAGTCATTGTTGCACGTTTCTTATTTCCAAACCTTTGCTCTCAATATACAATGGTTTTGTATAATAAAGAGGAGAGTAGGATCATTGACTAGAAAACATTCAAATTATAGAACTCCAAACCATCATGGAGTTAAAGACATTGCACGTATCTTCATAATGGATTGAATTTTCATACAATAATGGACCACATTCATCAAAGAACTTAATTTATATCAATTCCAAGAAAAACACATATGCAGCACATGCAGAAAAATATCAAATATGTGATGGTTGGTGTAACTATTCAACAATTATTTTCAACATTCTCTCATTTGATCCATTTATCCAATTGTCAATCAGAAACAAAATATATGAATCATGGTGATAAGTCTTCTAATAATGAGTATTACCTCCCATGTATCAAAATATATTAAGTCTCTCATTATAAACTCTTCACTCTCATAAATAAATTATATGTTTATTCTAGATTACAAAAATAATTTTTTCTCAAAATAAACAAAAATATAAATAAATAAATAAGAAAACATCAAATTGAATAAGATTTTTTTTAAAATAAAAGTATTTACAATAATTTTCGTATCATGGAAACAAGTTCCATTCATATTAGATTATCCTAAACTTTTTTGATAGCATGTCTTTCATCAAAATATTTGTAATCATCAACTTAATGCTAATGTACTTAATAACTATTTTTTAACACATTTTCTTATAGCAAGATATAATGTTAGTGTATGACAAAGCCTGTGTCGCGCAAACTTTTCAAAAACTTTTGAACTGATTAACCATTACTAATATAGTATAGGAATCAACTCGAGTCAATCCAAGGAGTGTTATACCGAAATATAAATCGAAGAGGTTCATGTTAAAAAAAATAAAATAAAATAAAAAAGGGGGGGTTTGTTCGATCAAAGAAAACAACTGCAGGAGCAGCTTAACTAGTGTTATGCGCTGCTCCTTATTCGGACATGAACGAGATTACTAAAGCAGGAAATGCTATATAAAACAATGAAAATCAAAATGCAATGAACAATCGGAAGCTATGAATATCGAGCATCACTATCAGTAAATGTGAAATGCAGAGTGCAGAACAGTGAATGTGTAATTTCCAGTAAACAGTGAAAATTGAAATGCTGTTGAAACAATGAAAGTCGAAAGGCAATGAAATGCAGTGAAAATCGAATTGCAGAGAGAATCGAGTTGCAGTGAAACAATGAAAATCGAGAGACAAAGAAATGCAGAGAAAGTCGAAATGCAGAGAAAATCGAAATGCAGTGGAAAACAATGAAAATTCAACTACAATAAAGAAAATGAAAATCGAAATGCTATGGAATGCAGTGAAAATCGAAATGTTGTTGAGCAGTGAATATCGAACTACAATAGAAAAAGTGAAAATCGATATGCTATGAAATGCAATGAATATCGAAATGTTGTTGAAACAGTGACTATCGAACTGCAGTAGAGTAGCGAAATGTAAAGGAACATCTAAATGCAATGGAAAATCGAAATGTAATGAAACAGTAAATATCAAAAGGCAATAGAACAGTAGAAATCGAATTTCTGTTAAAAACTTGCACGCAATTAAAAAGGAGATTTAAATAGTTCATTCACCATTCTTAAAACAATGAACGCTAATCACACACTTCCTTAGTCTCATCAACTGATATAATCTCAACAAATCCTACATTCATGAAAATGCAATCACTCCTACACTGTTCTAATGAAAACTGAAAAGAAAAATAGAAGAAACGCATCAGCCCCTCCTGTGTCACGACATCTCCTGAGCTGCTGTTATGGAATTCTGTGCCTCTGTAAAATTCTGTTTTTGCTGTAATGAAATTCTGTGTGCCCCTGCACTGCTCACGTAGCTTTTTATGTCTGCAAAGGTTGCCCTAATGCCTTGATTGGGCCCCGCACATCACCCAATGGCCAATGCTGTACGGAGCTGTCTTGGGTGAATTACCGTGCTGTTGTATTTTTTCTTCTCTTTTTACTGTTCACCACTGTTGTATGAGGCTAGCAATTGGGCTGAGTTGGTAATTCCTCTTTCTTGCTTCAATTGGGCTGAATTCAATTCAATTTACAGCTTGTGCATCTCTCCATCCCACTCCAGGATCAATCCTACCACAAAAGGGGGTCAGCTCAATGTAAACATCTAAGAAAATTAGAATTGGAAAAACAAGTTAAAGCTAAATCATTTAAATTTTACTTTTCAGCTATAAAATGAAAATATAACACCCTATTTTACTTATTTACCTTCATTCATGAAAACTGTAAAATTCAGCTTAAAGTTCCAAGAAAGTGAAATTAAAAACGTCAAGGAGGTGCAATAAACCATAAGGTATGAGTATAGAAATCGAGTTATCAGTGTATTTATTTTAAAAATCACTCTTATTATTCTTAGCCATGTAAAAACAGCTGGATCTAAATCAAATTACAGTAAAGAAACAAACATAGGAGAATGGAAACAACTGTAGCTGGTTTTTGAGATATGTCTGCAAAAGCTTTTATAAAGGATTGTGCATGGAAGAAAACTGAAGTTGTTTTGAAACACTTTTAATTGTAACACGGTTAGCTATCATATGCTGAAGGTGCACACGTCATCCAAGCCTACAAAAGTTGTTCACATGGTGGCCCTGCTATCCTGCATAACTTCTTTCACTAAAAACCTACTCATTTATTTATATGTTCTTTAATGTAATTGACCATTTTGTCCTACTATTCTCAATTCTTTAAAGATATAATTGCAAAAACTCATTATAAGTATTATTTATATATATTTTTATAAAAGAAACCAGCAACGTGAGTGTAGAGCACGAGACTTAGCGAAAGACATACGAGTTAGGTTTTACAATATTTTAAACTATTTTTCTACAAGAATTTTTTCTTCTTTAATTCCAACATATTTTAAAAGATGAATTAAGTTTTCTTCTTTAACTGAAATGACACTTATTAACTAAGCAGAAAAATATTACTAAAATGCATTGACAATTAAAATGGAACTAATTTCTTTTTCTTACATCATATTATATATTATGGAAAAAATAGTAGTATATTGAAAAGTTAAAATTACATTATTTTAAAATTTATTTGTTCTTCTTATGCAAATCATCAATGAAATGTTTCTTCTATTTCTCATTAACCCTTTCCATGGAAGGTCTTTCCAATCTTCTTTCATCTTCATTTCTCTCCAATCTCCTTTAAACCCTCATTTAATCCATTCTGCATTCCTTTCTCTGCATTCTACAAACAATTCCTTGTGAAACTGCTGAGATCCTTCAATTCACATTGAAAATTATCAAACTTTTAGAGTTCTCCAGATCCTTTTCAGAGTGTCCTTGCAACTCATGTATCAGGTTTGAGCTCTATTCTTTTGTTTGTTGTTCCTACACAAATAACCGATTTACAACATAATGATTAAGACCATCTAATCATCACTTACATATACTTCTTTTAAATCGCTAAATAAATGTTGTAAAATAGTAGTCATACTTCATATATCACTATAAATTGATATGTTCTATAAAACAAATGTCTTTTGGTTTAATAACTAAGAATAAAGAAATAAACAAATACGAGAGAAAAGCATAAATATGCATAGAGACTTACAAAGATTTTGAATAAGATTAACGAAAAATAAAATACCTTTGGTATTTCCTTGATTTAATGTTATGATCAATATCAACCTTCTCTCAAAACTATATATTTTGTCGTTGTCATTATCTTTGCTTATGTTCTGGCTGGTCATTTGACACCTTCGTTGGAAATTCTGTGAATCTTCACTGTATATATAGATGCAAAGTGAAGAGTAGGTCAAATAAAACAAATGGAAATTAATTAAATAATTTTATTAACATTTTAAAATCAAATAATAATTATGATTATTAACTCATCATTTAATACTTTAATTGATAACTCTATCAATCTTCGCTGTAAGCATTCATTGTTAAATAATTATTTATTAGTATGTTTATTAAATTTAATAAAATTTCATAGGTTCTCTTTTAGTAATCTATCTTTTAATAAAAAAATGTTTTAAACTTTTTTTTAAATTCAAGATAACATTATCTTTTTCTTTTAATTATGTCCTTAATTTAATTAATGTGGAAAAAGAAAATAGTTATAATAATGGAAAGAGAAAATATAAGAATTTATAAATATACAATAAAATAAGATAACAGAAATGGGTAAATAGGTAATTCAGTTAAAATTGCATTAAGAATATAAAAAATTAAATATTTTCCATGATTTTGATAAAAAAACTTAAATTTTATTATTAAAGCTAAGTATTTCAACTAAAGTTTATGGATAATCTGTATAACTGACAACAAGTATAACTGACAACTTGTGTAGATGTAAACTTATATTTTTAGACAAATTTTTAATATAGATTTTTTTATACACGAATTGTACAACTCGTGGATTAAATAGTTTTTACTCGTGGTTTATGTGGACTATGCAATTTGTATTACCAAATCCAATTGAATCCAAAATATCATACTTCTTGCTTCTTTAGGTTATTACAAAATCTAATTCAATAAAAAAATATAATACTTTTTGCTTCTATTAGTTGTAATCAAGTACAATTCAATCTAACTATTTTTTTACTTTTATTGGTTGTTCATTATTTAATGAATTGAGTAAATTGTTATCATATAAATAATTGTTGAAAATCTCAATATATCTTTATAAATCTGATTTAACTCTTGTTGTAGATGGATGCATTTTATAAAAATTAAATATTGTTATACTAACAAATTTTTTATATTACAAATTTATGTGAATATGGACATAAATGAATGAACTCTTTCGTATATTCAACTATATATATTATAAATGATTAGATGAAAAATTAATATTATACACACTTTATTAATGTAGAATTAATATAAATGTTAAATAAAAATTTTACTATATTTATTAACTACAATTTTGTAATTAATATCCTACGCGTACTTATTTATTTTATGCATTTAACACACATCTACACTAGTATTAATATTTATATTTATTAAATATACTCCTTCTATTTTTAAACAAATATTGTTTTAGAATAAAAATTGTTTCTTTTTATTTTTTATTTATTATTTGTAAATTTTAATATTGTATTAATTATTTTTTATTAATTGTATTTTTATTTTAAAAAATAATTAATTATTCTTTTAATGGACTTTAAATGATTCTTAAATCCTAAACCTTAAACTCTAAACCTTAAAATATTAAACTTTAGTATAGTAACAAATTTTTTCTAAGCTAAATTGTTTTATTTGCATCGATAGTTGTTAAAATATTAAACTTTAGCATAATAACAACATCTCATATATTTGAATACCAACGAAAGATTGCAATGCCAAATGGAAAGACATACTTTATTATTCTATTTTCTTAGTCTAAACTTCCTAACAAATCACTATTAGAGTTACTTTTGAAAATTTTCATTCTTCTACTTCATAACCAAAGTCAAGACAAAAACATGGAAAGTAAAAGATATGGCAACAAATTTTTAAATAAGTTCATTCTTTCCATACTGCAAAAAGTTATGTTAGTGGTGATAATTTTAATATTGCGGTTTTAAAAAACTGTCATAATTTATTGTATAATGTTTAAATTTTATAACTATTATATTTTGTATTCAAAATATGATATTTATTAGAATCATTTAATAAGTATATTTTTTTCTCATATTTTTCATTTCTTCCATCTCAATATTTTTTTCCTGAATTATTTCTTTTTAATTTTCATTCTTTTCTTTGAAAACTTTTTTTCCACTCTAATAAAAAAATACTTTTCAACAAAAATAAAAATTACAAACTCATTATACTCTCACTTTCTGCACTGAGACTCCATTTCATTCACTCTCACTCTCATATTGAAATCTTGAAACCATTTGGTTCAATCTCACATTCACTCTCCACAATAAGAAAATCAGTATTTCCCAACGGATTATTATTGACTAATGTATTTTCATCGGTAAAATTGTGTTATTGACAAAAAATAACCGATGGATACGTTATTCTATGTATGAATAGTATTATCGACGAATATATCTATCAATAAAGTGAGCATAAAAAAATTATATTTCATTTATCATTTTGTACTCTTTTGTCAATAATTTCCATTGGTAATTTAGTTTATTGTCCTTCCGTCAGTAAATTTCAAAGGTAATGTAATTTAGTTTTTTTGGTAAAATTGCATTACCAACAAAAAATTATCGACAAATATGTTATTCTATGTACGAATGGTATTACCAAAAAATATATCTGTTGGTAAAATGAGCACAAAAAAATCTTATATTTCATTTATTCTTTTATACTCCTTTGTCGTTAATTTAATATATTTTGCTTTTGTTTGTAAATTTCCTTACTAATGTAATATTATATTATTGATGGATTTTTACTGATAGAATAAAATTCATCAATTAATCATAAAAATTAGGTTAGTTATAACTCATCTTCTCTTTTGCAAAACAAAACATCAATTTTACAAAAGTGGTAGCAACAACGGACCAAAAAAGTCCTTTCTTTGGAACCCCACCCATGACATCATCAAATGTAACTTTTCAATATAATACCTTTGAAAATTCGATATAATGAAATATGTTATGATAATTCTAAATATTATATTAGATTTTTGGGTATTATATATATAAAAAAATTGTATTATATTGAGCCGAGATCATCCTGACAGTTGGATAAAGGAATGATCCATCTCGGGTGGCACTTAAGGAGCTCTCTAGCCTTATGTTGTAGGTAAAATTGGCACTGATAAAGCAAGTATTGACATAATTAGTCGTTAGAATACTTCCTCATACTCTATTTAATGCATTTATTCTTTGTTAATAAAAGAGGTATGAAATCTAATATTACATTAAAATGTTTCACGAAGACACATGAATCCGGAAAAAATTAATAAAGTTAATATTGGTTTAGGAAACACTAAAAATAAATAATATTAATCTATGGTGTATCGACTCTAACTTTATTTACTTTTTAATATTTAAATCCTAAACCCTAAATAGATGCTAACATAAATAAATATTAAAATCAGTGAATATTAACATAAATAAATATTAAAAGTATATTAAATTTATGTTTTTAATTTATTTTTTAAAAAAAATTAACCTTTGCATATAATTTAAATTACTAAGTCGATTTTAATAGGATTAGAGTTTGGGCGATACTATTATTTGAAAACTATTTGGTTGTTTTTTTTAAGTGAATGGTCATTCTAAAAGTTCTGTGTTGTGCATGAAGTATTAATGTATGTGAGACTTTTTCAAGAATAGCCGAAACCAATTTCTCATTCCATTAATTTAAGAACCACATCATCAACACTACACATTCATGGTTAATAATACATGAATTATCATCTGTTTACATTCGTCTAATAAAAAACAAAATAAAATGATGATTATGCCTTATGTTCTACGAATCTTTTAATATAAATATTTTTTAGTTTATATCATCTTTTACATACAAGATACAAGGAAGGAAAGGAGTTATACGAAAGGAACGTTCTTGGGTAACTATTTTTTCCAATCATTTCTACTTCCTTCCAATATATCTCTATCTTTGGTGGTTTTGAATCCAAGTTAATAGTTTTAAAATATACGGTTGGATTTCTTTTTCTCCTTCCGCAACCTTCTTCTCTCGTCCACCGTTGCTACAACCACCTGAAACTGTTAATTTTCTAACAGCATTCAGTATATGCATAGCTAAAAACTGCAATATATATAAATGAAATGATTTTCTGGTTTAATAACTAAATATAACTTAACAATGAAAAGAAAAGTTTTGAATGTAATTAATCAAATATCTATACATACAATACCTTTGGTATACTTCTTTGATTTGATTTCAAGATCAATCACATCACTCTTTGAGAAGTATATAAATCTGTATCTCTTCTTCATCGTCTTTATCTTTGTTCATGTAATGTCTATTTCACAAACTTTAAATATTCAAAGATAAACTAAATATATTATTTACCTTGTAAATTTTGGATCAAATCTCCACTTTATATATAGATAATAAAAATGACCAATTCAATAAAAAATATTTTATACTTTTAATAATTTCTTTTTAACTGATTATTTAATATAATTTAAAACAAAAATTAATTAATATATGTGTTTAATTATTAAATAATATTATTAATATATATAATATCATTAAATATATTTCACAATGTAACATAAATAATCATAAATAACGTATTTAATTATTTATGTAATATATTAATATATTTATATATATTTATTGTATATAGAAATAACGTATTTAATTATCTGTGTTATATATTATATATATATATATATATATATATATATATATTGTATATAGAAAGAGACCAAAAAGGAAAAGAAAGGATAAATAGAAATTCACTTACTTCGATAATAAAAAAAAAGTTATTCTAAACATGAATCTTATATTTTATTTTAGATAAAAACTGATATTAATAAAAATAATAGATATAATTTATTATTTTTTTTAAATGTCATCATACATAAATGACATTTACAGAACAATATCTCTTTTATTTTGGTTAATATATATAATTTTGTCTAAATCTCTTGGTTAATATATATAATTTTGTTTAAAGTACAGTAAATAAATAAAAACATATAATGTAACTTTTTTATTACAGATGTTATGTGAATTTTTCTAATATAATTTTTAAATTTTTAAAAATTTATTCTTTGTAACAATCTAATTTTTAGTCCTGTTTAAAAATTTTTTAAAATATCATCGTACATAAATGACATTTATGGAACAATATCTCTTTCATCTTTGTTAATATATATAATTTTGTCTAAAGTACACTAAATAAATAATAACATATAATGTAACTTTTTTATTATAAATGTTATATGAATTTTTTTAATAAAATTTTTAAATTTTTAAAAATTTATTCTAAGTAACAATCTAATTTTTAGTTCCGTTTAAATTTTTTTTAAAATGTCATCATACATAAATGACATTTACGGAACAATATCTCTTTCATCTTAGTTAATATATATAATTTTGTCTAAAGTACAGGTAATAAATAAAAAAAACATATACTGTAACTTTTTTATTACAAATGTAATGTGAATTTTTCTAATAAAGTTTTTAAATTTTTAAAAATTTATTTTTAGTAATAATCTAATTTATAGTTTTGTTTAAATTTTTATATTTATGTAAATATTTTTTAAAATTATATTTTAAAAAATAAAATGGGGTGTAACTTAAATAATTAGGTCAGGGATCTCGATCTCCGATGGGATGGATGTGGATACTAAATTTCTATCATTGGTCGAGGACGAGGGCGGATATAATTAAGTGAGTCGAGAACGGGAGGCGGAAAGGAAAAACCCACCCTGCCCCACCCAGTTGCCATGCTAGTGCCATACCACCCCACCAGCACCACTCCCACCACACCCATTACCACCACCACCATCCCACCCTCATCACTATCCCGTTGCCATGTAATGTTGGATTTGGAATGTAATGTTGGGTTTAGTAAATATATTAATATTAAAATGATATTTTATGAATAAGAATGTGAAACTCAAAGAAATTTCTCACTCAGACCTTGCATATGCTGTATTTTGGGTACTGGTGCAAAAGCTTTTTATTTCCAGAAAGGGGTGACGAGGTGGTGTGTTGGTGGGTGTGGTTATGGGGTGTGGTGGGGAGGCGGTGGTGGAGATGGGTGTGGTGGTGGTGGGGTGTTGTGGCACCAAGGAGTGACCATAGAGCATTTGATATGCAGCCACGTGGTACTATTTGATGCAACCATGTGGACATCACTATGGAATCCTGTTAGACGCGTGGAAAAGCTTTTAACGTTGTTTTCCCTTGAAGATCTTTGACATTATGTTCATAAGTTTAAACACAAAATAGGTCTAAAGTTTGTCCTAGAAACGAAAACCAATATTTACTAATAGTTCAAACTACATATTTAGCCTATAATAATTTAATAATAATATTAGTTTTAATATGGGAAATAATTGAATGGAAACAAAAATCAATATTAAGTATTAATTGAATGCTTACATTAATAATTTTAATATTTTGAATGTATACTCTGCAATATTAATTATATGTTATATGTGATAATTTAATAATTAGATTTGTTAATTTGGTCCCACTTACAAGTCTTAATCTTGATTGACATAGGCCATAATAGAAAAAAAGTCCATAGGATTAAAAAGTGAATATAATAAAAATATCATATCGACTCAAGTCAAGTCAGACCTTATGATACTCGAGTTGAGTTGAGCCAATATTGATTGTGTCAATTTAGATGTATTCGATTAAGTCATGTTGGACCTTTATCAACTAAGATGAGTCGGACCTACATTGGACTGAGTCAACTTGAGCTCATGTCAGGTAGAGTCAAGTTGGACCCATGTTAGGTTAAGTCGTATCATGTCAATATCAAGTTAAATAAAGTTAAGTCCACGACGGGTTAAGTGGAATCAGGTCCACAACAGGTTGTGCACAAAATTATTTTAAGAATTCTACAATTCTAAAATATTAAGAAGTTGATTGAAGTTTTATAGTGGATCAAATCTACTTTGGTCCTTGGTCTAACCCACTTTATGTGGGACTTATGAATTAAGGAATTTTCAACCTACTTATAAAGAGGGGACGTTTTTAGGAGTAGGGTTCGAGTTTACCCATAAATCATGGGTTAAATTAACACTTCTAATAATAATTAGTATTATTAGATTTAGATTAATTACAAAGGTTTCAATCTATTTTTGTTACGGTCCTATTTTAGGAAAAGTTTTTTTTTATAAATTTTAATATAATGGAAGTGTACGATAAGATTCACATTCTATAATGTAATATTTTATTAGATGATTAATATTTTTAAGAAAAAATGTTATTTTATTTTTATGATAAGAATCTTAAATTTTATGTCATCTCATTATATTATATTATATTGTAATGGAGATGTCTTATATACATAATGCTATACATAATGCTATGATTTCTAAAATGAATATAACTTTGCAAGACTAATTTTAGTTATGAGATTTGTGAGTCTCTCTATGTAATACTTCCTTACTATTATTACTTCAATAAAAAAATCTTTATTACTTCAATAAAAAAATCTTAGAGCATCTTCGTTAATTCTTTTATCAAATTAGTATAATTTTATTATTATATAAACAGACAAATTAAAAAAAGACTTATTTAAATAAATTATACTTAAAAGCACAATTTTAAAATGAAAAAAAATCATAATTTTACATGTGACTTTGAATAAATACAAAATTTGTATACTAATCTTCATAAACACGTTCTTTTTTTAAAAAAAGATCATGCATGCAAGCATGTTTTTATTTTATTTTGTTTTTTTAAATTGATGTTTTCACTTTTTTAAAAAGTGGGAAGGTGAATTACGCTTTCTCTTTATAAAATATTTTTAACACGCTGATTAATTTTTATTGGTTGATATTTTTATTTAAAAATGCTTATTTCAAAAATGAAAAACTTATAGATAATTTTTAATTTTAATTTAATATTTATTTTTATTGATCTACTTCTTATTTTTTATTTTCTAAATTACATTGAATTAATATAACTATTTTAGTTAAGATATATATACATATATTAAATTAAAATCATATATAATTTTTTTTATTTCATTACCCTTTTTACTATCATAATATTTTTATAATATTTTTCATCGAATAATTTTATTATTAAAAAAAGAGGAAGATGACATCTAAAAGTTTAAAGCATGTATTTTCATTAAAGTTTGATTAGTAATGTACTGGTTTATTAGTAGTGTATTACTTCATTTTAAAATTGTTGTTTTGTTAATAACATTATTTTCCTTTTCCAAATCTTTGTTGAACTACTACATAATTTAAATGGTATTATATCATTAGACAGTTTAGTTTCTGAGTCTTATATGAAAATAGTTTTAATAATAATAATGTATCTTAATATACATATATTTTATCTAATATTTGTTTTATACGGTTAAATATTTCAATTAAAACAAAAGGTCACAAAAAATCTTATATAATTGTAAGACGTTTTAATAATAGAAAATACAAAAGAAATTAAATTAAGAAAACTGAATCATAAATATATTTTTTACATCATCTTATAATGATTTTATTCAGAAAAAAAATATTTTATTTAATAACATTGAAGAATTAATTACTCATAAAATATTTCCACATTTAAAATTAAAAGAAAAAAATAATATTAAAAAGTTAATATAATATAAGATATTATCCTATATTATTTTAATTGTTTTCTTTTAGATTAAGAAGACGATAAAACATCAAATTTTTTCTTATCAAACATTTAACTATATGAAAAATTAAAGCTTCTGCTTCATAAATAATTATCTAAAAAATCAAATCTGATTATGAAAAGTGAGAATCAAATATATAAAAAGTAGTAAAGACTTCAATCAATATTTGAATTATCAAAAGCTTTATAAAAAATTTGAAGAACAATGTCAAATATAAAAAATTAGAAACTATCAAAGCCTAGAAGCATATTTAAAGCCTAGAAGCATATTCAAAGTTTTCAAATGTTTAGAAAATTCTATGTCTTATAAAGTCAAAATCTTTTACATGAAGACACCAAACTTTCCCATTCCCAATCCCTAACTACATATATATATATATATTCACAAAAAAAAGCAAAGTTGAGGTGGTATCCATGTATAGCTACCAAGCAAAGATGGTGTTGTGTGATCATCCAAAACATGGACAACCCTAGCCTGGTGTGCCTAATACTAAGAAGGTTCACTACTCTTTGAATGTAAAATTTCGTGCCAAAACCAAATCTCAAATCCCAACAATATTATTCACCTCGTTTCACCAAACAAAATTTGACTGCAAATCAACTACATTATAACACCAACATCCAGACTTCAATTCTGAATGAATTGGTCAGCAGTTTAAATGTACCTAATCCCTTGAGTATACATTTGTAACTGCCACGTTCCTACCAGTCAACCTATTTGTTTTCTATAGCATAAACCTTATCCATGCAGCTTGCAAGTTTGCGTACTCTTTATCTACTTTGTATGTGCCACAGTTTCACTTGTCATAATTGCACCATTCTGAATGTCAGGTTGCATAGTGTACAATTTTTTTCTGCTCAGTTGTCACACTTCGTTGTTTCACACTGCGTATCCTACATTTTTTGCGTGTATCCAACATATTGTGTGTGACAACGAAAGATAATTTGGCAAAACGGGGTTCAAGACACAGGGAAATACTGTGTGCATAATGTGCAATTTAGCTATAAAGTCCGTGAATCATTTATTTTGTCACATGTAGTCTGGCATCCCAAAGATGGAATAGGTGTTGCTTGTGGGTTGGTGTTATCGTGACCTAACATCATCAAGTCAAACAACACTTCCAAAAGTTCAGCTTTGTCCAACTCAATAAGAGAAGAAATCAGGTCTAGAAACATGTTTGAATAGGCGTAGTTTGAAATATTTGGATTCAGAGAAATAACATCATATTTAGGAATGAAAAACTACCATGGATGCACGAAAACATGATGTAGTCTCTTAAAAACTTGAATAATAGCAGACATACTATAAATTTAGATAATGTCCATAGTGTGTATCAAATTCTATTTTATTATGATGGATTGGCAGTACAACTCCATAAATTATTATTTTATTATAATATTTAATTTATATTTATTTTTATTACTATAATATAATATTTTATTAAAATGTGGATTGTTAAATGAATGAAAAGGATAACTCACGTCCTTGTAGCCTAGAAAAATGTTGTGTATGTCTTTGCAACAGCGTTCCACTTATCAATCAATTTTGACCTTGATGTTGGAACTTGAAAGTTTTGAAGTACATAGATATGTGAGTTAGAATACTCCCTCTTACTCTATTTAATACATTTATTCTTTGTTGATAAAAGAGGTATGAAATCTAATATCAGGTTGAAATGTTACAAAATCAAACTATATTTATAAATCATTAATAAGGAACTTTTTTCTCTCCTATAATCCTTTCTATCATCCTAAAAAATAGGAAATTATTTAATTAGCTCAACCAAAATCTCACTCAAAATAAGAAAAATCGATGTTAATTGAAAAATAGCATCGATCTTGCGTCACACAAAAAGCGAATACTAATAAGATGGTGTCAAATTTTGTACACTTAGCGGATGTTAATAATGTCAGTCAAGCGAACGTTAATACTATTGGCGTAGTCGACGCTACTAACAAACAATTAAAATAAAAAAGCATTAAGTACCTTTATTCCCATATTTAAAAAATAAATAAAAAACATTAAAACATAAAACTAAAACAAAATAAATAAACATTAAAAAATAAAACTTACAAAAATAAACATTAAAAACATAAAATTTAAACAAAAAATTAACATAAAAAACATAAAATTTAAACAACAAAAAAGAAATGGAAAAACTTATGAGTTTAATTGAATGAAACATATAAGTCTAAAGAGATGAATGTTGATGATGAAGATGAGTGTGGATAAAGGAGATGAGTATGAATGAAGGAAATGAATGTGTGGAGATGAGTGTGGATGATAAAGATGAATGTGAGGAAATGAGTGTAGATGAATGAGATGAGTGTATGGATATTTATATAAAAAAGTAAGAACAAAAACTGTTATTTAATATAATTAAATCGTGTGTTTAAATTAAAAATAATCTCCAGTTGATGTTTAATCTCACAAAGACATACGGATTGATATAAATAAAGTTAGCATCGTCTAAGCCAACGCTAAGTTATAATAAGTTTGTGTTTTGATTGATAAAATCTAATCCTTAGATTTAAAATAATCTACGGTTCATATTTGATTTCACGAAGACACACGGATCCGTAAGACACACAAATAAAGTTAGCGTAAACTTAACGAATGGTGATCCAAATAAATATTAAAAATAAATAATATTAGTATCCATTAAGCCGATGCTAACTTTATTTACTTTTTAATATTTATTTCAGTTAATATCAGCTTAGCAAATGCTAACATAAATAAATATTAAAAATATATTATATTAGTATCGATTTAGTGAATGCTAACATAAATAAATGTTAAATATATATTATATTTACATTTTTAATTTATTTTTAAAAAAAAACTAATCTGTGTCTTATTAGAGTCACTTAAGTTGATTTTAATAGGGTCACACTTTAGATAAAGTTATTATTTGGAAGTTATTTCATTGTTATTTTCTCTAAATGAATGATCATTCTAGAAGTTTTGTGTTGTGCATGAAGTATTAATGTATATGAGACTTTTTCAAGAGAAGCCCAAACAAATTTATCATTCCCTTACTTATATTTAAGAACCACATTATCAACACTACATATTCATTGTTAATAATACATGAATTATCATTTGTCTACATGTTAGAACTGATTCTAACCATTAGATGGATTTAGTTAAATAAATCAATTTGTTAGCTTATCATTTAGCTTTCAGATTGTTTTGGTTGCTTGGTATTCTATAAATATAGACCTTGTGTTAGAATGTAATATAGTAGAAAATAAAAAGCATATTTTCTCTCTCATTCTTCTTCTCTCTATTACTGTAATACGTGAGTGTGTGTTTGAGTTCTACTTTGTGCTCCAACAAATCGGTATCCAAAGCCAAGGTTCGATAGAGGATCCTTGCAACACACACAACGGGACCAACCGATGTCAGTTCCTCAACAAATCTTCCCATCTTGAATGGCGTGTGCAGATGAAGGTAATTCTTGGTTATCAAGAAGTTTTAGAAATTGTAGAAGAAGGGTTTCCAGTGCTCACATCAGATGCAACGAATGCGTAAAAGACAACTTACAAAGAAAATAAGAAGAAAGATTATAAAGTGATTTTTTTACTGCATCAATGTGTTGATATGGTGCACTTTGAGAAGATTGCAGGTGCTGCAACTTCACGAGGAACGTGATAGATTTTGAAAAAATGCAGCGAAGGTGCAAAGCAATTGAAAAAGGCGAGACTCTGAATGATGCGACAAAAATATGAATTAATGCAAATGGAAAACAACGAAAAGATAGTTGAGTTCTTCAACAAAATCATCTCTCATACGAATGCAATGAAGAATTGTGATGAAAAGATCACAGATCAAACAATTGTTGAAAAGATTCTTAGAACTCTTAATCCCAAATTTGACCGCATTGTTGTAGCCTTTGAAGAATCCAAGAAACTAGAAGATTTGAAAGTTGAAGAGCTTCAAGGTTCTCTTGAGGTGCATGAACAAAGACTTATTGAAAAAAGTTCAGAAAAGGTGACCATCAAGCACTGCAGGCTCATACTTCAAGAAGAGGAGGCCACAACTTCAAAGGACATTTCAGAGGTCGAGGTCGTAGAGGTGGCTTTGGAAGAAACAATCAAAACCAAGATCAAAAAGGGATTGATCAAGATCAACCCAAAAGCTCCAATAGAAGATGAAACTTCAATAATTGACGAGGAGGAAGAAAAAAAGTTGATAGGAAGAGGATTAAATGCTTCAATTGTAATCGAATTGGACACTTTTCTATAGAATGTACAGCCCCAGCTAGTCACACATATCGTCAAAAGAACCAATCATATGGAGATTATCATGCACACATGGTTAAAGAAGAAGATGAAACAAGTTGCGAAGAACAACCTTTGATGCTAATGATGATCACCAATCAAGAATCTTGCAACAATGAAGTATGGTACATAGATTCTGGATGTTCTAATAATATGACTGGACATCGAGATTGGATTGTCAATTTTGATCCAAAGAAGAAGAGTACTGCAAAATTTGTAGACAATAGAGCCACTCAAGCTGAAGGTTCCTGAAATGTAATGGTTAAAAGAGAAGACGGAAGACAAACAATGATTATAGAAGTATTATATGTTCCTGGAATGACCACAAATTTGATCAGTTTGGCTCAGCTCTTGGAAAAAGGATGTTCAGTAAATTCAGTTAAAGGTTTTCTAGAAGTCTATGACAAACAAAAGAAACTTGTGATGAAAGCTCCATTGGCCAAGAATAGAACCTTCAAGGTAAGCCTAAACACCACTGAATCTCAGTTCCTTACCACTGCTACTTTGTCAGATGATTATTGGTTATGACAACTTAGATTATGCCACTTAAATTTTAGAGATATGAGTCTTTTGAAATCCAAGGAAATGTTAATTGGTCTTCCTTAAATTAAAATTCCTAAGAAGATATGTGACATTTGCTTAATCAACAAACAACCCAGGAATTCCTTTAGTAATTTTACTGCTTCTAAAGTTAGTGAAATACTGCATGTTGTTTACTCAGATGTTTGTGGACCTTTTGACACTCCATCTTTAGGAGGAAATAGATATTTTGTCTCTATGATCTGAGCAGGAAGGTGTGGCTCTACCTAATCAAAGTCAAGAGTGATGTATTCAACAATTTTAAAGATTTCAAAACTCTTGTGGAAAAACAATATGGAAAGTGCATTAAAATTTTTAGAACAGATGGTGGAGGTGAATTTACATCTGGAGAAATTGAAGATTTCTGCAAGAAACATGGTATAGTTCATGAAGTAATTGCTCCTTACACTCCCCAACATAATGGCATTGCAGAAAGAAGGAATAGGACAATCTTAAACATGGTCAAAAGCATGCTTAAAGAGAAGAATCTTCCTCACAATTTTTGGGTGAAGCAGCTATGACAGCCGTGTATGTTCTGAATAGATGTCCAACCAAGAGGCTAGACTCCATTTTTCGAAAAGAAGCTTGGTCAGGTAACAAACCTTCAGTCAAACATTTCAGGATTTTTGGATCCTTATGCTACAGGAACATTCCTGATCATAGGAGAAAGAAGTTGGATGGCAAGAGTGAGCCAATGATTTTTGTTGGACATAATTCTACTGGTTCATACAAGCTATACAATCCAAAGAATCAACAAGTTCTATTTAGCAGGGATGTCTATTTTGATGAATTAAGCTCATGGGCAAAGTTTCAATCTACTTCTGAAACAAAACCGAAGATTCAGCTTGAATGGAAAAATAATGATTCAGTAGGAGAGATACATCAAGAAGTGGTCCATAATGAATCTCAGATGATGGTTTATAGACATGCAAGAACTAAAAGTTTTCCCTTAAGACTCAGAGATTATTAGGTTTATCTTGATAATACTAATACTGAAGATGGTGATTTGGCCCAACATATGGCATTTATGGCAGACACGGAACCTATTACTTTTGAGGAAGCTATCTCTAAGGAAGTTTGGAGATCAGCAATGGAGGAAGAGTTGAAGAACATTGAGAAGAATGACACCTAGGACATGGTAAATTTACCTCAAAACAAAAGGCCTATTGTTGTTAAATGGGTTTTTAAAACTAAACTCAAACCTAATGGGTCAATTGCTAAACATAAAGCTAGGCTAGTGGCCAAAGGATTCATGCAAAAAGAAGGTTTAGACTATACTGAAGTATTTGCTCCATTAGCAAGATTGGAGACTGTAAAATTAATTGTTTCACTGGTTAGCTGGAGAAATTGGAAACTGTGACAACTAGATGTTAAGTCAGCTTTTCTAAATGGATCACTTGATGAAGAAGTTTTTGTGGTACAACCTCCTGGATTCATATGTAAAGGTAAAAAACAAGTTTTGAAATTGAAGAAGGCCTTATATGGATTGAAACAAGCACCTAGGGCATGGAACAAAAAAGATTGACTCCTTTCTCATTGGTTTTGGTTTTCAGAAATGCTCTGTTGAGTATGGTGTTTATATCAGTAAGTGAAATTGAGATTTTGGTGTTGTTCTTGTATGTTGATGATTTACTCATCACTGATAATAGTTTGACTGTTATTGAATCACTCAAACAAGGATTGAAGAGTGAATTTGAGATGACAGATCTAGGCATTCTATCCTATTTTTTGGGAATTGAATTTGCCTACACCAAGAGAGGCATTTTTATGCATCAAAGGAAATATACTTATGAAGTCATGAAGAAGTTTAAAATGATGGGTTGTAAACCAGAGACTCCAACTGAATTTGAATGTGAAACTTGTGAAGAGTGAAGATGAGAGCTCTGTTGATGGAACACTGTTTAGAAAAATTGTTAGTAGCTCAAGGTTTATTTTTCATAGCAGGCCAAAAATAACTTTTAGTGTTGGTTTGGTCAGCAGGTTTATGAATGATCCTAGACCATCACACTTGATTGCAACTAAAAGAATCATGAGATATTTGAGAGGAACACTTGGATATGGCATTTTATTTTCTCATTTCACTAAAGGAGATGATAATATACATAGCCTATTCTGATTCTGATTGGTGTGGTGATTTAGTTGACAGAAAGAGCACCATGGGACAAGTTTTCTTACTGCCAGGGTCTCCTATATCCTGGAGTTCTAAAAAGCAAACAGTAGTAGCATTATCCTACTTGTGAAGCTGAATATGTTGCAGCTTGTGCAGCTGCCTGTCAAGCCTTGTGGTTATCTTCTCTACTTGAAGAATTAAATGTTTACTGGTAAAGCAGAAGATTTATTGGTAGATAGCAAATCAACAATTGATTTAGCTATGAATCCTGTATCACATGACAGGAGTAAGCATATAGACACTAAATTCCATTTCCTCAAAGATCAAGTGAGTAAAGGGAAGATTAGACTTCAACACTACAGGACTGAGAAGCAACTTGCTGACATTATGACTAAATCCTTGAAGAGTGAAAGGTTCAAGGAATTGAGAGAATTTTTAAATATTGTTAATATATAACTGGTTTGAATCAAAGGGGATGTTAGAAGTGATTCTAACCATTAAATGAATTTAGTTAAATAAATCAATTTGTTAGCTTATCATTTAGTCTTCAGATTGTTTTGGTTGCTTGGTATTCTATAAATACAGATCTTTGTGTTAGAATGTAATATAGCAGAAAATAAAATGCACATTTTATCTCTCATTTTTTCTTCTCTATGTTACTATAGCTCCAACACTAGATTCATCCAATCAAAATCAAAATAAAATGATGATTATGTGTTATCATCTACAAATCTTGTAATATAAAGATTTTTTTTTTAGTTTATATCATTTTTACATACAAGATACAAGGAAGGAAGGAACAAGTTACGTAACAAAAGGAATGTTCTTTGGAAACTATTTTTTCCAAACATTTTTGCTCCCTGGTGGTTTCGAATCCAAGTTGCTTGTTATCTCCTAAGCATGTACTTCCCTTGAATTATACGGTTGAATCTCTTTTTCTCCTTCCACAACCTTCTTAACCGTTGCTACAACTACCTGAAACTGTTAATTTGCTAGCAGCATTCAATATATGCATAGCTAAAAATTGCAATACTCTATAAACGAAATGTTTTTCAGTTTAATAACTACATATCACTTCACAATGAAAAAAAGAGTTTTGAATCTAATTAATCAAACGCCATACAATACTTTTGGTATGCTTCCTTGATTTGATTTCAAGATCAATCACATCACTTTTTGAGAAGTATATAAATATGTGTCTCTTCTTTATCGTGTTTATCTTTGTTCATATTTTATCTATTTCACAAACTCTTAATTCTCATAGATAACTAAAAATATTATTTTCATCCTGTAAGGATTTTAAATCTTCACTTAATATAGATATAAAAAAGAACGAGTTTAATAAAAAAATATTAACATAAATTATATTTTTAATAATTTCTTTTTAACCGATTATTTAAAATAATTTAAAACAAAAATTAATTAATATATGTGTTTAATTATTAAATAATATCATTAATGTATGCGTTGGTATTATGTAATATTATTAAATATATTTCGCAATGTAACATAAATAATCATAAATAATGTATTTAATTATTTGTGTAACATATTAATATATTAATATATATATATATATATTATATAAAAAGAAAAAAAAAAAAGAGAAAGGGAAAGTAGAAATTCACTTACTTTAATAATAAGTAAACAAAGTTATTATAATATCAATCTTACATTTTATTGTAAACCAAAATTTTATATTAATTAAATGATAGATATAATTTAATTTTTTTTTATTTTTTTAAATGTCATCCAACATGAATGATATTTACTGAACAATTATCTCTTTCATCCTCTGCTTAATAATTGAGTCTAAATTACAGTAAATAAATAAAAACACATAATGTAATCTTCTTTATTACAAATGTTATGTGAATTTTTCTAATAAAACTTTTAAATTTTAAAAAAACTATTCCTAGTAACTATTATATATTTTTTAATTTAGTGTCAACTGTATTATGTATTGTAATTCAATAACAATATGTTAATGAATGATTTTTTGCAGATTTAAAATTTGGAAGATATTTTTTATTTTTTTTAAAAAATTTTTGTTAATTTTTTGTTAATTCTTTAGAGAGAAAATTTGGAATATAATTTTTTTTTAAATTTAAAATTCACGTGAGATTTTGTTAAAAGAATCATATTACTCTTTTACATATTCTTAACATTATGTAATTTTTATGTAAATTTTAAATTTATAATAAAATTTGGAAAAACATTTTGTAAGAATTTAAAATCCTTGACATTTATTATTAGGTGTAACATTGAATATTTTATTACTTAACATTTATAGAATAAATATTTACTTACAATAAGAAACAAATTTAGGTATGAATATTTATAAGAAATTTTTTTTAGAACATAAAAAAATATTTAGAAAATATCCTCCAAATTTTAAATTTGCAAAAAATTATCTATTCACGTATTATTTGATAATTTTCTAAAAAAATTTTACTAAATTAAAAAAATATTGTAGTTGGATGATATAATGTTTTTTTTAAATCTTAAAAGTTTTATAGATAAAATTCACCTAGCACTGTAATAAAGTTAATTAATGGTTGAGAATCACTCCAAATTTTCATAAAAGGATTTGTCGTACATCTCCTAAGACCTATCTTTTTTGAGACTGTGACAACAAACATTTTAATCCCGCCACATCAAGGAAGTCTAGTACTTGACGAGAAGACTTCCTTTGTTCTTGAGGAAATTGTTCCTCATGAGTTGTGCCCAAACCAAGTTTTGAAGTTAAACTCCCAAGAGTGATTTAAGATAGTTGTTTGATTATGTTAAACCAAGAATTGTACTATTTTGCACAAGAACTATACAAGAGTGATTTTACTTTATTTTGAATAAGGAAAAAAAATGAATAATGACAAATAGAGTCATGGATACTCTTATATAAGAGAGTACACCATTATGAGTTACAAAAAGGGTTATAAACCAAAAACTAAAAGTATATAAACCTAGGGCTGAAATTAATTTCAATATCCCCCTTAATTCCAGTTCCAACACTACAAACCCCTAGTTTTTCTGAGTATCTTGAGCCTCTCCTTCTTCAAAGGTTTGCTCAAGATATCTGCTAACTGTAGTTGCATAGGACAGTGAATCAACTTCAGCTTTCCCTGGTTAACCTGGTCTCGTATGAAATGAAACCGTGTCTCGATATGTTTGCTCCTACCATGCGAATCTGGATTGTTAGTCAGATCTATAGCTGATTTGTTGTCTACAAAAAGCTCAATAGGTTTCTCCAGAACAATTCTCATTTCCTCCATAACTGAGTCTAACCGTATAGCCTGACATGCTGCACTCGATCTTGCTATGTATTCAGCCTCGCAAGTGGATAAAGCCACCACTGACTGCTTTTTGCTCCACCAATTGGTGCACCCATTAACAAAAATATGCACCCTGTAGTACTTCTTCTATCTATGTTATCCCCACACCAATCTGCATCATAGTAGCATATTAACCTGTTCTGTACTTGATTTGGTTTTGGAAATAAAATTCCAAAATCTAGAGTACCTCTAATATATCTCATCACCCTCTTAGCTGCTAGCATATGCTTCTTCTGCGGATTCTGCATAAATCTTCTTAAGACACCAACTGCAAAGCAGATATCAGGTCTGTTGCTGCATAAGTATCTGAGTGACCCAACCACTTGTTTATACAAATACCATCTACTTTCTCCTCACCATCTACAGTTTCTGTGATCTTCCCTTCTGCTAGTATTACAACTATATTACACTCCTTCATGTCAAACCTGGCCAAAATCTCTGTAGCATACTTCTTCTTATTCAGAATCAGGCCCTGTTATGTTTCCACAAATTCCATTCCCAGAAAATACCGTAGCCTTCCAAGATTTGTCATCTCAAACTCCTCCATCAGAAACTTCTTAAAGTCTTTTATCTCACTAATGTTACTCTTGTAATAAGCAAATCATCTACATATATGCACATCAACACCAAATCATAATTCTTTCCATGCTTCACATATACTCCGTGTTCTCCTGAGCACTTCTTGAATTCATGACTCAACATAAACGAGTCAATTCTTTTATTCCAGGCCCTGGGTGCCTGTTTAAGGCCATAAAGAGCCTTATTTAGCCGATACACCTTATCCTCTTCTCCTTTCTTCACAAAACCAGGAGGTTGGGTGACATACACTTCCTCCTCAAGTGGTCCATTTAGGAATTCCGATTTGACATCCATTTGGAACATAGGCCACTTCCTCCCATTAGCCAATGCCACAACTGCCCGAATTGTCTCAATCCTTGCCACAGGGGCAAAAACATCTGTATAGTCCAATCCTTTCTTCTGTAGAAAGCCTCTAACCACCAATCTTGCTTTCCTTTTATCTATACTATAGTTTGGATTCATTTTCAGTTTAAACACCCACTTCAGGTCTATGGATGTCTTGTTGCTAGGAAAATCTGTCAACTCCCAGGTTTTAGTCCTTTCAATGACATTCAACTCTTCTAGCATAGCCTTTTTCCACTTCTCTTCTCTCATCTTCCTTATAACCAACTGGTTCAGCTTCTGCCATTAATGCAAAGTGGACTAAATCTCCCTCATTAGTCATTGCATCATTAGAGTACACTTCAAAATCCACCAGAGACCTTGGTGGCCTTCGCTGCCTACCATTTCTCTGTAAATGTGGTTCAATATTTTGAGCTGCTTCATCTGAAACCCCAGTTTCAACTTTTGCAACTGATCTTTCTTCTTCAAAATATCCAACTGTCTTCTGTTTTGACCATGCATTCTCTTCACTCCAATCCCAGGCTCCCTCTTCATCTACCACAACATCTCTCTGCTTATGCAAATTTGTCTGGTCACAGGGTTATACAATCTGTATGCTCCTGTAAAATGATATCCAACTAAGATAATCACCTCACTTTTGTCTTCTAGTTTTGTCCTCTTAACCTCTGACATGTGTTTGTAGCATTTCGAGCCAAAAATATTCAAATGCTTAACCCCTGGCCTACTACCACACCAAACCTCCTCTGGAACTTTATTTTCCAGCTTTTGTGTAGGGCATTTGTTTAGCAAATAGATAGTTGTTGAGACAGTTTCCCCCCATAATGAATGAGGTAGTTGCTTCTGTTTTATCATACTCCTGGCCATGTTTAGTATCATTCTGTTCCTTCTCTCTGCCAACCCATTATGCTGTGGAGTGTATGGTGTTGTAACTTCATGTTGCACACCATTCTCTCTGCAGTAATCTTCAAACTCATTGGAAAAATACTCCTTTCCTCCATCTGTTCTCAAGATCTGAATCTCTTTTCCACTCTGTTTTTCTGTCATCGGTTTAAATCTCTTGAAAACAGAAAACACTTGTGACTTTGCTTTTATCAGATACAGCCAAATCATCCGACTATAATCATCAACAAATGTGACAAAATATTTATTTTTTCCAAGTGATAACTCCTCAAATGGTCCACATACATCAGAATAGACCACCTACAGTACCTTCTTTGCTCTCATGCGCATATGCACCTTGAAAGCATTTCTAGGCTGTTTTCCCACCAAACACCTTTCACAAACCTTTCCTGGCATAGCTAGTGTCTCGGGTAATCCAGTCACCATCCCTTTGTCGCCAGCTTCTTCAAATTGGTGAAATTTAAGTGTCCATACGTCCTATGCCACAGCCAACTCACTTCTTCTGCTGTAGTTACTGTTAAACATTGATTTTCCGCCAAGACCAACCTTGTCTGAAATGTCTTGTTCTTTGCTAAGGGCGATTTCAGCACAAGTCTTTTCCTAGCATCATATACTTTGAACACTTCCTCCTTCATTGGCACTGAAAAACCCTTTTGCACCAGCTGCCCTACACTCAATAGGTTGCACTTCATCCCTGGCACATATAGCACATCCTCTATCACCATGGTTTCTTTACCATTCTTCTTGATTACCACATTTCTGACTCCTTCAGCCTTTATTACATTATCATCTGCCAGCTTTATCTTGCTAGATCTACTGGTATCTATGATGGACATCCATTCTCTATGCCCAGTCATATGATTGGAACATCCAGTGTGAAGAAACCAACTTTCTCGTCCAAAATCTTCCTCACTGGTTGTCACCATTAGCACCACAGGTTCCTCTTCTGAATCATCTTGAGCCATGTGTGCTTCAGCATCATCTGAAGCTTTCTTCTGTTTGTCTTTTCCATGCCAACAATTTGCTGCATAGTGGTACCATTTTTCACAATTATAACACTGAATTTTCCTCACATAAACATTCTTCCTTCCACCTTTGCCTCTGCCAGTCTAAGACCCATGGCCACCCTTCCTTTTCTGTTCTGTTTGTTCACCAGAACTTGAATCTTGGGACAAAGAATGACCTTCTTTGTTAAATCTGCCTTCACCTATACTCTTCTTCCATTTTTCCTTGGCAGGACCTCGTTTCTTGTTGATCTGGGCTTTTAATGCCTGTTCATCACTTGCTTTTTCTGAATTCCTCATCAGCCTCTTCAATTCATGCGCCTCTAATGTGGCCTGCAACTCCTCCATTGACAGAGCCTTCATGTCTCTGCCAGATTCTTCAATAGCCACAACTACATTATCAAATCTCTCGGTCAGGGTTCTCAGAACTTTCTCCACTATGCTGAGTTCTATCACTGGACTCTTGATCTGATTCACCAGCAACTATAGTCTATTAAAATAGTTTGCCACCTTTTCTAATTCTTCTATTGAAATAAATTCAAACTGCCTTCTCAAGTATTGCAGCCTACTTTCTTGATTTTTTCAGCACCACCGTGAGCCCTCTGCAGTATTTCCCAGCATTCCTTTGCTGTCTTAGCCTTGGCAATCTTCTCAAAATTCACTGTGTCCACACATTAGTCCAAGAGACTTCGAGCCTTGCAATCTTTCTTTTTTCTTGCGGCTTCGTCCTTCTCCATAGCACCCTCCGTCACAGTCTCCCATAGTTCTTGATAGCCAAGAATGACCTCTATTCTTATGATCCAATGATCATAATTCTTTCCATCAAGAATAGGTAAATTTTGAAAAGAAATCACCATTACCATTTTCGGCCATACTGCAATACTTCTTCTTCTTTTTCTTCTTCTTCCCAGAATCTGAACACTGCTCTTGATACTACTATTAAACCAAGAATTGCATTATTTTGCACAAGAACTATATAGAAGTGGTTTTACTTTATTCTGAATAAGGAAAAAAAATGAATGATGACAAATAGAGTCATGGATACTCTTATATAGGAGAGTATACCATTATGAGTTACAAAAAGGGTTATAAACCGAAAACTGAAAGTATATAAACCTAGGGCTGGAATTAATTTCAACAGATTATGAAGTTTAGTATCAATGACTTCCCAACTCACCCTCGTGTTTGGATCTACAAAGGGTATTCCACTTAGCAGTGACCAACCTTCTTTTGTTCAAGCAACCGTATCAGATGAAGTTTCTGATCCATGTTTCAATACTTTTGAATGAATAAAACTCCAACCCTTCATGCATGTTCATTGCAAAGACAACAACCTTAACTTCCTCCTAGGAAGGCATAACCATCAGCATGTCATTATCTTCTATGGAAACGAGAGTGGTGATATTGTCTTGGATGAAATTCCACATATTCAACTCATTCTCAAATTCTCTACGCATTATCTCACATAATAATATATTTAATAGGAGTATACACAAAAAATATAACCAATTGTATTTATTAGACTTATAAAATATCTTAAAAAATGTTTTATATTTATTGTGTTTTTTAATAATAATCCTTTTGTAGATATTGATTTGAAATTCCTAAAACATGTGCTACTTGCACTCAATTAGTGTTCTTTAAAATTATGCTTAAATTGATTTTTACGAAACTCAATAAAAAAATTATGATCTTATTTGTGTATGATAATTTTATACAAATGTTTGATATCTTAGTTTATTAATTAGAACTTAACTTGGTGTAGACAACTTCAAAACCTCTTATATTGATCTATTAGTTGGTTGGCAATGTTGTAAAAAGTCCAAAACATATTTTCTTTTAACACAAAAATATTTCAATTCCAAAAGAAATATTTCAAAGATCAGGTCCTTCATTTTATACTCTTTTCATAAATGCTCTTAAAACATTTTACTTTCTTTTAAATAATTTTTTTATAACAGGCATGCCATCAATATTGGATATAATTATTCCATCTCTTTCTTTCTTTAAAACATGAAGTTTGGTTTGACATGTTGCTTGAGGACATCTAATATCTACTGTTGCATCTAAAATAGTTAAAACAATATGATCGGTCTCTCCCATAAACATCAATTTAGCAATCTTACAGTAAAACAATTATACCAGCGCAATGATACAATCTCATAAACTTCCTCATATTTGTATATGTAATTGAAAGTGGCATGGATAAAAATTAATATTACATTGAAAATTGAAATAACACTTTGCATGATAATTATTATGAAATGTACATTACATTGGAAAATTGAACTCATAGCTACTTATGAGTGAGTGTTGAAGCCTTGAAGCAAATTTGTTTTTATTCGCAACAAAGAATATATAAAATGGATCACCAAATGAGGATGCTCAACCCATATACAAGGACAAAAAAATGATGGAGAAATACAAATGTATCATTACCTCAACTTTTCTCCAACACTAAAAAACAAGATGTGTGAACTAACGAAGATTAGCACACATTAGAATACCAAAATATAACCTCCAATAGACATACCATACACATTTTTTATTTAGTACCAGTAATCAGAACACCCTAAAGCTCTATCCCATAAAAAATATTGCAGTGCGATGCCACACCTTCCATTTAGCTTAAATCTTGTTTTCAAACCCTGCATGAAAACATCTAGGCCGTGCAAAGCCTGAATCACATTCCAAGAAAAAACATATGTGTAATATAAACTCTCAGCCTGTAAAACGCTCAATACAATACAAATCTATCCTTCCCATTTTAAAGCTTATACGAAAGATGCTCATAACTCTAAAAATTCTCTCCCAACCAGTCATATACCACCCACACAAACTAGTAGCTATAATGGTAAATCTCTCCCCATATCCCACCCCCACAAAGAGAATATAAAACCAAAACCTAGATCTATAAGGATTTGATGCACAATATAAGATTTTTATACCATTCTGCAAAGGAAAAAAGAGCTTTAGGGAATTTGTTTCTCAATCATGCCCATATCCTCGTTTGAACGCCTTCAAAAATGTCATCATCCTCCTTATTGGCGCTTTTGAAAATGATTGCATTTCTAAAATTCCATATTCCCCAAATAATGGTCATCCACACAATTTTCCAGATCCTGTTACCTTTAACTTGATTTGGTAGGGTAATGCCAATGCCAACCCATTTATAACATCTAATCCACACCCTGTAAGCTACTTGGTAGGTGAAGAGAACATGGTTTGCAGTTTCATCTTCTGTTTCACACAAAACACACAAGTTACTACCACTAAAGCCCCATCTCCTCATTAATTTGTCCTTAGTGGCTATGCAATTTAACATAACCCTCCAAGTAAACACTTGTCTTGTGGGTATGACTTTAACTCTCCAGATTTCTTCCAAAATATTTCTTTCCTCATTAACCAACCTTCCAGTCAGCCATGCATATCCTGATTTGACTGTATACTCTTGGTCCTCCCCAGGCTTCCATATCCTCTTATTCGCCTTTAGTCTAGTCGTGCCTTTCTCCCTTAACTCATTGCATAAGTTATCATGTACAACTTTCTCCGATTCGAAGCAGGTTCTCCTCCATTTTAAATTACACTCCCATCTATCATTAGTCCACCCCCTAACTCATTTATTGTTTTGTTCTTGTCTTCTGTGATGTTATACATTATAGGGTATCTAACTGCAAGCTCTTCTCCTCCTAACCATCTATCCTCCCAAAATCTAATCCTACTCCCTTCCCCTACCTTCCAATCCATATTCATTTCCAACCAATCTCTCCATTGATCATCCCTACATATTTTATTTATGTCTTTCCACCAAATAGATGCATTATTAATTGTACCACATTATTTATTTATGTCTCCCATTTGACCCAAGCAATGTTTCTACCTTCTTTCTTCCAACCCCATAGAAAATTTCTTTGTATCTTCCTCATTTTAAGTTCTACTTTTGCAAGTACCTTATAAAAAGATAAATAGAAGAGAGGTAATGCTGTAAGAACATATTTAAGTAGACATATCCTACCTGCTAAGGATAAGAATTTCCCTTTCCATTTGGCTAACTTATTTTCAAACTTAAAGATAATGTGCCGCCAAAACGATTCTTTCCTTGGGTTTCCGCCTACTTTGAGACCTAGATATAAGAATGGACACATCATAGTCTTACAATTAAGCACAATTGCGAATGACTATTTCACAGATTCTTAAAGTCCTACACCTCCAAGTTTTCTTTTGTGAAAGTTAACTCTCAGTCTAGAAGCCAATTCAAAACACCTTAATATGCTTTTGATAGTTACCATACATTGCATTTCTAGTTTACATATAAAGAGTGTATCATCGAAAAACTGTAAGAAGTTCACTTCCACCTCTTTCTGTCCAACCTTTACTCCCTTCAAGTCTTGGTTAATCGTTGTTTTTCTTACTGCCCCTTCCAAACCTTCCGCCACTATTAAAAAAAGAAAAGGGGCTAATGGGTCTCCTTGTCTCAATCCATTTTATGGTTGAATTCCCGAGTTGGGCTACCATTAACCAATTGGATATGGTTATTGATTCTATACATCCCTTTATCCAGCTTATCCACTTATTATTAAAACCTAATTTGGCCATCATGCAATACAAAAACTCCCATTTCACTGAATCATATGCTTTTTCATAGTCCACCTTCAAGATTATTCAATTTCTCTTCATCCTTTTTACCTCATCAACTACTTCAGTAGCTATGAGTACACTTTCTAATAAATCTCTCCCCTTAATGAAATTCGTTTGTGAATGATTAATAATCGTAGGTAAAACATGCTTAATTCTATTCGAGAGGACTTTTGGCAATTAACTTGTACATACTCCCTACTAATGAAATTGGTCTAAACTCATCTAGTGTTTGAGGGTTATCCACCTTTGGTATTAATGTTAGGAAAGACGCATTACACCCTTTAGTAATCACCCCCTTTTTACTTCCAGTTCTAAGTCATCTTTTACAATTACCCAATGTTCTCTAATGAAATTAAGATTAAACCCATCTGGACCCGGACTCTTGCTTCCATCATAATCCCACACAACATCTTTTAACTCCTTCCTGCTTAGATCAGCTGTGAGCATATTATTTTTTCATCTGAAATCATAGGAAAAGTTATATTGTCCAATTTGACATCTACACTTTCGTTCTGTTTAAAAGGCATTTCAAAATGCCTCTTAACATCAGTTTTCACTATTGTGGGTTCCTCACTCCGCCCCCTGTATATGTACACCTTTAATATCATTCCTGTTTCTCCTCCATTTCAACCTCAAATGAAAATAATTTGTATTAGAATCACCATTATTTATCCACTTCACTCTCGCTTTTTGTCTTTCCACTACCTCTTGCTTATAATTTAGGTTCTTAATTTAAGCTAACAAAGATATTCTTTCTTGCTTTTCATCATCCTCTAGCCTGTGTTGTTCATCCACTTTTTCTAACAACCCCACCTTATCCATGACCTTATTTTTTGCCTTATTAATATCACCAAAAGTCTCCACATTCCATACCTTTAAACCTGTCTTTAGTCCTTTAATTTTCTCTTTCCATAGCCACATCTTTCCCCCGCTTCCATACTCACCACACCACAACTTTTTTATCTCCTCTCTTAATGTTTTATCCCCTAACCAAACATCTAGTGACCTAAAAGGTTTGGGCCCCTGACAAACAGATTTTTGGTCGCACAAAATTCTGATAAAAGAAAACAAGTTAACTAATGTAATATAGCTAACCCATGTCGAATCTCACAAGGACACAATTGTAGGAGTGTAACCATTGTTAAACATCGTTCTCCAAAGAAAAGTTAAAATAAACAATAATAATAATAAAGGGGGTTTTGTCGAATTGATAAAATTAGCAATGTAGAGTAATAATTGTAAATAAATAATTAATGAAAACTAAAATTAAAAGCACATAGTAAAGACTCACCTGCTCCACCAGAAATCAACCAGCTTCTAATTTAATTCATAGGTATACCAAAACTGCACCAAGCCGATTGAATGAACTGCACCTAGCTCAGAAAATAATTTGTTTCAATTCTTGACTCCACTGAAGGGATTAGCCAACTGCAATTGAACATTGTTTTATTCAATTTTCATAAATTTAATGCACTGATGGTTCAAAATCTGCACCCACACTTACACATCTGCTCAGTTCCACACCAGCTACTAAAACACCCACACACACAATTCAACCAACACCTATGGTGCACTCTTTTCCTTTCACTAATTGAACCAGACCTACACTCAAACATATATTGTAACCTTTCCAAAAGTCTTTCCTACTCCAATTCTATTTCAAAGCTTCTCGTAATTTCATCAAACAGTTGGTATTCTTTGTTTCCAGAAGCTCCGTTCATTTCAATTTCAGTCCACTGGTGGCATACGTTGAACCAGGTGGTGGAAGCGCTTCACGCTAATCTTGCCCAGACCTCCCTCAGTTTAATTTCATCACTTGCACTGATTAACCTATTCTGCAGATCTCCACCACAACCATCACAACCTCCGCCACATGATAGTTGTCAACAGTGCTGGAAAAAAGAACATCTTCATCGTTTCCTCTGCCGGTGACTCCAGCTCTCCACACAGACGTCGATTCCTCACAATTAATGTTGCACTCATCGTAACCATCAATCTAATGCACTGAATCACTGCCAGTTCTCAATTTTTTTTTCAGAAATATTGAAAGATAATTACAGCAACAGAGAGCTTCCTGAAAACGTTGTTAACTTTCGCGTCTGATTGCAATTCCAAAACATCGTCTCGCTGGATATGATTCTACGGTGCCAAAACGCTGGGAGAAAGGGTTGCGAAAAAAAAAAGTTCAAAAGCTTTGCGCAACCCTTACGGAAAAAGTTGCGATAACAATATTTAAATTGTTGCGGAAAAGCTGCAGAAAAGTAAAAGAACTAGCTCTGATTACCAAATGACGCGAATCTGCCCAAACCTTGGATCAACGGATCGTTCCGACAAATTTCCCTCAAACCAAAGATCAAAAATCAAAAATGCGGAAAGGGATTAGGGATGGAGAAGACGCCACAATCATTTCTGATTGATAAGTCCAGTGAGGATTCGCCACTCTGAATTCAAAAATTCACAGATAAGAATCTAAAGTTCTACTCGAGAACCAAGAGAGAATTCACGGAGCCAAAGTCTCAACTCCTTAAAATCTGAATTCTGAGTACAAAGAGTTATGAGAATCCTATTTATATTAATGGACCTAAGACAAGGCCCATTAACTAATTAGGCTCAAAATAGGAAAAAGAACAAAAATACAAAGCCCAACCAATAGAGGCCCACAAAGAAAATTAAATCCAAATTACGAAATATTAAAAATTAAAAATTAAATTTAGAAATCCTAAAACTACAGTTGTCATCTTCATGCTCGTATCACTAGACATGCACAGTCACACTACCAACTCCCTCAAGAAGTTTCTGCAAGAATGGTTAGGGGCAAAACCTAAAAATAATAATAATAAATGTTTTTTTTAAAATGTTTTAATTTTTTTAACTTTTTTTTAATAAATGTTTTTTTTTTAAATTTGTTTTTCAAGGAAAAATAGTATCTAGCAAAGGGACACAACACAATGTGTCCCCGGCAACGGCGCCATTTGACAAACAAATTTTGGTCGCACAAAATTCTAATAAAAGAAAACAAGTTAACTAATGTAATATAGCTAACCCGTGTCGAATCTCACAAGATCACAATTGTAGGAGTGTAACCATTATTAAACATCGTTCTCCAAAGAAAAGTTAAAATAAACAATAATAATAATAATAATAAAGGGGATTTTGTCGAATTGATAAAATTAACAATGCAGAGTAATAATAAATAAAATAATTAAGGGAATCTAAAATTAAAAACAAATATGGAAATTAAATTATTTAAATACGAAAAACTAATGCATGCAGAATTAAATTCCGATGCTAAAAATTTAATAATGAGAACGTTTATAAATGCTTATATGATTAAAATAAATAAATTAAAAGACAAATTTAAAGGCAAAGCAATAATTGGAATTAAATTATTATGCTAATTCAAATAAAATAAATAAACAATTAACAGTTAAATCATAGATTTTATGATAGAGCAATAATTAGAATGATATATTGATGCTAATTCAAATTATAATAAAAATAATTAAATAATTAACAATTAAATGAAACATGTATTCAATTAACTATTAAAATTTAAAATGAATAAGTAAAATACTGAACTTAAAATGTAGGCTGGAATTATAAAATACTGAATTAAAATTAAAATGCTAATAAAATTACTGGAGTGTGAAGAAAAGAATAAATGGATATGTGTGAGGGTGTGAATGTGAATTTGAGAAAGTAGAGCCTACAAAATTTAAATTATTGACCAGAATTAAATAAAATGAAGGCTAAAATATGAAATAATGAAATTAAATAAATTAATATGAAAGAAAACAAAACCCAGAAAATTATAGCAGGAGTTCCTATAACTTTCCGCAACTTCACCCTCAAACTAACAAAACTATCATTAGAAAAAGAGAGAGAGGAAGAAGAGAGACTATTGCTCTGGTGAAGTGTGTTTTGCCTTGCATCTAAATCTCCTATTTATAGGAGATTAGCCAAGGTCTTGTCATAAATAAAAATATGAAAATTAATTACAATTCAAGTCAAATATTTTTTCCCCGAATTTGATTTTTCTGATTAGGAGATCCTCTGCCAAGAATAGAAATAATTGCTCCTTCAGAATAAATATTTCTTCATCGAATTTGGTTTTGCTGATTAGGAGATCCTCTGCCAAGAATAGAAATAATTGCTCCTTCAGAATAAATTTAATGCTTCGATTTGATTGCGGATTTGAATTTGCAGGAAGGGAATTCTGAAAATAGGGAGTTGATTATGCACGAATTTCAAATTTTCAAATGAAGTTGGCCCACGCATTGAATTAGGCCACATTGAATGCACCTAAGTTGCACCTCCTGTTGGTTTCATGATGAATGGGCCGTGAGGAATTTAATTTGGAAGATTGAAAAAGTTTTCCCCACCGAAGCACCTTGGGCTCATCTCAAAATAACTTTAAGTTCTTTTTCTCCTACAAGAAAAGTCTCAACCAGAAAAAAATACATATATATGCAATATGAATGTATGAATGTATGTTTTGATATTAAAAATATGTAAAATGCAATAAATTTACTAAACTTAAATTATGTCATTGTTTTTACAAAAACGTGCAAAATGCATGGTTTAAGAATAGAACAAATGGCTTAGAAAGTGTTCTTAGATAAAAAAATAGAGAGTAAAATGACATACATCAGCCCCCAATCCAGAACACTATCTTTTACTATCAGCGCACAATGATCTGAAACACACATATCCAAGACAAATTGTTTACATCCTAGCCATATTTATAACCACCCCTCTGTCACAACACATCTATCTATTCTACTCATTGCAGTCCCATCCGGACGATACCATGTAAAAGTCCTACCCACAATTGGTATATCCAGGAGTTCCATATTCTCAATAAATTCATTAAACCCCTTGTATTCTCTGCTATTGTTTCTCTCTACTCCTCTACCTCTTCTTTCCTCTCTTTTTCGGACAGCATTGAAGTCACCAATTAGGCACCAAATGGTTGTTGTTGTTATTCTTTAATCATGCATATCTCTTCCCATAACCTCTCCTTATCACTAAGTTGGCATGGTGAATATATTCCCCACTACAACCACAACATTTTTCTGTTTGTTTATCCCAATAGTAATAATAAACCCCTTTCCCATAGACACCCTATTACATTCAAAAACGCTTTATCCCAAATGCTTAGGATCCCCCCAGCCTCGTGTTCTGCTGGGTTATAAGCCTAATCAATTTCATTATGTCCCCACATATAATAACACATTTCTTTGTTTATTAGGCACATTTTGGTCTCTTGTATTCATATCATCGCAACCCCTTCTTTTGTTATCAACTCCTTTACAAATCTAACCTTCCCGGGTCCCCCCAAGCCTCTTATGTTGATTGTACTAATTAACATGACTATTTACTTTCTTCCCACCCTCGCTTTATAATTTATTATCTTTATCCCTATTTTCCTTCTCTGTTAATTTATCAATTATAGTAACCTCCTCCCCATTATACTAAAACCCGCATCCTTTCCTATTTTCCATAACCTATTAGCTTCAGAGTTACTATGATTTAGCCAGAATAGTCTATTGCAGTTATCAAATTCCTTATCCAAAATTGAATTAGACATCACAAAACTGACTGGCCTGGTTACATGCTTATCCTTTGCCTCAGTTGTTGTGGTGTTTAGCCTATTACTTGACTTATTTTTCTTCCTTCTAGTTTCACCGTAGTTCCACTTACTCTGTGAATGGAATCTGCTAGGATCAATAGGAGATTGATTGACCAGGATCTTACGGTTTCTGTCCCCTTCGGCTTCGTCGACTTTGCTATCAATTTCACTGTCAATGTTTCCTTTCCCTTTCGAATTCGATCTCTTTACCTCTTGATCAGTTTCTCCGCTTCTACCTCCATTTGTGGCATGCATTGTTCCAGGTTCTTCAATTCCATTCCCCGTATAGTTATTGCCTCCTACATTAGTATTAACCATCGAAGGTGAGTGAAGTTGCTCATCTACGTGGTTTCCTTTGCCTCCATCTCCCTCTTGGTCAATTCTTGTCCTGCCGTTGTTGATCTTGTCTTTTTTGTCGCCATTGAAGCTGCCCATAAAGCTTTGCGTTGCCTCTGCCTGTACGTGAACTTTACGGGTAACATTTTCATCCTCGTCATGGTTATGGCCATGGATACCTACATTCATCCTAGTTGTTGGGAGGTGTTATTCTTCTTTGCAAATCCTTCCTTCAATGTCTCCTACTAGGTCATCGCATTCCAATTTGTACTAGGGGCTCATCCTTTCATTGCTTGTTGCTTTGTTAAGACACTCATTACTTCTTTTTTCAATTTGGGCTTCCTTCTGTTGTGGGTTGCACCCCTCTAACTTAAACATATCACATAAAGTTTCTAGTGGCTTTTGGGCCTCAATTTCGGTCCGTTCTAACTGTCGCCCTTCCTGTGTTTCTTTGACCATGGAGATGTCCTTTCCTTCATCTTACAGTGCACGTTTTTCCTTTTTCGTGACTAAAGTATTATATGGCTCTGGTTCATAGTATGCCAACCTAGACTTTTCCTTTCTCATTACGTTTCCAGACCGTTCTGACATTGTTTGTAACGGTACCTTTTCGTGCCCCTCCATTTTTGTACTTCGTTCTCTAGTAACATTTTTCGGTGATTCCACGGTCCCCTGTGCCTTGAGTTCGTAATTTATCTCCTTCTCCTCATTAAAGTTTGAAGCTGTGTTTGATGAAGACCTAATCGAGGAATTTTCATCTTCCAGTTCTCTTCCTTTTTCCCCATACACTCTCGTATAAACTCCTATTGTTGGGCTCTCCTCCTCTAGAACAATTTCATATATTGCCCCACTAATTTTGATCTTTTCCTTCTGATTCGCCTCACATCCATTTTGTAGTCTTATGCATAGTCTAGCGAACTCCAATATTATCTTTAGTTGCTTTGTCTATTTCAACCAGTTTTCCTACTGGTATTACCAACTTCGTAAAACAGTCCTCGTTCCACAATGATAGGGGTAGTTCTCTACACCTTACCCACACTCTTTTATGAGATTAATTAAATATTTTTAAGAAATTTCAATATTTTTAATTTAATTAACATACTTTTTTAATTATTTTAATATTTACTGTAAAGTTGATTTTAATATATAGTATTCATCTTTATAAATATAAAAAAATTAATTTTAGAATATGAAGTCTTATTTAAATAAATATTGAAGTCTTAGGTCACTTAAACTATATATTAAAATCAATCTAAGACTTCAATATCCTTAAGAAATACACAACCTATTATTAAGCTTCAACAATCCATCAATTCCTATTGAAAGTCATTATCCTTACCTTGGTTTAGCTTCTCTACTTGGCTTAATAGGAAAGGATCTATTTTCTATCCGCTTCTAATATCTTCAATTAAGTTATTGGTCACTCTGAGAGCTCCCAATCTAATACTACTAGTGGTTAACTGACAAGATGAGCTTATATCCTTAAACTCCTCTATGAGGTTAAACTCTCTACATTGACCTTACCCGAGTGGTAGTTAAGCTGAAAATCATAATCCTTAAGAAACTCTAACCATCACATTTGCCTTATATTCAATTCCCTTTAAACACTTCAAAACTCGACCCAAGGTAATGTTTCCATAACTTAAGGATGAACACTATCACAACTAACTCCAAATCATGGGTAGGGTACTTTTGCTCATGAATTTTAAGTCATCTAGAGGTATATGCTACTAATTTACCATTCTACATAAGCACTATCCCTAAACTCAACTTAAAGGCATCATACTACACTACAAATGTTTCACTAGGATTGGATTGGGTAACACTAATATTAGTGCACTAATTAATCTTCTCTTCAGTTCCTGAAAACTGTCTTCACACTTGGCATCCACACAAACGGTTGGTTCTTCCTAATTAACTTAGTTAAGGGAAAAGCTAACCTAGAGAAAGTCTCCATGAACCTATTTTAATATCCAACCAATCATAGAAAACTCCTAATCTCAAAGACTAACTTAGGTGCTTGCCGCTCTAGCACAACTACTTGGAAGGGTCTACCTTCAGAAATTACATGACCTAGGAAGCTCATACTATCCAACCAAAACTCACACTTAGACAACTTAGCGTAGAATTGTTTATCTCTAAGGGTTTGTAGGACAAACCTGAGGTCTTCGGTATGCTCTTCCTTGGTTGTGGAGTACACTAGGGTGTCATCTATGAATACTCTTGCAAACCTATCAAGATATGGGTGAAATATCCTGTTCATGTAATCCATGAAGATACTATGTGCATTAGTCACTCCAAAAGGAATAACCAAATACTCATAGTGCCTATAACGGGTCGTAAAAATGATGTTCAAAATATCCTAAGACCTCACTGAAATTTGGTGGTAACCGAATCTCAGGTTTATCTTATTGAAAACATGTGCCTCAACTAATTGGTTCATCAAGTCATCTATCCTAGGTAAAGAGTATTTATTCTTAATGATAGCGATTCAATTGACAATAGTAACATTGGTTCTCCCTAGTGTGATACATTAGGCTTAAAGAACTATTTCCCTTGAAGCTCCTCTATTTTCCTTTTAAGCTTGGTCAATTTCCTAGGGGACATTCTGTAGGGTGCTATAGATATAGGTGCAGTACTAGATACTAAATCTATGGAGATCTCAATCTCCCTCTCAAGTGGTAGACAATTACATCCTTAGATAAAACATCGAGGTACTCACTCACTACAGGAATCTTGTTAAGCTCATTATCTTTATTAAGTTTCCAAGAGGCTAAAATCATATGTATACCTTATTATTTTCTTTCCTTTAAACCACTTTTAATTTCGTGCTCTTACTTTCACCAAATGTAATTGACTCATCAAAACAGTTTAACAAGACATAGTTGGAAGATCCATAGTCCATACCAAGAATAATGTCTAATTAACTAAGAGGCAAACAGATCAAGTCAACTAGAACTACTTACTAGAAATACTAGTAGAACATTCCAGAAAGATCTTTACTTTAGTCACTCAAACTATAATATCATCTGGATCATATCATCCCTTAAATGAGAATGGATGGTTACGCTCTAACCATGAAGAAGCATAGTTTCAGTTCTACCATTACATATAGCTTGTGCTAACGCTTGAGGAGCGCCAGCTATCATACAATCATTCCTACTAGCCATGTTATGAGAAAAGTAATAAAATTAAGTGTAAGTCATCAAATTGCAACACTATCAAAGAACACAACAAACAATAGTAGGCACATAACACACAAGTTTGGTTTTGAACAACCAAACTCTGATACCGCTAAATGTAACACCCTCTACACCACATGATATATCACGAGAATAAAAGTAACATGTTTCATAAGGCATAGAGTAACCTCATAATTAATAAAATCTATAATACACAGGGTAAAGGATTCACATTCACTAATAACATTACATAATGTAAAATAAACCAATTAAAGTCTTAATTAAAAATTAATAAACAAAAGCAAGGTTCTAATTTTCTAGTTCTATCCCGTTGTCACATATCCTATCAAAACAATCCCATGAAAACTAAGTTTTACCACTAAAATTACCAACATCAAATTAGGAATCACCTATAATATGAAAGGAAAAATAATACAAAGAAACAAAGGGAGTGAGAAATATCTTACTCTGGTTGCGGTCTAAAGACACTGCAGGATAATCTCACACAAAAAAAATAATTAATCAATACTTAATCATATCCAAACATGTGAAACAAATTAATTTAATCTCACCAAGAATTATCCATAAGCACAACATATCCATATCACAATCGCACTAAATACAATGCATGTCATACCCATATATACACTATGATAATGAATACATGTAACGTCAATCACATATCACACTTGACCACCAATGCAATACACAATGATCTCACATTATGATCTCACGTTATTATCTCATGTTATAATCTGACGTTATAATCTGACATTATAATCTCACGTTATGATCTCATATTATGATCTCACATTATGATTTCACATTATGATGCATGTTCACATAAGTGTAATGACTTCTTATACACTCATACACATTTTCCTTCACCTTAGTTCACCTTTACAGTCACAATCACTTAACACATGACTTTTATCATAATCAGTGAATAAAACAGTATAATAATATCCAATTAATACACATTATCCTTCATTCATTATTAAAATTATATTACCCTTGACTATCCTCTCCTTAGGGTATCACAAGAACCCTTAAGGTGCTCTAAAGAAATCAAAATATTATTAAATTAAGAAATCACATATACTATTTTTCAATTCACATCATAAAGAACACACAAGAATAATTAGGAGTCAAACAGAAATAACAGAAGAAAACCTCTCTCTCAAGAACACACCTAAAATAAGGAAGGAATTAGGGTCAAACAGTCAAAATATTATCAATTTAAAAAATTACACGTATTATTCTTTAATTCACATCATAAAGAGTACACAAGAGTAATTAGGAATGAAATAGAGATGAAAAAGTAAAACCCTTCTTTCAAGAACACACCTAAAATAAGGAATTAGGGTCAAACAATCAAAATATTATCAATTTAAGAAATTACATGTATTATTCTTTAATTCACATCACAAAGAGCATGTAAGAGTAATTAGGAACCAAACAAAGAAGAAAGAGGAAAACTCCTCTTTCATAAGCAAACCTAGAACAAGGAATTGGGGGTCAATTCTGCTACCCAACAGATATCCCACACCCCAAAGTGATTTCTCACTCCCTCTTACCTTGTTGATGTGAAAACGATACTCCTGATAGCCTAAAATTCTCCTTTTGCTCTTCTCCTCTTCCTTGTTAAATAGAGAACAAAGAAGATGAAAAACCTCAAATCAAGCCACTGTGCGAACTTAATATCTTTGTACTAAAACCTCGTATTATCGATTCAACCATTCATAATGAAGAACCAAGTGTAAAAAACCATCTGTTAAATTTCCAACTCTATCCAACGGTGAATGAATATGAAATAACGGTTTTACTGTAGCAACCCTGTGAAAAAACAGGAATGACTTTCTCTTTTCTTCTCTCTCAAAGTGTTGATGTTCCAAGTAACCTAAGACTTCAATATTTATTTAAATAAGACTTCATATCTTTTCTGTAATGGACTTTTGTACTCATCACCACAATTAAGGATGACTTGATGTAATATTCTAATTTGATATTTATGTAATTATATTTTCTTCACTAATATTTGACATTGGAAAAAAGAAAATGTGTATTCTTTTAACATTTAATCATTGATAACTTGATGTTTTCTTTTTTTTAATTTTTACTTTTTATAAAAAATATTTAATTAATATTTGGAACAAAAAAATGACGAGTACATAAGCACAAAGAACTATATCTATTACCCTATGAAGATAAGGATGAGATAAAAATTATATACCTGTTATATATGAAAATAAATATGAGAATAAATTTTTACTTTAAAGGTTATGGAAAAGTGAAATTCGTCTCACCTCATTGTTTTCCCTAACGACAACCAATATTTGGCCGCAATACATTTTCATCTATTGTATTTGTTCACTCATAACCTCACATATCTCAATAATTATATGATTCCATTTTCTCAACAAACCAAAATACCAACTAAGTAATTTCCCAAACACATCAACCAATAAAATTCGTTCATAACCAGCTTAATTCATCCAGATCATTCAATATCAAATAAAATTATCATAATTCTTCACATTCTTTATTAATTTAGATTTAAATTACATCCTCCATTTCATTAATCTTATTACATTTCAATTATAAAATAATTTTTCTCTAATTTATCATTAAATTAATTATTCTATCCATCATAAACATACTAATGCCTTTTTTAATGGAAAAATATTTAATTAAAATTATTTAAAAAATAATATATTTCATATTTATTTCATGCAACTTACCATTTAACTATTGATACGTATATAATAATATGTAAACATAAATCCACTAATATTTGTATATAATATATTTTGTCACAAGGGAACATTGAGTTCTTAAGATAATATGTCATGTAGTTCATGTATTTACTTTAGAACAATCTGATGTAAACATGAAAAGTTTCTTGAAAATTTAACCTTATATTCGTATGTCAGGTAGTTCATGTATTTACTTTAGAACAATCTGATGCACAAATTTTCTTAAGCTTCTCACCATCCAATGTCTTGATTTATGTGATCAAATTATCAGTAAGTCATATGATCTCTCATTTCCTTAATGTATTTTGTTCTTAATATTACGAGCCTTGGAACTAAATATCATCCCAAGTATTCTCATCACACACCCATAAAGGGTAATAATAACCTTGGGACCTAATACTATTCCAGGTATTCTCATCACACATCCATTAAGGATAACAAATCCATAAAGAACAACATACCACAAGATATATAACACAGTATATATATATATATATAAATAAATTATTATCAACCTCATCATTCTCGTTAATACACATATCACACACTAATCAAATATCAACATATATAATTAAAAACACATACTTCAACGCCTATTACTTGAGCTTTTTTCATAATGCTTGAATGATGTATGTGTTGTGTCTCTTCTAACTATTTCCAAAAACACAAGACATATCTTTCCTTCCATGTTTGAATGATCATGTCATTACTTGAACACTACAACGCAGTTGCATGGTCTCATAAGTTCTAGAACTCATGCACCATCATTATGATTCTCATTTGAACTATAAAACTATCGCTTGAGGGATGAGCCACTACTTAAGCCTCATATATCTATACAATAATGAATAGAAATATGAATTTAATCTCCAAATCATACTCAAGTCAATCACAAACATAAACTATATTGATAATCATCTCCAAAGGAATTATTAATGTCATATGCCCTTCACATTCGTCCAAAAATCATAAGCAAATGTATACATATCAATCTCTTATATATATAGAATAATTCACTATCACATTTTAAACACATATAAACAATCATTCCATTTGTAAGATGTTAATTTTAACCCCTTCCCCCTTTACATATACATAATATGACACTATAAACAAAAATTTCCTTTGACATTTTCAAAAATCGTATATAGCTAGTGATAGATATCAAACCTTATACCAAGAACATCTCTCCTTCTCAAAATATCCATAAAGAAGAAGAAAAAAAATTAAAATCTTAATACAGATTATGTTATTTACTATAATCAAGAATATGATTATCAATATTTGATTCTTAACTTACTACCTCTTCAACATTGTATTCTTATAGCACAATAATATTGTAGTTGTTTGGACCTACCGAAACTCCCATTCTAAATCTGTGCTATGTTGGTGTAGTACTTTATAATGTGTAACGAACTTTGTGCTCTATCAGAATTTTGAGACTCAAAGATGTATGTAGTGCAGGTGGTGGTTAATAACTATCAATGTAGGAGTTTGATTACAGATCTATAATGTATAAAAGAATATTTAGGGATCTAATGTAGTTATATATATACACATACATATGTAGGTACATTTATTTTATTCTTTTCTACTGAAAAAAAACAATGATATTTCAATTATTCTTGAAAAAAGACAAAGAAACTTTAAAGAGATAAATGTTTTAATAAAATAAAAATTAAATATTTATACTCTGCTTGTAAACTTTTTATTTTTTATTTATTCGGAATGTATCTTTATTAAAACTCAAGTTTAAAAAAATCATTTTAAACTATTTGAAGATGGAAAGATTAATGTATAAATAATACTAGAAAAAATTAATAATACCCACATACTTTTAGACGCGTGCTGAAAGGAGACCCTTGTTGAGTTTGATATCTTCGCAATCCCAAACATATATTATAAATTAAATTGTGCTAAAATACTATAAGAAAATATAGGAATTAATGTGAATAAGATTTCAATCTCAATAAATACAAAAGTATATGTTAGTATTAACAAATTGGGCCCTTTAAAACACAGACTTGACACCATATAAAAGTCTGTAAATTTAATATAAATAATAGGACAGAATGAAGTATATAAATTTAATAAAAAAAAACAGACATGGAGTCACGAGTTTGTTCAAAGTGAAGTGAATCCTACTGAAAAGTTACCAAATTTCGAGTTTACTTGAGAATTTATGATTTAATTTGTTATTTTGATTACCATGCTTATGTGACTTAGAAAATTTATGGTGATCAGAAATTAAAAAGCGATAAGAATTTTATAAATTAGCGTTCGCTTTCTATGTTAGAAAGGATGCTACAAAACAGCATTGTTTAACAAAATATTATTACAGCCTTAAAATCCATCTATTTCATAATAATTTCTGTCCTTAAAACAACACATGCAAGTGAAACATAATTCTATCAAGCTAATGTTATTTTATTAATATTACATTCAAAAGTTAAAACTAAAGTACAGAGTTTAACACTTGTTTTTTTATTTTTACACGATATTTATTACAGGAAAAAGAATAATAAATAATATTACATTAAAAAGTTTAAAAAAAACCTTAGAAACTAATTTTTACTTCTAACATAAAATCATCCTTTAATCCTTCGGTTGCTTTTCACTTGATTAACTTATTCTTTATCAAATAATTATTTCTTATTTCTCCATCTCAAAGAGTTTTCATGTCATCTTGATTCGCTTGTATTTTTTTTTCCTTATTTCTCGTCTTTCATGTTGTCTCCATTGATGAGGAACAGGTCCGTAAGATACTCCATAGCCACCACCAACCACCATTATCAAACTCAATCCTTTACTTTTCAATTGGAAAAATCAGAAATACTTGGAGAAGATGATGAGCCGAAAACTGAAAAATCATAAAAGGAAGATCAACACGCAAAAATCTTTCCAATAAATTTTTAGATGATGACATATCCTTAAGTGAGTTCTTCTTCTTTACACAGCCATGTTGTTGGATTTCATGCCATAAATTCTGGCTTCATTAACAAAAATCCTCTAAAAGATAAAAAAGAAAAATAAGTATATATATAAACACTAATAAAGGTTATGAGTCCGATAAAGTAGAAAAATACTTGTATATATAGTATCTTTGGTACTTCTTTGATTTGATTTTGAGATCAATATGATCTACATTAAAACAAATATATTCATCTTTGTCATTGTAATTGATGCTCATTTGTTGAAGATCTAAATATTTGAAGTGTTCTAGATATTTCATTTTAAACCTGTTATAAATACTCTTAAAATACTTTACTTTCTTCAGAATAATTTCTTATAAAGCATGTCATGTAGATATAAAATTAGTGTAATTATTCCATGCTTTTATTTATTTAAAGATGAAGTTTGGTTTGTTTTGTTTTGCATATCATTTGAGTGCATCTAATACATCTATTGTCCATAAACATCAATTTAGCACTTCTACAGAAATCCAAACCCTCTGTCAAGTATAAAACAATAAAAAAATATATAGCAAAGTCTATTAATTTATATATAATACATTTGGTACTTCCTCAATTTTGATTTTACATAAGTTGGATCACTCTCACAAAAATATACATCCATCGACACTACACAACCATTCAATGAAAAGAAAAATGAAGAGGTTGTTGTGTCTCAGAAGAAGTAACACTGCTGAAACAACTTCATCCAACCTATTTGTGATATCTGAAGGCATGGATGGAACAATGGCTTGTCCTCAATTTTGAGCAAATCTTCAAGCTAGGAAGGGAGTTATGAGCAAGCAGTCAAGCCAGGAAGCGAGTTATGAGATATATAAGCCAACTACTTTTTCCACACATTTCTACTCTCTTCCATTATAAATATCTCCTTCACCATGCCTACAACTGCCACAAACTGTTATTAGTATTCAATATATCTATCACTGAAAACTGCAATCTTCTATAAACCAAATGCTTTTTTACTTTAATAATTAAATATAAATCAACAGTGAAAAAAGGATGTGAATCTAATGAATCAAATGTCTATATATACAATACCTTTGGTATGCTTCCTTGATTTGATCTTGAGATCTCATCCCTCTTTCAAAACTTTATGATTGCATTCTTCGTCCTCATCTTCATCTTTCTTCATGTGGCTATTTCACCAACTCTAAACCTTCAGATATACCTAAAAGTTATTTTTATCTTTGATGAAAATTGATATGAATCTCCACTTTTTATATAGGAAAAATTTAATGAAACGAAATAAACATTAATTACTTTTTTTAATAATTTCTTTTGAACTGATTATTTAAATTGATTTAGAATAAAAAATTAATTAATATATATATTTAATTATTAAATAATATCATAAATGTATGCATGTCATATCATTAAATATATTACACAAATTAATAACATATTAATGTAATTTATGTACTTAATTATTTGTGTAATATATTAATATATGTATTATATAATTAATATGTTAAAACTTTACTCATCTTCCATATATTTAATTTTTCAAAACAGTCAAGAAATAAAAATAAAACTTTGATTTTAACTTGTAATGTTATTTACTGTTGTACAATCCTAATAAAACACAAACCAAACCATATGAAAGGGTTAGTTAATATTTATATAATATACATGTATATACATTCATATCGCCATATATTATTAATAGAGAATTCACATCATCCAATAAATTATACATGATTTATTTTAAGGATTTTTTATGTATATGTCTTAGCTTCATGTCATCCAAGGTAATAGATGAATACAAATCAATATTTTTTGAAAAATTTATCTTAAGCATCTATTTTATTAGAGGCTTGATCCATTTTAAAACTTTGTAATATGCCAATCTCATCTTCATGGTGTTAGAGTAATTATTTACACAAAATTTATACACAATATAGCATTATTCATTCAAAAGTAATATATTGCAACATGAATATACTGTTGCAATTGTTACATAAAAATAGAAAAAAAATTATGAAAAAAGAAAATGAATTTGCAACTTTAAAGCGACAAATGCAGATACTTCTTTTTGTCATTGTATTTGGACGAAACATTTAGAAAGATTTACTTCCAATAGTTGTTGTATAAGTTAACACGTCTATTAATCAAGTATAAATAAATTATACAAAAATAACATGAATTAAATAATTTTGTAAATGTATTAAAAATAATTATACAATCTTATTTTATTTTAGGAATTGGATGCAAGTGGTGTTCCATCACCCAACATAAAATATTCATCTAAACCAAGTAACAACCAAGAAAAATAATAGGACTTTTTATAATGTTAAATTTGTTTTGTAATATTGTACCTTTTAATTTTCTAAAAACAATATATATGACTTCCTGAATGGCTTGAACAATTTATATTAATAACATTGTTCTCTTTACTTTTATAAAGTATTTTTGTATTTATATTAATTTGTTACATTTATCTTTGTAAAATAAAAAAATTAAAATATCCTTTCCAGTTGTAAATATTTTAATAAAATTTTTAAATATTATTGACAGATTCAATATTAATATGAAATAAAAATAAAACCTGCAATATAAAAAATATATATATGTTATAAACATTATGGTAGTTCAAACTACTACATATTTCTACATAAGTTTGTTTAAGGTGAGATGCAGAAATGTGATATAACAATGTTATTAGAGGTAGTTGTAACTGCGATAATGAAATCGTCCATTTAATACATTGTAATAAGTGATGAATATAGTATCGTTTCAACTTAAACTCATTTATTACGTTGTGGAAACAAGAAAGATTTATGGTGGTACGACACCTATCAGATGCATATTCCATACTTTACAAAAATAATTGTCACATTTAACTTAAATTTTTGTGGTGAACTTATTTTATTTCTTGTCACATTATATTAATAAAGCTAGGAAATATGTTTTCCATAATGAACTATTCTACTCATTATCACAACTAGAAATGACAAACAAATAAATTCGTTTTCATAGATATTATTCGAACTTGTCCTAATTTTGATTATGATTCTTGCTTGAACGACAAAATTATTGCTTAAGCGGTGAGTCACCACTTGAGCCTCAAATATCTATATCAATAGTGAATACAAATATGAATTTAATATCCAAATCATGCCCAAGTCAATCGCAAACATAAACTATATTAATAATCATTTATAAAAGAATTACTAATATCATATACCCCTTTATATTAGTCTAAAATTCATAATACACATAATTCTTAATATAAATTAAGCTATTTTATGATAAGAATATGATTGTGAATATTTGATTCTTAACTTATTACCTCTTCAATATTGTATTATTTTATTAAAAAAAAGATTGATATGAATTATTTTTTTTAAAAAGTTATTTTACATTAAATATTATATTAATTTTAAATAAAAATAATTAATGTTGAACTAAATTAAAACTTACAATAAAATTAAAATATTAAATTTAGAATAAGTTTGCTTTAGAAAAACAGTTACATTATAAGAACGAGGACGAGGACAAATTTCTAAGAAATAGATGTACTACAAAATAATTATAAGAAATAATTTTTCTCTCTTTATATATATATATATAATATCATATAATAAATTATATTTAAATAATATTTTAAACATAAAATAATATTGTGTCTTTGATTATGGACTAATTATTTTTTATTAATAATATTTTTAATCAACATAAATTTTAAGAAATTATATATTTAGAAAGTATCCATTAATTTTTATAGTAAATAATATGTCATAAATAGTTTAATAATATTAATAATTTTAATATTGGAAAATAATTGACTGAGATATTAAGTATTAATTAAACGCATACATTAATACTTTTAATATATTAAATGTATACTCTAACTATATATGTTTTTTTAATAATATAATAATTAATATTTAGATGTGGGTTCATTGTAACGTTTTTTCATTTACTATTTATGGTTTTATTTTATCATGTCATTTTTTTGAATATTTTAATTTAATGAAAGATTGCATTAAAAATAAGGATGACAAAGTAGGCTTTGATATGTGGACCGACCCGTCAGTCTGCCAAAATTTGACAGGCTGGGTTAGGATTTTCAACCTGCCAACCTACTTTGGCTTGTCCCGCCTAGTCTATCATTTTGATGGGTCAAAGGCGGAGCGGACGAGCCTCTCAGTCTGTTTTATTTAATTTAAAAATAAAATAAAAAATAATTTAAAAGATTAATTTTTTGTATTATATTATTTGTGAAATACAAATATAAATATACACTTACAAATTAAGTTTTAATTATCAATTATAATAAAGTAATGTATCTCCTAAAGGTAATAATCATTTTAATTTATTCAATTAGAGACATTCATTCATCAATTAGAAGTCTTAGAAAATATTTATATGGTTAAGTATAGTTTAAAATTATATATAGGGTTAAATATGTTTTTAGTCCTTGAGTCCTTGAATTATTTGTTAAAATTGTGTTTTATAATTTCTTTTTATCTCTTTATTTTCCTTCTTCATAATTTTCCACTTCAGTATCATCTGTCTCTTAAGCTTCTTTCACTCTTTTTCCTTCTATTTTATCTCATTTTCCTCTCCTTACAGATGTTTTTATTTGTCATCGAGGATCATTTACACCTGTTTATAAAGTATACAGACGAAATAAGTCCAAAATTTGTCCTAGGGACTAACCACTATTTTAACAAATAGTTTAAAGACTAAACATATTTAACCCTTATATATATTAAAATAAAATTATTTTTTTAAAAAAGAATTAAAAATATAAAATTAAAAAAATTAGAAAAATGGTGGTGGGTTGGCTAGCTGGCGTGGGATCCAACCCGCATGGTGATGGCAGGTCAGCCTACCCCACCTCATTTTTGGCGAACCACTAGCGAGTTGGGCCAAAACGGTTTGAACTAGTATGTTTTGTTACCCCTAGTTAAAAATTTACACTTTAATTAATGTTTTATTTAATAATTAATACTTTTAAGAAAAAAATATTATTTTAATTTTGTAATCTAGAATTTTAAATTTTATATCATTTCGCCATAATACTAAACTTATGATTTCGAATATAATTCATAAAACTAAGATAACTTATTAAAGGTATTCCACGACACTCTTGAAAAAAAGTCATGTGATAATATTTTTTAATATCAAGACAAGGTTCTTTTTCTTTGTCAAAATCTTTTGTTTGTGTGGAAGTTTAATGTTCCTTTCCTTATTGAATGGTTATGCACTAAAACAATGTTGATCATATGATAAATGTTCATTTTAATATTTAGCATATAAGGTGTTTGATAGAAAGACAAAGAGAAGAAAGTAACAAGGAAGATTCCCACTGGACACGAAGATAATCCCAAAGGTTATCTAAGTGTGAAGGTTCACTTCACAAGAGCTCAAGGAAGAAGGGAAGACAAGAAATTAAACAAGATAACAAGAAACAAATAATAAGCTTGAATATAGGTGCTGGAAAATTAAATGACAAGAATGTAAAGAACATGGAAAGTAATGGAAGAAGAGATGATAGAAAGGGGAAGGGGAATGGAATGAATTCACGCCACTTGGGGGATGGACCAACCCAAGATAAGTGGTGATTGCCGCCACTTGAGCCAAGGCTCAAGATAAGACACAAGAAAGGGAAGAACACTCCCAAGAACACACACAAGCTCAAAGCTAATGCTCTCTAATTTTTACTCCCAAAATTCAACCTTTTACAATTGGTGGGGAGGCCTCCTTATATAGGCAAGGGTTGGGGACCTAGAGGGAATTACAATAGAAAAGATGCTAGGAATATTCCACTCTTGGTGGGCAAGATACAAAATTCTAGAAGCTAGGTCTAAGCTTGGCCTCCAAACCCACACAAGCACCTTCTAGAAGGTCAAATGTTGACCTTCTCCACTCCCTTGGACATCCTACCTCATGGGCCTTGAGCCCATGTGCTTCCTTTGCCCCAACAAGGCTCCACTTGTAGAAAAAAGGGTGTTCCAAAAACAATCCTACAAAAAAACAGCAAAGAAAAATAAGTCCAGGAAATTTTAAGACAAACTAGAAATGCTAAAAAGACTAAAGAAAGAGAGTGAGGAGGAAGTGTCTCTTCTCATCATGCTTCTTGTGATCCTCCTAGAACACTCCTCTCCTTTATTGGTGGTCAAGGGCTCATCATCATATTTCAAGTGAGATTCAAGGTTGAGTGTAAGAATGATAAAAGTTTCAGATTTGACCAATCATTTAGAGTTAATATGTATGCATTAATATTATGTGATATCATTAAATATATTTAATTAAATTAATACATATATTAATGTAACATAAATAACTATAATTTGTATATTTAATTATTTGTGTATATATTAATATATGTATTAATTTAATGTATTATATAATTAATATGTTAAAACTTTATTAATAATATCCTCTAATATATCTAGGATTGTCAAAATATTATGTGGCCAATGATTTAGGTAAGGTTAGGCTTAAAAAATAATTGTCTAAATAAAAATAGATTTTATTAGTCTGATTCGTTTTGTCAACATTCATACAGGTTAAGGTCAAACTATTCCCCAAGCTAATGGGTTTACCTATTTTTTATTTATTATTTTTTTGTTTTAAATCTTTATTTTATTTTGATTACACATGTACACATGTTATGTTATAGATGTAGAAGATCTTAATAAAATTATTTCAAGTAATATTAGACAAAGGAATATGTTATGAACTGTGTTTACTATGTGTGTAGAGGAAAGGAAAATGTGAAAAGGAGATGGTTGAATAGATTCTTTTCTATATACAAGAGTGAGGACAACATTAATTGCCCCATGTTTAATCCTGAACTTTGTTTAACAAAATTAAGAGTAAGAAGGTTATAAGTACTTATAAAAGTTAAGTTGGATGGTGTGGTAAAGGAAAACAAGTTTGGACTAGGTGTTAGGTTGTTTTCTTCTTATTGGTTAGATGAAGCGTCTTTTTTTTTTGTTTTTGTTGTTTTGACTAAGGTATATCTTGTATCGTTTCCTTTCGATATTGGAGAAAAGAAAATGTCTATCCTTTTCACATTGAATCCTTGATAATATGATTTTTTCTTTATTGTAATTTTTTTAAAAAATATTTTTAAATTAATATTTGTAACAACAAATGGTAGGTACAGAGCTAGGTACGAGCATATCCATTACCCTATAAGAATAGAGAAGAGACCAAATTTTTATACCGGCTGGGCATTGGGACAAGAATGATGATGAATTTTTATTTTGGGAATGCGGATGTGAAAGTGAAACTCATCTTTACTCTATTCCATTGTCATCCCTAACCACAACCAATACTTTACCACAATACAATTTGAGGTATCAATTTCTGGTTGTTCACTCATAACCTCACATATCTCAATAATTATATAATTTCATTTCCTCAACAAGCCAAGTTACCACCAGCTAATTTCTAAACACAAACAAATAAAATTGATTCATAACCAACTCAATTCATTCACATCATTCAATATCTAATAAAATGATCATAATCCCGTGTACATCCTTCATTTTATTAATCTTCTTATATTCCAATTAAAAATTATTTTTCCCTAATTTATCATTAAATTAATTATTCTATCCATCTCAAACATACTAACACATTTATTGAATGATGAATATTATTTACTAACACATTTATTGAATGAAAAAAGATTATGTAATTAAAATTGTTTAAAAAATTATATGTTTCTTATTTATCACATATAACATCCATTTAACTACTCGTCAATATATAATAATATGCAAACATAAATCCACTAGTATTTGTATATAATATATTTATGTCATAATGGAACATTGAGTTCCTAAAATAATATGTACAACATTTTTAACTAAACAAATACATCCTTAACCTTATCTAGCTATGATGCTACTACATGCAACATCGTTTGTACTCATACAATGTCCGTTCGTAGCAGGTTCACAAACATAAATGTAAGAGTGACCTAATTTTATATTCGACATCATACATCAAGATATACATAACATATACATAAATTAATCTCATAAAAACATCAACACATCACACATCACAAATTACAAATTGATCATTGTACACCAAGATTTAAGAATCTCAACTACATCCAAATGAAATAGTGTAAATTGCTTCATTTGGCGTCTTCCAAAAGACTCATATTAAGCACGTTAACTAGAGATTAATACTTGATCAATGAGAAGGTCTTTGAAAATTTATCCTCATCTTTCTATGTCAGGATAATTTGTGTATTTACTTTGTAACAACTTGATGTACTGATGTGATCTCAATTCATGAAAAACCTATTCCTGGATCAAATACAAACCAATGCATTCTCAATGTTATGAAATATTTTTCAAAATCTTTTGATTTTCCTAAACTTTTATTATTTTCACTTAGAAATTTTTCATTTGAATTATAAAGGACAAAGTTTCTATGCAAACCATTTTTACAACAATAAAATCATGCAATTTTCCCATAAAGTCTAGCACACATGGTAGAATGTCCATTCAAGTCCTTATAGTCATATACAAAAAGATTAGAAACATTTCTACAATGATTTTCTTCCATGTATGTGTTTTTGTCTTCTATGATCTCCTTTTCTTCTTCCCATTGTTTTTGCCATTGTTCTTTAATATGCAAATCTTCACTAGGCAACAAAACAATTCAATTTACATGAGTAATAAGTTTAGGAGAAGTAATAGATTCAGAATTAGAAATAGGCGAAGGAATGAATGTTGTAGAATCTCCCTTTAAAGATTTTTCTTCAACAATTTCTTTGGATGATTGGGAATGTAGTTCCTCCATTTCCTTTTCCTTTCTTTCTTTTTCTTCTCTTTCTTTCTCCTCTTTTTCTTTCCTTTCTTTCTCCTCTTTCTCTTTCCTTTCTTTCTCTTCCTCCATCATATGCTTGCAAGTTGAGTTGGGCTACTTGCCTTGTAAGTTCTTCTACCTTTGCAGAAATTTTTGCATACTTTGAAGACATTGTTGGAGAATTTACTTGGCTGGACACAAAAGAAAATTAACAAAACAACAACTAACAAAGAGAATTTGGTTAGATGAGTTAGATAAAAGAAAACAATTATATGAGATCTCAACTCACTAAAGTGTTTCTCTCACTTGTAGTAACCTCTTGAAATGCTCAAGATGGTGCTTCAATTCAAAGAATCCACTTAGTTATCAATTCAAGTGAAAGAGGAAATGATTGGCCCAAGCACTTAGAATTCCAAGAGACAAGAAAACTTCAAGACAAAACTTATAGGAATTTTAAAGACTAAAAACTAGAAAGGGTAAAAGCAAGAAAGGGACACAAAAGAGTAACTATAATATGACAATTTGGAACAAATCAAAACAAGAAAAGCACCAAAGAAAATTGGAAAGATTACTCAACAAAATTTAGACAAATTCCTAATCAAAACCACTCATGAAAAGAAGTTCAACAACAACCACAATGTTAGGATTAATTTGCCAAACCAATGATCAATCTCTCAATAAGGTATCTAGGCAAGGATTTAGAAATTTTTTCTTATTTTTGCTGCACACAATTCTAGGCCAAAGACTTATATGGATGCAGCCATGTACATTTTTTTTCATGTTTTTTTTGTGCTTTTATGATCCAATGCCTAAACACGTATATCAAGAATTGATCTCACAAAGTTTGAACACTTAACCCCTATGTTTGGAGTCAATTGATCAATTCAATTCACAAGTAATCTCAAAAAGAAATTTAGACTAAACTAAATCAAGTAATACAAGAATTTGATGTAAAGAAAACTTAACAAACATATGACTCAAAACAATAAAAGGATGACTCAAACTAGTGGCAACCAAAGACTAATGAATATCATTTTATCAAACACTTCATGTGCATCAATTAACAACAATTCGTTAATCAAGATTAAACAAGAATTTATGACTAAACAACCACACAAAAACAGATTTAGAAACTGTTTTTTTTTTTTGCTGCAGATTTTTTTTTTCAGGAAAAAAAATCAGATTCATTAGTTTCAATTTTTGCACCACCAAAAATCATCTAATGGCTCTAGAACTTTTAGGACCATACAATAACCATGTATTTTATCATGTTCTTGATTCAAATACATCATGTTTGAAACCTTAGAGCTTTGATACCAAATGATGAATGCCTAGGAGGCATTACAAGTGTTGTACGATCTATCAAACATGTGTAAAAGCATATGGAATCAAAATAACATGTAAAATTGCATGGAAGAACATGAAATCAGATTTTTCCCCAAATGTTAGCATTCAAATTCAGCCCACACTTAGAAATTGCAAAACAATTCAATTCAACTGATTAAAAACAAGAACATATGCATAGGAAGCAATAGAAGGAGTTTAATTGAATTTTAATCGGTGAAAATGGATGGAAATGATCCATGAATGGTGCAGCCATGAAAGGAAACCAAGAACAAATAAAAGGAAAAGATGAACAACATAAGAAGATGAAGAACACGCCACTTTCATAAAGAAATATAAGTGCAAAGGACAATCACCACTTGAATTATGGAAAACTCAAGATAAGATTCTAGAAATGAGGCTTACCTCTTGAACTTCAAAGAGAATTAGCTGTTGCTCTTAATTAATTTTCAAAGTTATGTTACAAATGAGACTCACACCCTTATATAGAGAGGGGAGCACGAAATTACATGCACATGGGTGGAATTCTAAAAGGTTAGGCCATGTTTGGAAGATGCTCCAAAGCTTCCCAAACAAGGCCCTTGTTTTTTATACTATCCATGCGTCCAAACAACTAGTCTCTTATTTATATTTCAAAGAAAGACACTAAACTAACTCTATTTTTATTTACAAGGAAATTACAAGAGCTATTAATATTTCTAATCTCTTCTTCAAACTTCTTGTACATTCTCCTTGAATTTCTTCCTTCCTTTTCTTCAAAATTTCTTTGTAAAGTTTTCTTTCATATTTTCCTTTTCTTATTTTTTTGTGGTGACTCCTCCTTGCATGTGTTGAGGTTTTTCATGAATTGAGATCACATCATGTACAAATTTCATTCAGCTTCTCACCACCAAATGTCTTGATCTACACAATTAGATTATCAATAAATCATATGATATCTACTTTCTTTGATGAGTTTCATTATTAATATTACGACCCTTGGCACCCAATACCATCTCAAGTATTCTCACCACACACCCATTAAGGATAATCAATCCATGAAGCATAAGGCATATCGTTTCACCCATGTTTGAGCAATCATGTCATTACTTGAGCGCTAGAACGTAGTTTCACACTCTTACAAGTTCTAGAACTCATGCACAACCACTATGGTTCTCGCTTACCAAATTGTTGCTTGATGAGCGTTATCCCTGCCAGAGGAAAGAGAATTTTCATGGCCTCTATCGCGCTCAAGCTACAAGATCTCACTTGAGCTATATACCATATCACTTTAGCATTTATGTTATTGCTTGAGCGATAGTGAGTGATGCATGTAATTATTAGACACCATTAGAATGTCACTTAAGCGATGGGCCACCACTTGAGCCTTACATATCTCAACCAATAGTGAATACAACTATGAATTTAATATCCAAATCTTACTCAAGTCCCAAACATCAACTATATTATTAATCATCTCCAGAGGAATTACTAATATCATATATACTCCTCATTAGTCCAAAAATCATAAGCAAATGTATACATATCAACCTCTTATATACATAATAATTCACTACCCCGTTCTTTATACATAAACAAATTCTTTTTTTTATCAGTAAAAGAATATATAATAAATAGAGCACCAAGAGGGAATTCACAACTCATATACAAATGAAAAACTTGGAACACAATAGACCAAACTATCCAGAAGCATATGACCTACACTAATCAACAACCAAATCCAAAACCCACTAGGGGTAAGTATAAGTGTTACAATAATTTCCAAGCAAAACATATGCTCGAATCATATCTAACCCTTGATTTGTAGTACATGGTTGGAGACTATTCCAGATCCACCACGGTTGGTCTCTACTGTTTTGGTTGAATTCAGCAGTTGACTCTACAAAGGCTTTCCCCCTACATAAAATGGGCTCCTTAGTGTGTTCACTATCTTGTACACCAAAACTCTCAAATTGTTCCGACTACATCATCTTTCATGACAGGTGTTGGCCCTCGCGCATCCTTCACCAATGTTCCTTCATTACAACATCCCCTACAGATGCACCCAATACCAAACACAAGTAACCAAATCCAAATCGCTTTAGATCGGTCCACCATGAAGATTAAATTTAAGCATACCTTTAGCTATGAATTTTGAAAATATGTCTATATTGACCTTTAATATGCCAACCTCGTAAGAATGAAAATCTATTACCATTTATGTATCACCCACCATTACCCTAATGCATGACGTCTAAGCATAAGGTAAAGACTATCATTCCATTATGCCTAGTATTGGAGCCCCTCCCCTGCATACACCTTTTGGCCCATGAATATCATCCTACATAATGTCACCATACCAAGTATGACCAACCTATGGTGATGACAACATCCAACCTCTTATCTTTGCAATAACTATGCAATTCCTTGTATCCTCCACCCACCTACTTCACCTACATAGACTTAATACAAAGAATTTGATTTATATGTCATTCAGCATATGAGAAGACCACCCTAGGAAACTTATTATGCACCCATGCCCAAACCTTTGATATAGCCTCATAGAAAATCTCCTCAATGATAGTTGTTGCATTCCTAAAGATTTTTTAGTTTCTTCCTTTACATATCCCCCAAACAATTGCTATCCAAGCAATTTTCCAAACCAGATTCCCTTTGGTATTTAATTATGGAGTGTTAAATTGTTGGAAGTGGCATTCCGCCTGCCTGTGTGACACATTAGAGATTCCAATCCACTTAAAGCATTTTTGTCAAATGTTCATTGCTTCATCACATGCAAATAGCACATGGTTAGTAGTTTCCTCCATCTTATTGCACATGACACATATATTATTTCCCTGCACAATACTCCGTCTTTGTAAATTTCTTTCAATGGCCACCATGTTTAGGACTGGTCGCCAATACCCTAAACAATTATTCTTTTTATTAGATGTTAATTTTATCCTCCCTTACATGGACACAATGTGCCTACAAATAAAACTATCCTTTGACACTTCCAAAAATATTATATACCTAGAGATAGATTTCCAATATGAAACTTTATACCAACAATATCTATTCTTTTATAGGATGTGATTGCCAATATTTGATTCTTACTACCTACTCAACACTGTATTCTGATAGCACAATAATATTTCTGTTATTTTTTCAATTTCGAAAGAATTTAGACCAAATAAGCTTTAAAACAATAATTTTTTTAATAAAAAAAGTGTTAAATATGTTTTTAGTCCTTGAATTATTTGTCAGAATTGTGTTTCATCCCTGAGGCAAACTTTTGACTTATTTTGTCTTTATGATTTATAAACTCGTGTAAACGATCCTTGATGATGTCTCAGAATTCTTTTTTATCTCTTTATTTTCCTTCTTCATACTTTCCTACTTCACCATCATTCGTCTCTTAAGCTTCTTTCACTCTTTTTCTTTCCATTTTTTCTTATTTTCCTCTCTTTAAAGATGTTTTTATTTGTCATCGAGGATCATTTACACCTGCTTATAAAGTATAAGGACGAAATAGGTCCAAAGTTTGCCTTAGGGACGAAACATAATTTTGACAAATAGTTCAGGGACTAAAAACATATTTAACCCATAAAAAATAAATATTTATAATATGTATATAAACTTTTTATTTCTTATTAATACAAAATTAATTTTATTAAAAGCCTAGTCTAATGAAGAAATCATTTTAAACTCCTTACATACGAAAAGACTACAGTATAATTGATAAATTAATAATACACACATAATTTTACACGCGTGCAAGAAGGAGAAAGTTGTTGAGTTTTTCACACTTTGAGACATTATAAATTAAATGATTCAAAATTATTATAAGACAATATCGGAATTTATGTGAATAAGATTTAAATTTCAATAAATAAAAAAATGTCACTATCAACAAATTAAGCCCGTTAAAACACAAACTTTACACAAGTATGTAAATGGTAAGAACTCAGTTAATTTGTCTAGGAGTAAAAGTTGGTAAAATAAGATGAAGCCCGAATATTTTCTTATTTAAGTTATAAAGGTTATAAATAGAAAAATTAACTATTCAAACTTTATTTTATGGAAACCACCATCTCTCTAAATCAATTTTTCTCTGCCTTCTCTCTAAATTTTTGAATCAATCACTCATCATTTTGAAGATTTGAACCTACCATAGTGAAACTAGTAGAGAATAGAAGATATTCACTTAATCATAAGTTTGTTAGACTAAGTGTCTCCTTGCCCCTTTTTCCTTAAATTGTTTATAAGAAGGGCTATTTGCATCCCTAGGCTATGTGCTTGCATGTGTCATCTGATGGGTAAAGATCAATCTCTATTAGTGTAGGATCATAGCTGTATCTTCATTTTGATGACAAAAGTTTTTTGTGAGAAATTTTGATTTTTCTATGTGAATCAAGAGTTGTTGGAGCTTTGTTAGAATGATTAGATTTTCATGTAAGAGAAGCTAGTTATGAATTTTGATAGTACCTTAGGATAGATGATTTATATGTGAATTTGACTTGATCATAATATATTGAGTTTTATGCAAGGTTTGTGTGTTGCTTGATTATATTATGAGTGTTGAACTTGAGATTGGATGTTTTATGAAATAATAAATGTTTGGAAAATATGGTGGAGATTTTTACATGTTCTGATACGATTAGATGTTTCTTGCAAACAATTTTTTTATTTATGTGTGGTATGATTGAGTGATATGGTTAACTTTGATTATGTTAATATAAATTTTGAAAGCAATGTTTTAGGTAGTTGATGTTGTCCAATTTGAGAAAGTAAGTGTAAGAACATTATTTTAGTAGTTGTTTAGAGAATAGTTGAAGATGAAAAATTTAACTAGGTTGAGGAAACTAGGAATGGTTAATATTAGGTGGTAAACATTGAATTTTATTCTACTTTTGGATTTTCTTAGAATTAAACAATTGATTTTGTATGGTTAGATATTGGAGTTATGAGTTGAAAATAGGTAACTATTTGTTGTTGGCTTTTCACTTGATTTTAGGTTGCTATGATCAATTTGAATAATAATAGTTATAATTTGATGTGTGTGAGTAGTTTGGAACTTTGCAAAACTTAGAAAGTTTCTACATAGTTTGGCCAATGGATCCCCCGGTTACTTAATAGATTTGAGGAAGAGGATAAGTAAATTTTAATGTCATAAATCTGCTCAGCTTCTCCCCCTCCGTCCAACAAGTTCGAGCCCAAGAGTAGGTGAAAAGCTTTTTTGTCAAATCTACTTAGTAGATTTGTTCTGGTTGATTGGATCAAGGTTTTAGAATTATCCTTAGTGGTCCTCATGAAAGTTTTAGCCTTGGATTTTAGATTTCCAATGACTTTAAAAACAGTTGAAAAGGAGGTATAAAACTCAAGTTATGTGTATTTCAGTGAGGAAGGTCATACTATTAGTTTTAGTTCGAGTGTTGTGATTTTTGAACTTTTAAGCTAAGTAAATGTTTTTCTAGGACTTGAAGTCTTCAACAGAGTTTTAGATTATCCTTTTAACTTTCTTATGAATTATATTTAAGCTTAAAAGGATGCGTGGAACTTAGTATGACTTGTTGTCTTTAATTGTTTTGTGGAATGAGTTATGATTTATTAGTTGTTTTTTAATTGTGATGTAATATAATGAATTAAGAGAGCATAGTATAAGATGTGAAGATTGATGTTGTAACTATGTATGAATTAAATGATATGTACGTATGGAATGTAAGGTCACAAATTTGGGATGATTTGTGGACTCTCAATTATTTTGTGTATTAAGTACTGAAACCTATGATATAACAAAGATCCACTTGTTTCACTGATAATTTAAGTCATGTAGACCAAGACATCAAGTGGTGAGGGTTGGGTGGAGAGTTCTTGCACATAATGACATGTGTAGATGTGGAATTGGGTTGCATTGAATTCACCTTGATCCAAGGGAGTTCTTGCACATGTGTAAATGTGTTGCTAGGTTATACTAAAGTCACCATAATTCTTGAATCTTAGATTCATTGTTGATTGAAGTCTTGGATTGGATCAAATGTTAGTTTATGGTAGGTATAGACCCCTGTTTTTGTTCAGGCCAAAGCCAAACTAGCAGAAGAATCAGAACAAAAGAGAAAGAGCTATAGAGCCTTATTCATAAAGATTCCTTAGAAGTTGCCAACACAAAAGTGGTAGCTTTTAGTCCAATAAATGTAAAAAACAAAGTTGTACTTTAGTAGAAACTGAGAAAGGCTGTACTCAGGCTAAAACGACCATACTTAGATTGAGAATGATCGTTCTCAGGTCAAGAACGGGTGCTCTCAATGCAATTTTGAGACAAGAACAAACATTCTCAAGCTAAGAAATTCTTAGCTTGAGAACATCCATTCTTAGGTTAAGAACGGGTTGTTCTCAATATAGCTTTGCAAGCTCATTTTGGAGTAGAGAACGGGGATTCACAGAGGGAGAACAACCATTCGTCATCTTTGATGCAACCTATAAATAATAATTTTCTATATTGTACAATACACATCTCTCAGAATATACTTTTGTATGCTCAAGTTGTAGCTATTTAAATTCTTTGAGTAAATGAAGAAAAGCTTGCTTTGGAGGTTCCAATCTCTCTTTTCTCTATTCTCTTTCTTCTTTCTCTTTTAAGCTTTAATTTATAGTTTCCTTAGTTGAGTAGAATAGAAGTAGCATAGGAATCATGTAGATAAACCATTCTTCATCTCTGATGCAACCTATAAACAATAATTTTCTATATCGTACAATACACATCTCTCAGAATATACTTTTGTATGCTCAAGTTGTAGCTGTTTAAATTATTTGAGTAAAGAAAGAAAAGCTTGCTTTGGAGGTTCCAATCTCTCTTTTCTCTATTCTCTTTCTTCTTTCTCTTTTAAGCTTTAATTTATAGTTTCCTTAGTAGAGTAGAATAGAAGTAGCGTAGAAATCATGTAGATAAATAATTGAATATACATGCTATAATCATAGGATAAAAATAATAGCTTGAAGTAATGTTTCTAATTGCAAATGTTATCATAAGGTACCAATAATAGGCAAATAAGGTGCCTTACACCTTCCTTGTTTGTGACCTACTTCCAAATCCAAACTCTGGTTATAAAGGCCAAAACTTGATTTGCGAAAACTCTTTTCTTTTTCCAGTGTTTTGTGTAAAACACCAGTGGCAACTTCATAGAACCTTTTCAAAACCATTAACCTAGGGAGAGTTGGGTTATCTGACATCTCTAGGTTGATATGAATAATTTGAAAAATGAATGTCTCAATCATCGAAAATTGGTTTACGACAGTAGGACATATTTAATATGAGTTTTCTGGAAGATGTCTGTCATTTGTTGAATATGATATTGTCCTTTGTGTGCATTGATTCAATATCCATTGATATATTGATAATATAAATTGTTGACATATTTCAAGTATGAGTAAAAAGTTATTCAGAAAGTGTTGATGAAGTTTTTATCTCAATAAGTCATGAAGATTGGAGTTTTGATGATGAAGATATAAAGTTTTATTGCAACATTAAAGACTTGATTTTATCTCATAAAGGAAGGTTGCTGCATGGAAATTAAGGCAAGATATAAAGGAGAAAAAAATGCTTTCAAGGAAGAAGATTGTTGAAGATTCTCTCAAGTGCTGAAGATACAAGTTTAGAAGTTTCAGTTTTGGGTGATGGATAAAAAGAGTAAGTCATAAATCCCATTCAAGGCTATTTCAAACTTGAGAGCAAGTCATATTTTTGCAAAAACCTTTTTCTATGCTTTTAATCAATTAGGAATCAAAATAGAATCGATTATATAACTTAAAATTTGAATTAAAAGTGTTTAACGAACAAAATAATCGCTTAAGTGTTTTTGATAATCAATTATGTTGCTTCTGGGTTTCACATAATCGATTATGACCTTAATCTAATTGATTATATCAGGAAAAATATGTTTTCCAGTTTTACTCTGATATAATCGATTACACCTTTTATATAATCGATTAAATACGACGTTTTTTCGAATTCAATGTTGAATCAACCTAAGAATGGAAACTTTGAGCTGATTTCAAATTATAAAATGAAAGGCAACATTTTAGGTTAATACACATCTGATCAAACACAAAAATACAGTGTTCTTGCGCTAAAAGTTTTTCAAACCGCTTTCTTGCTCTCTCAAGGTTGAACTTAGTTCTTGGAAGTGGTGATTGCATTGTGCTTAAGCTTTCATATCCAACACTCATTAAGTATTTTCTTTACTATTTATTGATTGTTGTAATTCATCCCTTGGATCTGTTCTAAAGGGAGGTGTTTGTTCATCTCTTGTCTGTCAAGAGAGGTGGGGATCATCCTTAGTGTGTCTAAGGAGGTGTGTTCATCCTTAGTGTGTCTAAGGAGGAGTTTCCATTTATCTTTATTTGTTTTTACATGTTATCATTGGATTGGTGTTTGTAATTGTATTTAAAGATAGTGGAGAATATCATCACGTGTTGTGGTGATTGGGTATTGGATGTAGGATTGGCTGAATCCGAACCAGTATAAATCTTTGTGTTCATTCTCTCTTTCCCTATCTCTTTATTTTATTATATTTGGATCATATTAACAATTGTTATCCCGATTGCGTTTATCGGAGATTAAGGAAAATCCGAATTTTGAAATTGAATTAAGATTAAGTTTTGGAAAAATATTTTACAAGGGAAAATGTTTTTGAAAACCCAATTCACCCCCCCTCTTGGATTTTGCACTATCATTTTATTCTAACAATTGGCCTCAGAGCTGGTTTTTTGAAAGTTAATCAAAATCAAAGATCCTTATGGCAGGACAAAATCAAACTTTTACTGAAGGTGCCTCTATTTACAGACCACCACTCTTTAGTGGTGAAAATTATCCTTTTTTGAAAAAGAGGATGGAGATTTTCCTTAGGTCTAATGATCAAGGCATTTGGGATGCAGTTGTTAAAGCTCCATATATTCCTATGACCACTGTTAATAAAGTGCAAGTACCCAAAGAAAGAGCCAAATGGACAAAAGATGAGTATAACGAGCATCAATGTGACATAAGGGCTTGCAATATGATATCATCTGCTTTAACTGTTGATGAGTTTTACAGGTTATCTTATTGCACCACAGCAAAGGAGATGTGGGACACTCTTGAAGTCACACATGAAGGCACAGAGGATGTTAAGAGATCAAGGAAAAATACCTTGATTCAAGAGTATGAGATGTTCTGTATGAGCAAGAGAGAAACCATCTATGATGTCTAGAAAAGATTTACTCACATTGTAAATCACCTCAAGGCGTTAGGTAAGAAATTTGATATTGAGGAATAAAATGTGAAAATTTTGAAATCTTTGGATAGGACATGGCAACCTAAAGTGAAAGCGATCACGGAATCAAAGAATATTACAAGCATGACAATGGACACTCTCTTTGGAAAGCTTAGAGAACATGAGATGGAGTTAGGTCGCTTCAATGGTGAAGAAGAAGACATAAAAAGGAGATGTATTGCTTTAAAGGCTGAATCCATTAAAGAGGAGAGTAGTGATACTAATGATGATTCAGAATATGATGATCTCAACAAATTTGTAAAGAAATACAAAAAGTTCAGCAAGAAGAAAGGCAACCGTAAGAAAGGTAAGAAATTTGAAAATTAGAATTCTAATGATAACTATAAATGTTATGGTTGTGGCAAAAAGGGACACATGAGATCAGATTGTCCAAATCCCAAGAAATCTGAAGAAAGGGAAAAGAAGGGCAATAAATCCTTCAAAAGAAGAAGAAAGCATATATTGCTTGGGATGATAAGGAAGTAAGTTCATCTCTAAGTTCAAGTAAATCAGAAGAGGAAACTAATATTTGTCTTATGGCGGATGATGCTGAATCCACATGCAGCGAGGTAAGTGATTCTGATCTTCCTAATGATTATGATGAATTGCTTGAAGAATTTCTTGATTTATGTGAAAAATCTGAAAAACTTACTTCTCTTCATAATAAATTAAAAAATGGATACAAAAGTCTTGAAAAGAAAATTGTTGACTTAGAAGAAGAGAAAAAGGTTTTGAAAGAAGATTTGGAAAAGGCAAAAATTCCATGTAAATGCAAATAAAAAATTCCTATTTGTGAAGAATGCAAAGTATTTGCTAATAAAGTATCTTATCTTGAAATGTCTCTTTCAAAACTCACCATGGGAAACCAAAACTTAAACAATGTTTTAAATGTGCAAAAAGATTTATATCAAAAAATAGGACTTGGTTATAATTTCAAAAGTAATCAAAAACCTAACAAAACTGTGTTTATGAAAGGTGAAACGTCTAATACGAAGAAGGTTTTGAAAAGATAAATTTTTCAAGAAAAACCAATGTTCCTACATGTTTTTATTGCATGCATAAAGGTCATACAGTAAACAGATGCAATATCCGACGTTTTAGTGTTTCTAATGACAAATACAAGTGGGTTTCCAAAGGAAAAATTGTTTCTAACTCATAAGGACCCTAATAAGTAATTTTAGGGGACCAAGACATTTCTTGTTTGTGTTGTAGGTTGGTTCCAAATTCAAAAAGCCTTTTTGGTTTTGTGATAATAGGTGTTCAAGCTTATGACGGGAGACAAAAACTGTTGACATATTTCAAGTATGAGTAAAAAGTTCCTCCTTTGTCACTGTCATCATTGCTAATAACAATATTGACAATGTTAAAGTCACAGAATGTGGTGACTTTGAAGCCAACTAGCAGAAATGACAATTACGTCAAGAATTGCGCTGGTCTACCTACTACAGACCATCGTTTTTTACAAATTTCGTCACGAAGCCTACGAGGTCATGATGTTGTTATGGCATTGCCAAACAACATACAAGAAATGATTGTGCCAAACAAATTTCTTGAAATGGGTATCTTCTTTTGATCTATTTTTCTTTCTTATTTTATCAATTTTGAATGTTGTTTGTAGTTTTGTTTTTTTGTTTTTGTTGATTAATTTTGGTACCAAATGTGGCTATTCTTGTAATGCATGTCAAATGCTTGATGAACTACTTGAATGAGATAAAAAAGATAGTAAACTCACTTGAATGAGTTTGTACTAGTCATTGTTTGGAAATAGGAACTTTGAGAATCAAGTTCATCCATTAATAAGAGCTAATTATATTACTTGTCGTCCTTTTGTTGTTGCCTATGTTCTTGTTGGCATAGTATGTGACTTGTCAATTGATTTCATTTTGCAAGTGTGTATTTCAATGACACTCTAATTTTGACACAAACTACTCTATAGGAGGACATTGACTTTAAACCATTAGGATAGGATTAAAAGCTTGGACATGGATTAAGAATAAATCCTTTAAATTTAATAGCTCTTATTCCGACTGGTGCTTAAGTCCTATGACATGCATTAAAGGAATCAATATGTAAATATCTTCTATTTATTTGTGTATTTTGATTTTGCTTGTTTGCTTTTATGTACCTTATTATTTTGATCTTTGTTGAACTAATTTGAGTTTCTTTGTTTTTTTGGTAAGATGGTTGGTATGTGAGGCACACATTGGGTAAATAGAAGCTTATATCTTCATATCAAAGATATATGCATAGCTGGTATGGATTGACCGAGTTTTTCCAAGAATAGCTTATTACATTCTAAATACAAAGACAATTAGATGTTAGGAATTATGGATTTACGTACTTTATGTAAGGGTAATTATATTCTATTCAAATATTTTTTAGCACGAGTTGCATAATAGTAAACTCATCACTTGCTTGAGTTAGGAGTAATTTTTTATTTTTTGATCTATTTTTCATATTATTTGGTCTTTTATGTATATATTTTATTTTGTCAAAGGGTTGAAACACCTCTGGTGTTCATTTTTTAATTAATATTCTTTTTTGTTGAGAAAAAAAATGGAAAGATCTTCTTCAAGAATATTTGACATCCAATAAAGAAATAACAAATGTAAGTGATTGTGAATGTAATAATATGTTATGAATTTATGGTGGGCCATTCTTTCTTTTTTGTTGACAACCAATAATTAGAAGTCTTGCTTTAGTTAATTTTACTTTATTTTGCAAGCAGAACAAAATAGAAAGGATGATTTGAAATCTTTTGGTTATATGGTCATGTACTTCTTAAGAAAAAGGTCAAATAATGGATAGACTGATCTACTTTACTCCTTACATTGGATCTGGTTATGTGCTCATGTATGGAACAAGCTCCTTCGGATTGCCACGATTCTTGTGACAGCTGGGATAGTCTAACTGTCACACTCTACCTAACAATGTTCTTGTTTTATGCTTTTGCATAATATCTGATTTTCATTTTTAGATTTCTTTTGCGTTACTTAGTTCCATCTTTGAGTTTTATTTAATTAAGTAAGAAATTGAATAATTCTAACTGAGTGTAACTCTCTTGATCTAATCTATAGTCTAAAGCCTTGAAGAGCTTGAACAGAAAATCTATATCAACAAGATAGAATATGTTTTCACTCATCAATAAGAAAATATAAATCCAACATAGAATATAGAGATCTTTTGGTTTATATGATCTTTTACATAGTAATAGATCAATATAATGGAGAGATATAAATAATAAAATAATGATTAATATTACATTGAAAACTGAAATGAAACAAAAAATTCTTTTTTTTTCTTCTTACATGATAATCACCATGAAATGTAGTGTTGCATTAGAGAGTTAAGATCGGACATATATTTACAAATCATCAATAAATATTTTTGTTAGCTTTCCTTGATGGTTTCCATTATAGCTCTTCAATCTTCAATCTTCAATCTTTCCTAAAGTAGCATTTCATCCTAAAGATAAAGAAGTTCATTCTTTATTCCTCTCACCTTTCCATTTGCATATAGAAACTGGCTTCCAGTTTCTTTGAGCCCAGTGAGACTTTTTCTAGAAAGCCTTAATACCCCAACAACCAAACAACACTCAAAACTCATCTCGTTGTTGGTCGTTCCTACAAACAAAGCCAATATCCAGTGTTTAGTTTGACATGTTTTATAAGAATAGTCATTTTGTATATATTTTAAAAAAACAAATTGTAAAATAGTATACGATATATGTATTACAAAAAAAACTATAATTTTCTGTTTAAAAGAAATGTTGTTCAGTTTAACAACGAAAGATAAACTAGTAAATAAGAAAATGAAAAAAAAATATATATGTAAAAACTAGTAAAAGCTATGAATCTATGAATCAAAAGCTATAGAATACCTTTGGTACTTCCTCAATTTGATTTTGAAATCTGCATGTTCTCCTTTTCATTTTTGCCCATGTTGTTGGGCATTTGCCCAAACTCTAAAAACATTTAGAAATAACTATAACTAAATATATTTCAGAGATACCTAGAAACATTACCGGATGAAATTTTGATAACATGGTTGAGAAAACTCTATGAACATCCTCTTTATATAGAGGAAATAGAGGGGATGAACACTTCAGTAAAAATGACTAATTATTTTTTTTTTCAGTTTTCTTTAACTGATTATTTAAGTATATTTTAAATAAGAAAATAATTAATACATGTACTAATTATTAAACATTGCCATTTATGTAATATATTAATGAAATAATCTATCTGTTTCTTGTTTCTTTTTAATAATTCTTTAATGTTAGGTCAAGTAAAGAAGTTATTAAATTTTATAGTTTATAATAAATTTATTAAACTTTTTTTAATAATATTATTGTCGTTTTTTCATATGTTTATAGGAATATTATTGTAATTAACTTATTTTTTATAATAAATTATTATATTATTTTTCTCTACGTAAGTTTATCTTATTTTCATTAAAGACACGGTTATATATAACCTCAAACATAGTTTTTGCAAAATAATCTTCTTTTTAAAAAAATTAGTTTTAAAAGTTTTACCATACAAAAATTTTGATTTAAAAAATTATTAAAAAATTTTAACTTCCCAAACAAAAATTAATATCCTACCTAATTTTATTTGGATTAAATAAACTATTTATCAAACTTGTATCATTCAAGATAAACTTTGACTTATTTTTTCTTATACTGTATCGAGGATAAGAGATCTTGATGACAAATAAGAGTGAAAGAAGCTTAAGAAACAAATGATAGTAAAGTAGAAAACTATGGAGAAGGAAAATAAAGAAATAAAAAAGAATTTTGACACATCAACTATTGTTTACATGAGTTTATAAAGTATAAGAACGAAATAGGTCCAAAGTTTGTCTAGAAACGAAATACAATTTTGACAAATAGTTTAAGGACTAAAAAAATATTTAACCCATTTTATTTTATATAATTTTAAGTTTAAGTTAAAAAAATAAAACTCTACAAACATGACTACGAAAGATAGATTTCCATTATCTGATATAAATTTAAATGTTGGAATATCAAATTCAGAAATTGAAAGTGAAAGTGGTCAAGTTATTTCTGCAAAATAATTTTCAATATCTTTTGTCAAATTTGAATACTATTGAAAGAGAAAATTTTGTTTTCAATCTCAACCTTATTTCAAACTCTCCCAAATCATTCTGAAGTCAACTTTCGTTTGATTTAAACAAAATTTCACATGACAATGATGATATTGAATAGACAACATCTTGATCAACAATGATAGGATCTTCAATTTCATCATCTTGTTTGTTTTCCATTAAGTCTTTATCTCTCTCTATGATTTAAGAAGGCTGAGTATTTGGAGAGTCTTTCCCTTTTTTATTTTTTTGTTCATAGTTTCAATTTAACATCTTTTATTAGATGAAGAGATGAATCATTATTGTCAATTGCAAGTTGCAATTTCAATAAGAACAATATTTTAATTTAGATTGATAAAAAAAATTAAGGATAAAATGTGTAAAAAGTAATTAATGCAGTCTTGAAAATTTTCAAATGATAAATAAATAGAAAGAAATTTGGATAGAGAAAACAACTAACCCTTCTCTTTGTGAATTTTTTGAGAAAAATTTTGTTTCATTTTATCTTTAACTATAAAGTTCAATGTTGCATTAATTACTTTTTACTAATTATACCTTTATTTTTAAACATATGAAAAACAATTAAGTGATTCTTTTATTAGAAAATTTTTAAAAATTAATTTAAATATGTAAAAGTTATTACTTTTACTAATTTCTATAACAAAATCTTAAATGAAATTTATTCAAAATTAGATAGAGTATTAAAAAACAGAAGTGAGTATTATTCATGTGATATCATTAAATATAATTCGTGAAATTAATACATACATTAATATATTACATTAATATATTAGTGTAACATAAATAATCATAGTTTATGCATTTAATTATTTCTATAATATATTAATATATGTAATAGTTTAACGTATTATATAATTAATATTATAAAACGTTACTTGTAACATCCTTTCTTTTGTGTGTCTAGACGTGTTTGTAGTTTTGACTTTTCACTAAAAATACATTCAAACTAAGTGATTTAATTTGGTTGGTTAGGTTTAAACATTAAAAAAATCTGAACGAAACCAAACCAATTTTTATGATTTTGTTTGAGTTGATTTTGTGATTGTATATTATACAATTTTTAGTAGTATAGGTATCTAATTTGATTTTTTTACATGATAACTTAATTTTATATCATGATCAATAATTTCATGTTGTACTTCATTATTAGGGATAACAATAAGATTAGGTGAAAACAAGTTTTACTTTTTTATTCTTATCCTTAGTAGTACAAATTTTAATCGTGTGAAACTTTTATCCTATCATCATTTCCATCAAGTATGAGTATATCTCCGTCTAGTAACGAGTATAATTGTACCTGCTCTTTGTTATTTCAAATATCAATTAAAATTATTTTTATAAAAAAATATAAATCACTACAAAAGAAACATTATATTATAAAAAATTCAATGTCAAAATGATACATATCTCCTTTTCTCTAATAGCAAATATCAATAAAAAATTATAATTGCATAAATTTCATATTATAGTATCATCAAATAACAACTGAATAAAGGTTAAATAATTATAGAAAAGATTAAAATATAATTAAATTATGATCTAGAAGTAAATTACAAAAGAACAAAAAAAAGTTAATATAAGTTTTCTAGATTACTTAATAAACTAAATGTATTTTAGTAATTTAACATAGGAGTGAGTATGGAGATAAAGACATGGATTGGAACGGGTATAGTAACGGAACGGGGACGGAAGAGGTATCTATAATACCCATTCCTCTCTGCATACCCAATTTAAAAAATTGGATATTACTCATACTCATATCTTGCCAATATGAAAATTCTGTATTGAAATCGGGACGAGTTTGGATAATACCATGAAGACAGATTTATTTATCAACCTTATTCACAATAATTAAATATTTGATTATTTCAACATTATATATAATATTAAATAATTTATTTACAGATATTAACAATTTGTCTTTAAATGAACTAAAATAAAATAAAAGATAAAGACACAAGGAGTATTTTTTTTTACAACAAAGCGAAAACAAAACACAAGTTTTTATGTTGTATTCATATAAACTTTTTTTTTCATTTTGCATTAACATTTTTCTCCCATAAATTAATACTATAATATTTATACTATTATAAAATGTTATGTTATTTCTCTCTTACATATTTATAAACATAAATAAGTAAGATGTATTAGATTTTCTTTTCACATTCACATTTCTAATATATAATTGTAATAATAGGTAATATAATAACTTATTTTAATATTACTTACTGAAATTTGATAACGAAAAAACTAAATGAATATTCATTTATATAGATGGAAAAGAGGAAATGAGTAGTTCAAAATGCTTAATTAAACTTTTAGTAGTTTTTCTTTTGAAATAATTATTTAATAGATTTCAAATAAAAAAATAATTAATGGATACATTTAACTATTAAGTAATATACTTTATGTATATATTGATGTATAATTATGTGATATCATCAAATATAATGCACGAAATTAATACATACATTAATATTTTAATGTAACATAAATAATCATAATTTATATATTTAATTATTTTAGTAATACATTATTATAGTAATTTAATGTATTATATAATTAATATTATAAAAATTTATTGGTAACATTCCAAACTTGTTCTTATGTCTCTTTTTTTATATGTATTAGGATATTTTTATTTATTAAAATTGCATTTGAGTTAAATATAAAAATTATATTTAATTCATATTATATATTAAAAAATTTAAAATTCAACCAAATTGATTGTGTGAATTGATTTTCCACTTTTTCATATAATGTTTATTATATATATATATTTGATTTTATTTTATATTTTTGACATCACAATATATATTATGGTCAATAACTTTATTTTATATTTTATTATAATTAAATATTTATTTACTTTAATATTATTTATAATATTAAACAATATATTTATATATGTTATTATTTTTTCACTAGTAAATGAACTAAAATAATATATAAAAACATAAAAAGTATTTATGTTTTTTGGCAAAAAAAACTAAAAAGCATAAATTTTTATGTTATATATATTTATATTTATCTTTTTACTTGATAATATAACATTTGCACAATTAGAATATATATTATTATTTGTTTATTATATTTATGAAAAAACTAAGTTAACTACGTTAAACGTGGACTCTTTATTTTATAATAGAAATAATAAAGAATACTTAAATAATTGTTAATGTGTGCACATAAGAATGGCCTGAATAAAATTTTTAATACATAAGAAATATTTTTAAAAAATATAAAGAGATTAATTAGGTACTGTAGATTAATAAAATTTTCACATTACTATTATATATATTTTTGTTTCGGCAAAATTTCTTGTGGCTTGATTTTGGTACTGGTTTTGGTTGCAGGCACAGAAAGAGGTGGTGGTTGATGGAGTGATGAGCACAGAACGAAAGCACATTGTTGGCAAGGCACAACAAGTGAACGTCCAAGAGGACCTCAATAGAAGATTTTTAAGATAAAGAAGATTGACCAAAAGGAATTAAATGCCTCATTCATAACATTATAAATTTATGATTTTATTTGTGTATATCAAATGTAGAAGAATATTTGGGAGGATTATAAATTTTTCTTTTTTAGTGACAATAATGAAAAATATTATTGTCGTAAAATTTGTGTTATAGATAAAGAGTAACCGTCTAATTATATCATTCATTTTCTATTTTTCTCTATTCTTTATATACCTTTGATATTAATCATTATTCTGTAACAAGCACTCACTAGATGATTATCAATTATATTTAAATTCATAATACCTCTTAATTGTATTACTATAATTAAGGTGACCTTCTGTATTGAGTTAACCCTCAATTTACCTCAGTTTGATGAGGACTTTAATTATCTACTCCCCATCCAAGCCTACTACCACATAATCCTCTAGCCTTAGCATGAAGCTAAGAGGCTAAAGAGTATAATCATCAATCAAAGAACCGACCAATCATACTCCTTGTGATATGACAATATTTATTGTTTCGTATATTTTATATGACTCACAAATTTCAAGCAATTTTCTTTCCTACTAAAAAAATCAATTTATGGCACTTACTTAGTTTTTAGTATTCACCTACGATTTAGTGACATTCAATCACAACATGGTTGACATGTAGTTTCCTTAGGACCTGTAGTCATACTTTGGGTGACATGTAATCACAATGTGGTCGATCCGTAGTTGTCTTATGACTCTTCGTCATACTTTAGTGATATTTTGTCACAGTGTGGTCGATTCATAGTCGTCTTATGACTCTTCATCATATTTTTGAGTGACTCTTGGTCACAAAGTGGTTAACTTGTAGTCGTCTTATGATTCTTCGTCATACTTTGGATAACATGTAGTCATAATGTGGTCATCTGTAGTCCACCTTATGACATGTAGTCATATTGTAGAGACATTCAATCACAAATTTTTTTATTTATTTTACACCCAAAATTATTACAATCATTCATATTATATTAATTAAATATATAAATACAAAGTTTTGAGTCTTTTATATTGAACTAACCCTCTATGTAACTCAGTTTGATGAGAACTACAATTATCTACTCGACATCCAAGTCTACCACCACAATTTGTATTAAAGTTTTTCTGAAGGCTCTCCCCTATTACTAGGTTTTTTTATGAGCTTGTTCCTTGTCAAGTTTTTCATCAATTTTTTGATACGGGTAGAAACCATCTCGGGAAACTCCAACTCATTCCCTTTCCCGTGAATGTGGTTCAAGCGTTTTCCTTGCATTACAGTGATGGTTCTGTACCAATTTCTGAATATAGAGAACCTTTAGTTTATATGATTCTCAACTCAAATATAACGAAATATTACATTTAAAGTAATGGAATATAATAAAAGGATACAAAAAAATAATAAATATTACATTGATTTTTTTTCCTTACATGATTACTATGATATATAGTGTTACAATTAAAAGTTAATATTAGATGTCTATAAATCATTAATAAATGTTTTTTTTCTATTAAGTCTTTTTAATCATAGCTCTTCAATCTCCTTTGAATTAGCATTTCATCCTAAAGATAAAGAAGCTCATTATTCTTTATTCCTCTAACCCTATTTTGTAAGCAAATCACTGAAAAGTTTTCCATTAGCATACACAAACTCGCACCCATATCCCATTAAGACTTTTTCAAAGAACAATTTCAGCTCCAAACCAACCAACAATGTTCAAAACTCATGTCATTGTTAGTCATTCCTACAAACAAAACCAATATCCATCAGAACATTAACTTTAACTTTGACATGTTTTATGAGAATAATCATCATTTACATATATTTTTTTTGAAAAAACAAATTTTACAATCACGTGTTTTTATTATAACAAAATATATGTACAAAAAATTCAGGCAAAAACTGCTTACAGTTGAATAAATAAGAAAAATTAGGACGTTTCCAAACTCAATCGAATCTAAAACATTGTACAAAATATAATGTTTGACAATCTAATTTTATACATACCTGTCATATCATATATTTTAACAGAATCAATCTCTAATTCACTTGTTCTCCACCAATGTATGTTGTTGATAGCTGGTCTGGTCTGCAAGTTTAGGTTAATGACCTGCAGTTATTGCAGTTATTTCAGTTCCACTCTTGTTCTGTCCCGTAGCCCTTCTAATATGCATGCTTCTGTGTTCCGTCCAACAAGTGAAGTGGTCATTCACACCTCCTACTTCTGCTATAGGATCTAGCCATATAAGACAACACTCCACTACACATCACAGGCCCCATCCTGTATTATAGCTGTTAATATTCAATATATGTACGACAAAAACCTTCAATTTTATGTAAACAAAATGTCTTTTTGGTATAATAATCGTATATATAAGCTAATAAACAAAATAATAAAAAAGTATATGTAAAAATTAGCAAAAGTTACGAATCTAATTAGTCACAAACGACGTAATACCTTTTGGTTCTTCTTTAATTTGATTATGAGATCTCTGATTATGAGATCTCGTCACTCTTGGAAAAATTATATGTTTGTGCTTTCCTCATCTTCATCTTTGCCCATGATGTTAGCCATTTTTCTAAATTCTAAACATTTAGAGATAACCAAAAATAAACTTTGAATATGCAGAGATACTTACAAATATTACTTCAAGAAATTTTGATAATTGGTGAAGTAAACTCTATGAATATCACTTTATATAGATATAAAAGAAGAGATGAGTAGTTTACTGAAAATAAGAAATTAACTATTTAGTATTTTTTTTTCTTTTGAATTGATTATTTAACAGGTTTAAAATAAGAAAGTAATTAAAGCATTATTTAAGTATTTATGTAATATATTAATGTATGTATTATATTATTTATGTAATATCATTAAATATAATGCACGAAATTAATACATACATTTAGTATCTTAATACAACATAAATAATCATACTTATATGTATTTAATTATTTTTGTAACATATTAATATATGCATTGATTTAATGTATTAATATTGTAAAACTTTAACGTGTTAAAAAATACTCTTTCCTCTCTATGGTGATAGGTGTATATACTTTTTATTCAGAAAAATATCACATTAACTTTCAAATAACAATAATAATAGTGTCGATTAAATTATAACACAGTCTTCTATTATAAGATATACAAGACTAACTTAAAATATATAAAATTAGTTTTGAGTTGACTTAACCAACTCTAAATCAATACTAATTATTTTTTAATAGGTTAAATATGTTTTTAGTTTTTAAACTATTTATTAAAATTGTGTTTCATTTCCAAGATAAACTTTGAATTTATTTTGTGTTTATACTTTATAAACTAATGTAAATGATCCTCGATGACAAATAAAAACATCTTTAAAGAGAGGAAAATGAGAACGAAGAGAAGGAAAAAGAGTGAAAAAATATGATACTGAAGTAGAAAACTATGAAGAAGGAAAATAAAGAGAAAAAAAGAAATTTTGACACATCATCAAGGATCGTTTACACGAGTTTATAAAACATAAGGACGAAATAGGTTCAAAGTTTGTCCTAGGGATGAAACCCAATTTTGACAAATAGTTTAAGGAATGAAAACATATTTAACCCGTTTTTAATAAATAACTATTTGAATTAGTATTGGATTAACATCAACTCAACCGACTTGAAATATTCATGCCTTAACCAGCACTAAAGAGATATGGGATACTCTTACTATGGCATATGAAGACTTCAAGGATGTCAAGAGAAATAAACTGACATGGTTCAAACGTCAGTATGATAACTTCAAAATGGAAGTCTTTGAATCTATAACATCCATGATTGCAAGAATGCAAGTCATCACAAATGGTCTCAGATCTCTTTAAAGACTAGTTAACACCTATGATAAATATCTTGTGTGTTCTCCCACCTTAATGGAGACCTTAAGAAACCTTCCTAAGAGCATCTAAGGATCTGGAAATCATGCCATTGGAGGTGTTAATCAGTATTCTAACTATGTATGAACAAGTGTTGGCAAGAGATGCAGAGATTCTAAACGGAAGAGATCTTGCCCTGAAGACTCAGAAGCCTAGACGGTCTACCACTAACAAGGCCTATATGAAGCAATAGAAGATCAATATGAGGACTTAGATTTTAAAGATGATGAAGAGTTGTCTTTATTGATAAACAAGTTCAAGCAGATGTTGAAGAAACATGGAAAGTATGGGAAAGAAAAGATGTTCAGACCTTGGGGTCATAAAGAGCAAAAGGATTACAATGACTACAAGCAGAAAGCCATATGTGATGGTTGTAAGAAGTCAGGGTACTTTAGATTAGGATGCCCAAAACCCAAGAATAAGGAAAGAAAGAAGGACTATAAGAAAGAACTTCATATAAAGATGGGCTTCATATCAACATGGGAGGATCTGGACACATATGACTCTGAAAACAAGGAAGCAGACATTAGTCTTGTGGCTAATGTTATTGGTGGAAATTCATTAGACGACTTTGATTATGAGGTAGATTTTTTTAACATTAAATCCATAACTCAAAACAATAGGGATGGAAATTTCAACATTAAGATCCCATAAGATAGAGTGGAGTCATTGGATCTCACATGTAGTACAGGTGAGGCCACAATAGTCAGCTTTGGAAGAGGGTCTGGATATGATAGTTTGTTTTTTAGATTTCCAGCTAACAAGAAATGATCCAATAAAGATGCAATAACCTATGGTAGATCATTGTGTTTCATAAGATAAAGTTTATTGGGAGTCATTGAAACCCTTAAGTTGTGTGGTAGAATCTTTGAGGAAAAATAATCATTGTGCATGCACAACCCTTAATTTGATTTTCAGATCTCATCATTCTTGGAAAAAGTATATGTTTGCGCTTTCTTCATCTTCTTCTTTTCCCATGTGTTGGTCATTTGCCTAAACTTTAAACATTAAGAGATAACTACAAATAAACTCGAAATATGCATATATACTTAGAAATATTACTTGATTAAACTTTTATAACTTGTTGAAGAAAACTCTATCCATATCCACTTTATATAAATACTAAAGAGGAGATGAGTAGTTCAATGAAAATAATTAATCAACTTTTTAGTATTTTTCCTTTGAAAATGATTATTTAACTAATTTAAAATAAAAAAACTAATTAAAGTATTATTTAAGTATTGCATAGTGTCATTTATGTAATATATTAATGTATGCATTATATTATTTATGTAATATCATTAAATATAATGCATGAAACTAGTACATACATTTAACTATTCCTGTAAGATATTAATATATGCATTGATTTTATGTATTAATATTGTAAAACTATACTGGTAACAAATAAGAAATATCGTTTGTTTCTATCGTGGTTGGTGTATATACTTACAGTGTAGAAAAATATTGAATTAGTTTTTAAATAATAATAATAGAATCGATAAAATTGTAACTTAATGTCCTCTATAAAATGTAAAAGATTAAATTAAAAGAAATTAAAAAAGCATAAAATTATTTTTGAGTTGATTTATCCAACTTTAAATCAATGTTAACTATTTTTTAATAAATAAATATTTAAATTAATGTCAGATTAACGTAAGCTTAACTGACTTTAAATATTCATGTTTTAACTAGTTTTAAAGAGATATGAGATACTCTTGGTATAGCGTGTGAAGACTTCAAGGACGTAAAGAGAAATGAACTAACATTGTTGAAACATCAATATGATAACTTCAAAATGGAAGTTTTCGAATCTATAACATTCATGATTGCAAGGCTGCAAATCATCACAAATGGTCTCAGATCTCTTAGGAGATTGGTTAACAATAGACAAAATCTTGTGTGTTTTCCCACCTTAATAGAGATCTTGGTTAACATTAGTCTTATGGTTGATGTTGTTAGTGGAAATTCATCAGATGACTTTGATGATGAGGTAGATTTTTCTGACATTAAATTCGTTACTCAAAACAACAGGGATGAAAATCTGAACATTGAGATCCCTTAAGATGTAGTTGAGGCAATTGATTTCACATGTAGTACTAGCGAGGGCACAATACTCAGCTTTAGAAGAGGGTCTGGATATGGTAGTTTGTTTCTTAGACTTCCAACTAACAAGAGATGATCCAATAAAGATGCAATAACCCGTGGTAGATCGTTGTGTTTCACAAGATAAAGCTCAGTCGGAGTCATTGAAACCTTTAAGTTGCATGGTAGAATCTTTGGGAAAAAATAATCCTTGTGTAGGTGCAACCTTGATGTATCTTAATATGCATAGAGTAACATTATGATGATGTATGGTTGGTGCACAAAGAAACTGACTAAGAAATTGTATCGTGAAGCTAATCTTGTGTCTGGTGTTGTTAAGATAGAAAAGCTTTTCAATAATTTTTTAATAAGAAGCAACTTCATGAGTAGGAGCATTATGATCAAAGAAACATTTTGTATCCTTGATTATGCGAGTCGAGCATGGCTTGGAACTAAGAATACCTATAACTCCAAGCAAATCAAGAGCATATTTTCTTTGATACATGTATTAACCTTTATATGACTTGGAATTTTCGAATCCTACGAAGAACTTGAGGTCCCTTAGATCTTTAACCTTGAAAGCTTTGTCCAAATAGGATGTAATCCTCTGAATCTCTCTTAAGGGATCTCTAGCAACAATGATATCATCCACATAGATGAGCAGAGCAATGATAGAGGTACTAGTTTTCTTGGTGAAGAGAGAATAATCAAAGTACCATTGAGTGAATCCAACATCTTTCAAGAAACTAGAGAGTTTAACTAAACATTGTCTGCTAGCTTACTTGAGTCCTCAAAAATAGTTCTTGAGCTTACAAACCTGATTATTTTGACTACTTATTATACCAGGAGTTGGCAACATGTATACCTTTTCTTCCAACTCACCATGTAAGAAGACATTGTCCACATCAAGTTGTTTTAAGAACCACTTTTGAGTGGCAACTAAAGCAAGAAAAACTCTAATGGTTGTAAGTTTGGCAACTGGAGAAAAAGTATCCAAATAGTCGATTCTAGCCAATTGATTGTAACATTTTGTAACTAATCTAGCTTTGTAGCCTTAATTCTTCCATCTTCCTTGTTTTTTATTTTGTAGACCCACCTACGTCTAATGGACTTTTTGCTAGGAGGTAAATCAGTGATGATCCAATTGTTATTCCTTTTTAGGGCTTTAATTTCTTTGTCCATGGCTTCACTGTTGTTTTGGTTTGAACTAATGTCAAATTTTTCAAAGAGATCAAGAATAAACTCACTTTCACTATTAATGACACCTTGAGATATAGAAACTTTGTGACACCTTCCACCCACATCATATATCACGAGAATAAAAGTAACACATTTCATAAAGTTTGGAATGACCTCATAATTAAATTCTATAATACTAGTATACATAGGGTAAAAGATTTACATTCACTAATAACAATAACGTGTACAAAATTACATAATGGAAAATAAATAAACTAATATCTTAATTAAAAAAAACAAGGTTCAAATTTCCTAGTCTTATCTCGGTGTCATATATCCTATCAGAATAGTCCCATAAAAACTAAGCTTCACTAAAATCACCAACATCAAACTAAAGGTCGTCAGCAACACGAAAGAAAATACAAAACAAAGAAGCGAAGGAAGTGAGAAATATCTCACTCTGGTTGCAGTGTAAAGACACTGTAGGATAGTTTCACGCACAACAAACAATTAGTCATACTTAATCATATTCAACCATAAGAAACAAATTAATTTAACCTCAATAAGAATTATTTGCAAACTCAACATATTCATATCACAACCACACCATATGCAATGTATGTTGTACCATAGACACAGTAGGATAATGAATGCATGTGACACCAATCACATGTTACACTTGACTGCCAAAGTGATGTTCAATGATCTCACATTATAATGCATGTTCATATTAATGCAATGACTTCTTACACACTCATATACCTTTCCCTTTATATAAGTTCACCTTTACACTCACAATCACTTAACATATGACTACTTTTATCATGATCAGTAGACAAAACAATATAATAATATCTTATTAACACATTATTCTTCATTCAACATTAAAATTATATCACCCTTAACTCATCCCCTTCTTAGGGTATCACAAGAACCTTTATTGTGCTCTAAAACAATCAAAATATTATCAAATTAAGAAATTATACACATTATTCTCCAATTCACAACAAGAAGAGCATTTAAGAGTAATTAGAAATCAAATAAAGATGAAAGAGGAAAACTGCTCTTTTAAGAACACCTAAAATAAGGAATTGGGGCCAAACAATCAAAATATTATTAATTTAATAAATTACATGTATGATTCTTCAATTCACATCATAAAGAGCATACAGAGTCATTAGGAATCAAATAGAGATGAAAGAGGAAACTTCATCTTTCAAGAACACAACTAAATCAAGGAATTGGGGGTCAACTCCATTACTCAGCAGATATCCCACACCCTAAAGCAAGTTCTCATTCCCCTCTTACCTTATTGATGTGTAGACAGTGCTTCTAATGCCCTAAAATTCCCCTGCTTTTCTCCTATTCCTTGTTTTTTAGATAAAATGTATGTAAGATAGAATAAAAGACTGTGTAAAATAAACAAGTATAGTTTTTAGGTGTTTTAAAAGAAAGTAACTACTGATCATTTTCTCTAACTAAATAATTAATTAAAATAGTTAATTACCATAAATTTATTAATTTAATAATATTTCATTTTCTTTTCCTTTATCAAATACATAATTAAAATTCTCTTTTTATATTTTATAAATAATATAATTGATCTCTTCAATATTTATTTAAATTAGACATTATATTCATAAAACACAACATTTCTAGAAACAAGGATATCTCTAGTTAAGGTATCAAGGACAATATATCCCTTAGTTCTTGTTTTAAAACTAAGAAATATACATTTTATAGACCTAAAGTCAAACTTTGTTCAGAGTAGAACTAAAATACAAAGAACCAAAAACTTTTAAGACACATAAATCAAGCAATCTCTTATGAACTAGTTCATAAGGAGTTTGTCTATTTATAATTGTGAAAAACAGATAAAGCATAAGAAGGGAGGGTTGAATGTTTTAAAAGATTTTACCAAGTTTTTCAAATATCATTTCATGAAAAGAGCTTGATAGACGATAAGCAAGTTCAACAGACGAACAGAGTCTGTTGTTTGAAAACAATTTTGAAAACAAACTTTGTTTAAAAGAAAATCTCCCTTTTCAAGGTTAAGCATTTTAATAAAATATAATTGAAAGGAGATAAAGTAAGAGATACTTCACACATATTTTTATACTGGTTCGTTTGAAATCCACATACTACGTCCAATTCTTAATCAACTTATTGAGTTCCACTAGTAGACTCACGTTGCAAGATACAAGTATTGTTTCGGCTCATGGCCACTTTTGTCTAACTCGTACAAGTCTTCTCTCTTCAAGCCACTTAAGGCTCAAAAGTATTCTTTAATAAGTCACTCCTACCTCAAACCCAATTATTCTTTAAAACAAGCCACTCCTGACTCAAAAACCCTTTGTAAAAATAGGTGTGATCTTACAATCACATGGTGGCTAATCTAGAGATGTTTACATCTTACAGACAGATACAAGATTAGGTTTCCTTCTAGATGTTGCTGAGGAACACACAAAGTGTTCTTCTAAATCTTGTTAAGATGTGGAAAGAAAGAAACAAAGATTTGACACTTGATCTTAAGTTTACGTTCTTGTTTTCTTATTTGAAAAATGGACTTTTATATAGTGCTCAATGACAACTATTGGAGTCCTGTTTTGACATCTTCTAGTTGTAGGTTGACTTCACAAGCTTAATCTTCTATCTCTGTTGAGGCTTCACGTTGAGTGCATTAAATGCCACTCTTCATGCAATAAATGCATGACCTTTTGGCACAATTTCTGATAACTTGTTGCACTTATCCTACATTAGACACTAGTTTTACTTTTCTTTTTGTGAAAGCTAACTTTCATACATGACAGGTGTGCTCCAAGGGTTGACAAGCTGCATGTGTCAGGAATTTCGTGAACTTGACTAGCTTTAGATCTTCTTTTGAGGTGTGTTTGAATGGATATGAGAGCCATGTACTTTATATTTAGCATGATTTGAAGAATGTTCCTGTACAACAAAAGATATTTGTTGATGTTAACATTGTGTGTGCATATCATCACATAGAGAAGTCGTTAGTATCAGATGACGTAGAACCATATCGTCTATCAAACAATATGTGCATAATATGATGAGAACTTGTTTCGTTTGTTGACCATGTATCATCTGTCAACTGCAACTTCTTTTGCATTTTATAGTTTATTATTTTTAAGCATTTACTCAAAACTTTAGAAGATATTAGATTTTTCCTTAACAATATAAATGGAAGGAATTTTTGTTTATGATATAGACAACACGCACCACAACATAACACTAGTAATTAATGGGAAAATCAAAATGAAAAATAAGACTAGGGACAACATTCAAGATATGTTAATGTTTTCTTTCAACTATAGCATTTTGTTTCTCTTCCTCTTCCTTTTATGACAAAATTTGCATTGTTTATCATAATTGAGATTTCTACGTCTTCCTTTTCGTTGTGATTTCCCGTTGTTTCCAATTTGACTGATTATTGTTGACAATGACAATAGTTTTGCTTTCAACAAAAGTAATTCCATTTAATAGTCTTTCTTGTTGTAAAACAAGAGAAAACTCGATTTATACTTGGTAAGGGCTCCATAAGAAGTATATGAGTTTTAACCATAGTATACATATCATTGAGTCCCTTTAAAAATAATGACATTCAGAATCTTTATATCTTGCAACCATTTTGATTATATCAGAATTGCATTTTGTCTCACAAATACATTTAGGAATAAGTCTTAAGGATTCTAATTCTTCTCATGATCTTTAAATATGTGAAAAGATATGTGACATTCCTTTCTCCTTGCTTAAATGGATGTATTTCTTGTAAAAGATCAAAAATTCTAAAATAATAATCTTTTGAGAATCTTTCTTTAAGATCTTCGAAAAGATATTATGTATATAGATGATACTCTAAGCAATTTGAGCATTCAGAGCACGAGTTATCCAAGAGATGACCATTACATTACATGTCTCCCAAGCATGATAAAGAGTAGTATTTTTATTTGGTGCACTGATGCCACCATCGACAAATTTCAATTTGTTCTTTGAAAGAAGATCATGCTTCATAGCTGTACTCCATTGAGTTGTGTACTTATTAGTGCATGTTCAAGATTCTCTCCCGGGTACAAATAATAGGGACTTGAGGAATTTTGCAGAAAATCCATATTACTCTGCATTTTATTACAAATAGATTCCATATTCAAGAAACTCAAGAAAAAAGAAAGATAGCAACTTGATACAAGTATCATAACATGCGAGTGAGGCAAAAATGGAACATTAACCCACTCCAATACCTTCTTGGATTATTGATTTCATAAGCAATTGTGAGACACAAACTCGAGAATAAATAAAAAAATAAAAAAAAGAGTATGCCAAGAAAAAAAATGTATAGAATTTTGTAAAAAAGTAATATAGATATATAAAATGAAAATACAAATATGTCTTTATTTATAAGAAGGGAATATGAACAAAAACGAAAAAGAGAAAAAAAAAACTAAAAGAACCATATATGAGAGAATGGTAATTATTGTCATATATGCCTATATTTTATAATAACAATTACCTTATCATGTATTTGTCATTTACGTCCCTTGAAGCATAATGGTCCTTTATTTTGAATTCTAGGAATAAAAATTCTTATTCTTTAATTTTCATGATAGTATTGACAGTATTGACAGTATTGTATATGCCCTTCCATAAAAATCAATTTAGCAATCTTTATTAATCCAACTCGTCTATTAAATATAAAATAATAAACAAAATAATAAAAATAAATAAATAACAAAGTCTATTAATCTAATTAATATATATATAATACTTTTGGTACTTCCTTGATTTTGATTTTACATTATTAATTCTATCATTTCCTTACAAATAAAATTTTTTAATTTAAGAACCAAATCTTCAACACTATACAGTCATCCAATTAAAAGCAAAACGAAGAGGTTGTTGTGTCCCAGTGCAGAACATTCCAGATCAGCCCAGACCCATCAGTGCATCCAGTTTCTTTGAGTCCAGTGAGACTTTTTCTAGAATGCCTTCAGATCCAAACAACCCAACAATGCTTAAAACTCATCTCGTCGTTGGTCGCTCCTACAAACAAAGCCAATATCCAGTGTTTAGTTTGACATGTTTTATAAGAATAATCATTTTGTATATATTTTTTAAGAAAAAACCAATTGAAAAATAGTATACGATATGTGTATTGCAAAAAACAATTGTAATTTTCTGTTTAAAAGAAATGTTGGTCAGTTTAATAACCAAAGATAAACTAGTAAACAAGAAAATGAAAAAAAATGTAAAAACTAATAAAAGCTATGAATCTGTTAATCAAAAGCTATAAAATACCTTTGGTACTTCCTTAATTTGATTTTGAGATCTGGATGTTCTCCTCTTTATATTTGCCCATGTTGTTGGGCATTTGCCCAAACTCTAAAAACATTTAGAGACAACTATAACTAAATATATTTCAGAGATACCTAGAAATATTACCAGATGAAAATTTATTAGCAGATGAAAATTTCATAACATGGTTGAGAAAACTCTATGAGCATCCGCTTTATATAGAGGCAAAGGAGGAGATGAACAGTTCAGCAAAAATGATTAATTTTTTTTTTTTTCAGTTTTCTTTAACTGATTACTTAAATATATTTTAAATAAGAAAATAATTAATACATGTACTTAATTATTAATTATTAAATATTATCATTTATGTATGCATTATATTCCTTCTGTTTATTGTTTCCTTTTAATAATCTTTTAATGTTAGGTTATAAAATCAAAAATATCATTAAATTTTACCATTAATAATATTTATTAATTTTTTTAATAATATTGTTGTTTTGCATTCTGTTTGTAGAAATATTATTGTAACTTATTTTTTTATTTTTTATAATAAATTATTATATTGTTTTTTTATAATAATATGTAAGTTTATCTTATTTCTTTTAAGAGAAATCTGAAATATAGTTTTTGCAAAATAATCTCTTATAAATTTTTTAATCTAAAAATTTTACTATATAGAAAATTTTTCAATCAAAAAGTTATCAAGAAATTTAACTTTCCATAAAACCATTTAATATTTGACCTAATTTTATTTTATATATTTTTAATTTTAAGTTAAAAAAATTAAAACTCCACAAATATCATTAAGAAATATAGATTCCATTATTTGATATAAATTTAAATGTTCTAATATCAAATTCAGAAATTCAAAGTAAAACTGATCAAGTTATTTTTTAAAACAATTTTTAATATCTTTTTCAAATTTAAATATTATTGAAAGAGAAAATTTTGCTTCTTGTCTCACCTTTATTCTCTTTTCAAAGTCAAATTTCGTTTAATTTAAATAAAATTCTACACATGAAAATGATAGAATTTTCAACAAAGTTTTCTTTAATGGATTATTTAAATATATTTTAAATAAAAAATAATTAATACATATTCTTAATTATTAAACATTACCATTTATGTAATATATTAATGAAATAATCCGTCTGTTTCTAGTTTCTTTTTAATAATTCTTTAATGTTAAGTAATAGAAAGTAAAGAAGTTATTAAATTTTGTAGTTTATAATAAATTTGTTAAACTTTTTTTAATAATATTATTGTCGTTTTTTCATCCTTTTTATAGGAATATTATTGTAACTTATTTTTTAATAATAAATTATTATATTATTTTTTTAATAATAAGATGTAAGTCTATCTTATTTGTTTTAAAAGAGATGTTTGTTTTAGTTTTTGCAAAATAATCTTTTTCATAAATTTTTTAGTCATAAAAATTTTACTATATACAAGAAAATTTATTTAAAAAAATTTAATATTTCACCTAATTTTATTTTATATATTTTAATTTTAAGTTAAAAAATTAAAACTCTACAAAATGACTAAGAAAGATAAATTCCATTATATGATATAAATTTAAATGTTAGAATATCAAATTCAGAAATTCAAAGAGAAAGTGGTCAAGTTATTTTAGCAAAACAATTGTTAATATCTTTTATCAAATTTAAATATTGTTGAAGAAGAAAATTTTGATCTCAATCTTAACTTTGTTTTTGACTCTTCAAAATCTTTCCAAAGTTTTACACATGACAATGATAGAATTTTCAACAAAGTTTTCTTTAACTGATTATTTAAATATATTTTAAATAAGACAATAATTAATACATGTACTTAATTATTAAACATTGCCATTTATGTAATATATTAATGAAATAATCCGTTTCTTGTTTCTTTTAATAATACTTTAATGTTAGGTCATAGAAAGTAAATAAGTTATTAAATTTTATAGTTTATAATAAATTTGTTAAACTTTTTTTTAATAATATTATTATCGTTTTTTCATCCTGTTTATAGGAATATTATTGTAACTTATTTTTTTATAATAAATTATTATATTATTTTTTTGTTAATAATAAGATTTAAGTCTATCTTATTTGTTTTAAAAGAGATGTTTTTAAGCAATATGAAATATAGTTTTTGCAAAATAATCTTTTTCATAAATTTTTTAGTTTTAAAAATTTTACTATATACAAAAAATTTTATTTAAAAAAATTTAATGTTTCACCTAATTTTATTTTATATATTTTAATTTTAAGTTAAAAAAATTAAAACTCTACAAAATGACTAAGAAAGATAAATTTCATTATCTAATATAAATTTAAATGTTAGAATATCAACAGAAATTCAAAGAGAAAGTAGTCAAGTTATTTTAGCAAAATAATTTTGAATATCTTTTGTCAAATTTAAATATTGTTGAAAAAGAAAATTTTGATCTCAATCATAACTCTATTTTAGACTCTCCAAAATTTTTCCAAAGTTTTACACATGACAATGATAAATTTTTTAACAAAGTTTTCTTTAACTGATTATTTAAATATATTCTAAATAAGACAATAATTAATTATTTCATTAATATATTAATGAAATAATCCGTCTGTTTCTTGTTTGTTTTTAATAATGCTTTAATGTTAGGTCATAGAAAGTAAAGAAGTTATTAAATTTTATAGTTTATAATAAATTTGTTAAACTTTTTTTAATAATATTATTGTCGTTTTTTCATCCTGTTTATAGGAATATTATTGTAACTTATTTTTTTATAATAAATTATTATATTATTTTTTTGTTAATAATAAGATGTAAGTCTATCTTATTTGTTTTAAAAGAGATGTTTTTAAGCAATATGAAATATAGTTTTTGCAAAATAATTTTTTTCATAAAATATTTAGTCTTAAAAGTTTTACTATATACAAAAAAATTTATTTAAAAAATTTTTTTTTCTATAAAAAAATTTAATGTTTCACCTAATTTTACTTTATATATTTTAATTTTAAGTTAAAAAAATTAAAACTCCACAACAGAAAGATAAATTCCATTATATGATATAAATTTAAATGTTAGAATATCAAATTCAGAAATTCAAAGTGAAAGTGGTCAAGTTATTTTAACAAAATAATTTTAATATCTTTTGTCAAATTTAAATATTGTTGGAAAAGAAAATTTTGATCTCAATCTTAACTTTATTCTAGACTTTCCAAAATCTTTCCAAAGTCAATTTTGGTTTGATTTAAACAAAGTTCTACACATAGCAATGATGAAAACACTAAAGAGACAACATCTTGATCAATAATGATAGAATCTTCAACTTCATCATCTTGTTTTCTTTCCATTGAGTCAGTTTTCATCTCTCTCTGTGATTTAAAAAAGATCAACATTTACACCGTCTTTTAAATTTTTTTAATTTTTATTTGTAGTTTCCATTTAACATCTTTATTTTGAAATAAAATAAATTATATTTATTAAAAAAAAGATAGATGAAGAGGTCAAATAACATTGTCAATTGAAAATTGCAATCCCAATAAGAATAATATTTTAATTTAGATTGATAAAAAACAAGTGTAGAATAAATTAATTAATACAGTCTTGAAAATTTTCAAAGGATGAATAGAAACAAATTTGGAGAGAGAAAAGAAAACAACTACCCCGTATGTTTTTGAATTTTAGGAGGAAAATCTTGTTTCTATGGTATGAAAAGTTCAATGTTGTATTAATTACCCTTTATCCATTTTTACTTTTAAAAATATAAAAAATACTTAAATAATTCTTTTTGAGGTTTTAATGGCATATTGTTTGTATCATCAAATTGTTTTCCACATTTTCATCTATTTTTACAAACAATTGTATTTAATTTTTTAAGGATATTACTAAAAAAAAGTTAAAAATTATAAAAATTACTATTTTTATTGATTTGTGTAACAAAACTTTAAACAATATTTATTCATAAACAGGATAAAGATTAAAAAATGGAAGCATTATTTATCTATATGATATCATTAAATATAATTCATTAAATTAATACATACATTAACATGCTAATGTAACATAAATAATACTTATATATATGCATTTAATTATTTCTATAGTATATTAATATATGTAATAATTTAATGTATTCTATAATTAATATTATAAAATGTTACTGGAAACATCCTTTCTCTTTGTGGTAGAGGTGTTTGTAGTTTTGAGTCTTATTAAAAATACATTCAAGTCAAATATAAAAAAAAAACTATATGTGATTTAATTTGGTTAGGTTTAAAGATTAAAAAAATCTGAATCAAACCAAACCAATTTTTATGATTGATTTTGCAGTTGTAATATACAATTTTTAGTAGTAAATGTATCTCGTTTGATCATTTTGACATGATGACTTAATGTTATATCATGATAAATAATTTTATTTTGTATTTTAATATTAGGGATGACAAGAGGACATACAAATGAGTTTTACTTTCTCACCTCATCCTCGCACTAAAAATTCATCCACATTCTTCTAGTGAAAAAATCATCCTCATTCTCATCTCTATACTCAACAGTCATGTTTTGTTCCTTCCTCATCTTCCTTAAATAATCATAGAAAAATTAAAAAATGATTAAAATTAAGAATCACAAAAAAATTAATATAAGTTTTTAGGTTACTTAATAAATTAAATGTGTTTTAGTAATTTAAAATAAGGATGAGTATGAGACCAAAGACATGGATTAGAATGGAAAGAGGGACGAGTCTGTATACACATTTTCATCTACATATCCAATTTAAAAAATCAGGTATTAACCATACATAGTCAATGCAAAGATTTCCCATTAAAATTTGGAAGAGTTTGAATAATACCCATGAAAAGTTATCATCCCTATTCACTATAATTAAATATTTACTGATTTCAACATTAAATAACTTATTTACCTATATTAGCAATTTGTATGAACTAAAATAAAAGATAAAGATATATAAGGAGAGTTTATGTTTTTTTAATACAACAAAGTGAAAACAAAACACAAGTTTTTATGTTGTATTTATACATAACACCTTTTTTTCATTTTACATTAACACTTTTCTGCCTATGTTATTCCTTTCTTACATATTTATAAACATAAATAAATAAAATGTATTAAGGTTTTCTTTTCATGTCCACAATTCTAATATATAATTATAATAATAGATAATATAATAACTAATTTTAATATTACTTAATGAAATTTTGATAAATTGTTTGAAAAAACTATATGAATATTCACTTACATAGATAGAAAAGAGATGAGTAATTTAAAATGATTAATTAAGTTTTTAGTAGCTTTTCTTTTAAAATAATTATTTAGTAGATTTCAAATAAAAAAATTAATTAATAAATATATTTAACTATTAAACAATATATGTCATATGTATAATTATGTGATGTCATCAAATATAATGCACGAAATTAACACATATGTTAATATTTTAATAACATAAATAATTATAATTTATATATTTAATTATTTTTTAATACTTTATTATATGCAATAATTTAATGTATTATATATATAATTAATATTATAAAACTTTATGGTAACATTCCAAACTACTCTTCTTATGTCTGTCCCTTTTATATATGTATTAGGACTATTTTCATTTATTAAAAATGCATTATAAAAAATTGTATTTAATTTATATTAAATATAAAGAAAAATTTAACCAAATTGACTGTGTCAATTGATTTTCACTTTTTTCATACAATGTTTATTTTACACATATATATATATATTATATTTTTTACATCACAATCTATGTTATGATCAATAATTCTACTTTGTATTTTATTATAATTAAATATTTTTTTATTTTAATATTATCTATAATATAAGCAATTTATTTATATGTATTATTATTATTTTATATAAATAAACTAAAATAAAATATAAAAACACAAAAAGTATTTAAGCTTTTTGTCACAACAAAAGAAAAAAATTAAAAATATAAATTTTGATGTTGTTTTTATATTTATCTTTTTATTGAATAATATAACATCTACACTATTAAAATATATTTTATTATTTTTTATTATATTTATGAAAAAACTAAGTTAAATACATTAAACATGGACATCTTTAATTTATAATCGAAATAATAAATAATATTTAAGTAATTGTTGAAGTGTACACATAAAAATGATCTAAATAATTTTGTTATAAAAAATAAAGAGACTAATTAAAGACATGTATATTATTTTATACAACATAAATGTTATTATTAAAATCTAATAAAATAAAATAAAAAGAAAAATAAAAGATATTTATATAACAAAAAATATCACTTATATATTGAGGTGTTTGTGATGCGATTTGGTTCGATTTTTGGTTAAAAATACATCCGAACCAAACATAAAAAATATATATGGTTCGATTTCATTCGGGATGAAAGAATAAAAAAATGTAAACCAAATCAAACCAATTTGTGTGGTTTGGTTTGGATCAATTTATGCTGTTTTTAATTTCTATTTTTATTAAATATTTTCTCATTCTTTTTATCTTTTAAATTAAAATATAATAATATAATATAAAATATGTTACTCAAAATCTAATAAATATATTGAATAATAACAATTACAAAGGTACACATAAATCCATTCATTATTGAATAAGCAAAAAATACAATATATCTTAACGTAGATTCATCTAGATCTATAAACCAATCAAAATCTATGAAACTTGGTTGCTCTCATTTTGCTTAACAGCTAGCTTCTATCCCTGCTTTGTACATGATCTTGCTACAATAAAGCTTGATCTAATTTTTGTCCACTCTCTGCCAAAATATGCCCCTTTTGCCTTAATTGTTAGCACTCTTACTTTAAGGGTTTGTGGTGTGCTAAAATCAATGACATTGACAAAGTGAAGAGAGAGTGGATACAATAACAAAAGTCAAGCAAGAGAGTAGAGTTAATGACATCATCCTCAGAAAGAGTTGACAACGTTGTTGATGGTGAAGAGGAATAAAAAAATTTCACAAATCAAATATGTGAAGCACACCAAATAACTATATAAGGAGATTTATGTTAAAATGTATAACTATTGAGATTTTTAGTGTTTTTCGAAATATGTTTTGGAGATATATGTGATATAAGAGATATATTGTATTGATGAGATGTACTTTATTTTATTCATGAACTTTATATATAAAGCAAAAATATAAAAAAATATCAAATCTTAAATCTTAACAATATCACAATCTTAACTCCTGAAATCTAAATAATAATTGAATATATTATTATCTTTATGAAAAAATATTCTAAAATAAAAATTAAAAATTTCCTAAAAAATATTAAACAAATATTTTTAACAATAACTTACTATTATTATTGTTGTTATTATTATTATATTAATAATAAAAAAACATATGTTAAATGTATACTGCGGTTAGATTTGGTTTGGATTAGTTTTCAAAATTTAAACTTCAAACCAAACAGAACCGTGTAGTTCTTAGAAAATAAAATAATCAATCCAAAAGCTTGCAGTTTTTTTACAGTTTGATTTAGTTTGGATCAACTTTCGATTTTTTCTTTAGATTGGTTCGACTTTGAACATCCCTACTTATATACATGTTTGGTATAAAAGTATCTTATCATTTGATTTGTTTGAGTATTTTTAATTTTTTTATTATTAATTTTTTAAGTTTTAATTAAAAACATTTTTTCAGTGTGTATTTAATTAATAATTTTTTGGTAAAACATCTCTTGTGTATCTTATTTTATTCTGACTATTTGAAAAAATTTCTTAGAGTTAGCTTACAATAGAAAATTTTTGATGAGCTTTGTGCAACTTATAATCCACAACATACATACATATCAAAAGTTCATTTTGCTATACACTTTACAATTACGTAGAGAGTTGTACTATATAAACTCTTTCAATAACAAAAAATTTAGCAATGGGAGACCTTATATCTCAAAACATATCCAAGAGGGTTACTCTTCTCCATTAATCCATTTCTTTATTTTCTTTTCATCAATTATTGGACAATTCAATCCCAAAACTTTGGAAAAATGCGTTTAGAAACTAGAAGATGGGTCAAACAATTTGTTCAGGAGATAATATGCTTAAAGTACGAAGATATAGAACAATATGGAATAGCATGACTAACATGAATTCTAAGTGGTAGAAAGAAATAAAAAAAGTATGTAGGGACGAGTTGGGAAGAAATTGGCTGGAATTGAGTATATATTGGAATGTGGGGATGAGAATAAGATAAAAGGTTAAAATGATAAATGGTTAGGTGAAGAATATTTTTTCGTTAGGTATCTTAGACTTTATAGCAATACATTAGCAAAGAATTTAACCCTAATGAATGTTGGATACTGGTATGGTGATAAATGGGTTTAGGATTTAGAGTGAAGAAGAAATTGATTTAAATGAAAGAAGATCTAACTAGATGTAATGATCCATGAAATAAATGAGAAAGATCAAAATAGATGGAGGGAGGATAAGAGGGTATGGAAAGCTAGAGAAACCTTTGAGTATATAGTCAAATCAACATACACATTATTGTTGAATATGTTCTTTTTGTTGCCTTTCATTCATCAAAATAGCAATATAAATATATAGATAAGTTATCGTATATAGGTCAAGATGAACATAATTGACTATAATTATAACCACTAAACATGTCTATAATTAGGCTAAATAATATCTCCTATAATAACTAACGATAGTAATATAATAAATAACCATAATGATAATATCTCAATAATTTCAATATCCCCCTCTCATGTTGGAGCATGAAGATCTCGAATACCTAACTTGCGAAGGAGAAACTCAAATTGCATTTTTCCTAAGACCTTTGTACAAATGTTTGCTAGCTGTAGTGTAGTAGGAACATAGTAGGGACAAATGATGCTAACAATCACCGCATTACAAACAAAAATGACTATCAACTTCAATATGTTTCGTTCTTCCATGAAATACTAGATTTTAAGCTATATGTAATGCTGATTGACTATTACAGTATAATTGCATTCCTTTAGAATTACTAACTCCCAAGTCACCAAGTAATTATTTGGGCCATTTCAACTCATGTGTAATTGGTACCATAGAGCAATATTCAACCTCAGCAGAAGAATGAGAGATGATTGATTTTAGTTTTCCAAGACATTGGAGAACAACCAAGAAGCACCACTCACACCATTCTTCTAGGTTTAGTTTACTATCAGATAGAAGTAAAATACCTTGCCCTGGATGTTTCTTCAAGTATCTAATAAATTTTAAGACTGCCTCCCAATGCTCTTCACGAGATTGCTACATAAACTGAGATAAAATGTATACAGAGTAAGCAAGATCAGGTCTAGTCACAGACAAATAAATAAATCGCCTAATAAGTCTTCGGTAGGGTTTTAGGTCTTCAATTGGTGTACTAGAAGCCAATGCTTGCTTGTGGTGTTGTTCCATTGGAAAATCTATAGGCATAATGCCTAATAAACCTGTGTCTTCAATGATTTCCAACGACATATTTTTGTTGGAAAAGATAAATCCCCTCGGGACTATGGGCTACCTCCAACCCCAAAAAACATTTTAAGACTCCCAAGTCCTTCATATGAAAGCAGACACCTAAGTAAGCTTTAAAGATTTTCATGTTTAAAATATCATTCCTAACAATAATTAAGTCATTCACATAGGCCAACACATAGAGCTATTTCTCCCCTATGAAATATAAACAATGAGTAATCTTAATAGTATTGAACAAATCCATAACACTTCAATGTCGTAGCCAACTTAGCAAACCAACAATGAGGAGCTTGTTTATGTAATATATTGTCCGTTATGGAAATTGATTTAATTAAAATTATATGGATATATATATATATATATATATATATATATATATATATATATATATATATGAGATTATTTATGCATTTTGTGTTCATCCCAAAGAAAGATAATTTGGCTAAATAATAACATTCCTGTGATGATAAATATGTTATAATTATAAAGTTATACTCATGCGAATAATAGTCGGTCTAAAGAATGACTATTATTTGATAGAGTTAATTATCAATATCTTATTGTTGCATTAGGAGTATGAACTATTATTTATGCATTTTGTATTCATCCCAAAGGAAGACATAATTTGGCCAAATAATAACATTCTTATGATGATAAATATGTGATAATTATAAAGCTACTCTCATGTGAATAATAGTCATCCAAAGGCTATTATTTGACAGAGTTAATTATCAATATTTCATTATCGCATTAAGATTACCAATTACAAATTAATTTATATGTCCAAAGACTAAAGAATTAATGTTTTGCTCAGTATCTTCTAACAAGTTTATTATGTAAATTATCAATTTCAGTTGCTATTGCTAGTATTGCTAATTTGTCTGCTCAAATTTTAATTGTATTCTCATGCTTAATGGGACAAACTTTAAGGTCTGGAAGAAAACAATTGAGATAATTCTTGGTTGCATAGATCTTGATCTCGTGTTTCGGGATGAGAAACCCATTCCAACTCCAAAAAGAAACTAGAGGCGGATAAGGTTGAAAAGTGGGAATGCTCAAACTGAATGTGTTTGATGATCATGAAACGATCTATTCTAGAAGGGCTTTATTACTGAGAACCACAATTCAAAAGGTTTCCTTGATGCTGTTGAGCTGTATTTCACCAGTAATGAAAAAGCTTATGCAAGTAATTTGCTTGCTAAACTTATTTTTATGAGATATAAAGGTAAAGGAAACATAAGGGAGTATATTTTAGAGTTGTCTGATGATTTGCTCGTGCACATAGTTTTGATTTCTCTTTCAACACACTTTGGGCAGTTCAAGGTGGGTTATAATACTCACAAAGATAAATGGACCTTGAATGAATTGGTTTCTCATTGTGTGTAAGAGGAGGAAAGGCAGCAAAGATAAGAAGACTGAAATTGCTCATCTAGCATCAAGCTCTCAAAATAAGAAGAGAAGAATAATAAGAATGCTGTAGAAAGGACTTCTTAGCAAAATAAAATAAAAAAAAAATGATGAGAATACACCTACTTGTTTCTTCTGAAAGAAACTTGGGAACATGAAGAACAAGTGTCCCAAGTATGCCTCTTGGCATGTAAAGAAATATATTTTTCTCAATTTTGTTTGTTCTGAAGTTAATTTAGCTTATGTACCACATGATACATAGTGGGTAGATTCTCATGCTACTACTAACATAAGTGTATCTATGTATGGTTGTCTTTGGAGCCTTGCTAAGTGATAATGAAAGATTTATATATGTGCGCAATGACAACAAGGTCACAGTAAAAGCTATTAGAACATTTAGATTACAGTTGAAAATTGGATTTTATTTGGATTTACTTAAGACTTTTGTTGTATTGTCTTTTAGGTGAAATTTATTTCTATTTCTAGTTTGGACAAATTTGATTTTTCTTGTTCATTTGGAATGTAGTCTCTATCAAAATTCAAATTTTAATGGTTTCAGTTTTTTAATTAATAATCTATACTTGCTGGATGTAGTTAGTTCCAATATAATTTTCTTGTTGATTCTCATGGTACTAAGTGTAAAATAAATGAGAACTCAACCACCTTATGTCATAAGCGTTTAGGCCATATTTCTAAATAGAGAATTATAAGGCTTGTGTCGGATGAGATTCTTGAACCTTTAGACTTATCATATTTTGAGGTTTGTGTTGAACGTATAAAGGGTAAACAAACAAATTCAAGAAAATTAGGTGTTAAAAGGGCTAAAGACGTTTGGAACTAATTCACACAGATATATGTGAACCATTCTCTACGACATCTTGGAATGTGCAACAATATTTCATTACATTTATAGATGATTCTTCAAGGTATGACTACCTATTTTTAATTCATGAGAAGTCTCAATCCCTCAACATTTTCAATTTTTTTATAAAAGCTGAAGTTGAGCTGCAACTTGGAAAGAAAATTAAGGCTGTGAAATCTAACAACAACAATGAATATTATGGTAGATATGATGGACTAGGAGAACTACGTCTAGAGCCTTTTGCACTTTTCTTAAGGGAATGTGTTATTGTTCCTTAATATACTATGCTTGGGAAACCAAGCATGAATGATGTTGTATAGTCGTTCTTCTTTACAAGAGTCATTATGGGGAAAAGTGATTAAGACTGCAGTTTATATCCTAAATAGGATAACAAATAAAGCAGAACTCCTTATAAGCTACAGACTAGTAAAACGTAAAGCCTAAAGCATTCTTTGAAATGGGAAATGTGAGATTCCTTGAGGATGTTAAGTTTGGGAAGAAAGAGAAAATAAGGAAATGTTGAAGTTCTGCCTCAAACACCCATAGAGCAAGCTTAACAACCTCAAGAAGTGTCATTAAGGAGATGCTCTAGAAAGAGGAGAAGTGCAATTCCAAATGATTATGTTGTGTTTCTCCTAGAACATGAAGATGACATTGGTTTAATAGAGGATGACCCAATCAACTTTTGTCAAGCTATGTACAATCTAACTCTCAGAAATGGATTGATACTATGAAGGATGAGATGAAGTCTATACAAGACAATAATGTTTGGAATCTTGTTGAATTACCTATGTGACACCGGGATAAGACTAGAGAATTAGAACCTTGTTTTTTGTTTATTTACTTTTGAGTTAAGACTTTAATTAATTAATTTTTTCATTATGTAATTTTGTACATGCATTATGTAATTTTTTTTACGTCTTATTTTGTGAAATGAGTACTTTTGATGTGGGGTAAGAATAGTTTAGTTGCTAAAGGCTTCACTCAAAAGAAGGCATTGATTACAAAAGAAATCTTTTCTTCACTAGTTTCTTTAATGGATTCTTTTAGAATAATAATGATATTGGTAGTTCATTATGATTTAGAGCTCCATCAAATAGATCTTATTGCATTTCTAAATGATGACCTTAAAGAAACAATTTATATGATGCAACCTAAAAGCTTTATTTTTAGTGATTCAAAGTCTGCGGTATGCAAACTAAAGAATTTTATCTATGGTCTGAAACAAACTTCTCATAAATGATATCACAAGTTCCATCAAGTTATTACCTCATATGGTTTTGAGGTAAATATAATTGATGATTGTGTTTATCATAAGTTCAGTGAGAGTATGTCTAGTCAACTGTTTTTGACTAGTTGGCATCGATGGATCACTTATTTATTTTTGGTGTTATATGTCGCTTGCTAGCAACGTTATAAGCTTATTTCAAACAACCAAGAGATTTTTGCATAAAATTTTGAAATGAAATATCTTGTTAAAGCTTCTTTTATATTAGGTATTAAGATACTAAGATATCGTTCTCATGGTATTCTAAGGTTATCACAAGAGAGTTATATCGATAAAGTTCTTGACATATTTGGCATGAAAGATAGTAAACCATGAGATACCCCTATAGCTAAGGGAGACAAATTTAGTCTCAAACAATGCCCCAATAATGATTTAAAAAAAATTATATGCTTCGACTATGGGCAATTTAATGTATGCTCAAATTTGTATTTTCCCGCTATAGCATTTGTAGTGGAAGTTTTGGGCAAATACTTAAATAATCCTGGAATCCTGGGATGCAACATTAGAAGGCAATAAAGCATGTAATGCGTTATTTGAAGAGAACAAAAGGATATATTTTTTCACTTATCAGAAGTTTGACAATTTAGAGATCATTGAATACTCAGACTCTGATTTTGTTGGATGTCAAGACAACAAACACTCCACATCTGGATATATACTTTTATATTGGCGGGAAGAACTTTCTTTTAGAAGTCTATTGAACAGACTATCATAATTTCTTCAACCGTGGTTGTGGAGTTCATTACTTTTTTTGGATCATTAAACCATAAAATATGGTTACTAAATTTTATAAAAGAGTTTAGGATAAGTGACAAAGCCTGTGTCGCGCAAACTTTTCAAAGTATTTTGAACTGACTAACCATTACTAATGTAGTATAGAATTCAACTTGAGTCAATCCAAGGAGTGGAGTGTTATACCAAAAGATAAATCGAAGAGGTTCATGTAAAAAAAATAAAATAAAAAAAGGGGGGGGGGGTTTGTTTGATCAAGGAAAACAACTGCAGGAGCAACTCAACCGATGTTATACGCTGCTCCTTGTTCGAACATGAACGAGATTACTAAAGCAGAAAATACTATAAAACAGTGAAAATCAAAATGCAATGAACAATCGAAACTATGAATATCGAACATCACTATCAGTAAACGCGAAATGTAGAGTGCAGAACAGTGAATGTGTAATTTCCAGTAAATAACGAAAATCGAAATGCTATAGAGCAACGAAAATCGAAAGGCGTTGAAACAATGGAAATCAAAAGACAATGAAATGCAATGAGAATCGAAATGCAGTGAAAAGCGAGTTGCAGTGAAACAGTAAAAATCGAGAGACAATTAAATTGCAGAGAAAATCGAAACGTAGTGGAAAACAATGAAAATCGAACTACAATAAAGAAAATGAAAATCGAAATGCTATGGAATGCAGTGAAAATCAAAATGTCGTTGAGCAGTGAAAATCGAACTACAATAAAGGAAAAGCGAAAGTCGAAATGCTAGGAAATGCAATGAAAGTCAAAATATCGTTGAAACAGTGAACGTCGAACTGCAATAGAGTAGCGATATGTAAAGGAACATCTAAATGCAATAGAGAATCGAAATATAATGAAACAGTAAATATCAAAAGGCAATAAAACAGTAAAATCGAAATGCTATTAAAACTTGCACGCAATTAAAAAGAAGATTGAAATAGTTCATTCACCATTCTTGAAACAATAAACGCTAATCATCCACTGATATATTCTCACGAATCCTATGTTCACGAAAATACAATCACTCTTGCACTGTTCTAATGAAAACTGAAAATAAAAGAAAACACAGCAGCCCCTCCTATGTCACAACATCTCCTGAGCTGCTGTTATGGAATTCCGTGCCTCTGTAAAATTCTGTTTTGCTGTAATGAAATTCTGTGCGTGCTCTCCCCTCCCTTTTTCTGCACTGCTCACATAGCTTTTTATAGCTGCAGAGGCTGCCCTAATGCCTTGATTGGGCCCCGCACATCATCACCCAATGGCCAATGCTGTATGCTGTGTTGGTGAATTACCGTGCTGTAATTTTTTTCTTCTCTTTTTACTGTTCACCACTACTGTATGAGGCTAGCAATTGGGCTTATTTGGCAATTCCTCTTTCTTGCTTCAATTGGGCTGAATTCAATTCATAGCTTGTGCATCTCTCCATCCCGCTCCAGGATCAATCCTACCATAAAAGGGGTCAGCTCAATTTCAGCTATAAAATGAAAATATAACACCCTATTTTACTTATTTACCTTCATTCATGAAAACTGTAAAATTCAGCTTAAAGTTCCAAGAAAGTGAAATTAAAAACGTCAAGGAGGTGCAATAAACCATAAGGTGCGAGCATAGAAATCGAGTTATCAAATAAGCAAACTTATATAGAACATATAAAGGCTGATTTTATGCTAGCTGATCCACTTACTAAGGATTTGGTATCTCGTTAAAGTTTTTCATGAGCACAGTGCTCATATGGATGTAATTCCTTGTAGTACCTTAGTATAATGGGAATCTCATTTGTGTTTTGTGTATTATTTGAATTTTTTGCAAAAATAAAGTTGATGTTCATAATTATAATCTGAGCTTGCTTTGTGCAATATGTATTGCATTTTGATTTGATCTTTATAAATAATGTTTTTTGCACCAGTTGGAAATAGACATGACTAAGATAAAATTATATGTAATTTTCATGTCACTTATGCATGTTTGATCTATGTCCTTGAGTACATATAATTGTGGTGATCACTGTGGTTTAGTCACATTGGGTTATGATGAAAGGATTCCTTGTTGTTGCATGAGATGGACCATATTGTTTTAGAAAAATCTAAAGTAAATAGCATATTAGTTGTGTGCTTAAAGAATTTTGTGATATAAATGTTTAAATGAATATGAAACCCCAAGTGAGAGATTGTTAGAAAATTTATTTCTCATAACTAATGTGGGCTATATATATTATTTTTTACATTTATATTAGCTATTTACATTTTGTTGAGCTCAATAAAAGTGATTTAATTTCAATAAATTTAGTGAACCATTAGATTGGTAATAATAAAACTGATATGGACTCAAATAAGTGAAAATTAAATTTGGCTCATTAAGGGTTAATGAGAACCCTACCAGGTTTAAAATTATAAGGATGGTTATGGTCCCTAATATGTCAAATCAGACATAAGTTCTTTATATCTTCCCATAAGAGGAGGAGCACAAAGTCTTCTTAAGAAATGTAGTGATTTGGCTAAGGATGATTATTGTACCAAATAAGAATATTCCGTTGCAACCTTCAATCAACGTTGATATAAAAATAGGTATATTTTTAAACTCAACAAATCTTGATAATTTGATCAATAATTTTCTTTTATAGTATGTAATTTAATAATTACTAGAAAAATTATTTTCTAATTAATAGTTCGTTTATATGTTAATAGTATTGGTATAAAGGATTAGCTGAAGGGAATCACCTTATAAATGAAGAATCTAACATGTATATCACACCATGGAGTAGAATGGAATAGTGTGCTACAAAACAAGGTGTTTATTGATGATAAAGCCTAAGAATAAGATGCAGGGGTTGAAAGCTGTGAAACACGCGAACTGCTATGTGAAAAGGCTATGGCTTTATGAGTGGAGAAACTGTGATTTCACAGGTTTAGAGGTTTGCAATACATTTCGGTTGTATATTTGTATGTGTTTAGAAGTTAATTCTGCATGATAATAGGAAGTTTTGTTGTTATATTTATATATAATATATATTTTTGTTTCGGAAAAATTTCTTGTGGCTTGATTTTGGTACTGGTTTTGGTTGCAGGCACAGAAAGAGGTGGTGGTTGATGGAGTGATGAGCACAGAACGAAAGCACATTGTTGGCAAGGCACAACAAGTGAACGTTCAAGAGGACCTCAATAGAAGATTTTTATGATAAAGAAGATTGACCAAAAGGAATTAAATGCCTCATTCATAACATTAATAACCAAAAATATAACCATGTTTAAGCGACTATCATTCGATTTCTTTAACAGGTTTTTTTTATAAGATAATTTCTAAGGTTTTATTGATTAGATATGATTTAGTTAAATGAAACTTTTTTACTATGTAATGGAGAGGTTGAAATTTAGTACAAAACCAATATCACGAATAAAAACATGTTTGGAATCAACAATTATTTTAGAGAGAGTTCACCTAAAAGGTTTCGGCTTACTAACAAGGTTAAAATAGAGCTATCTACTAACACCTTTTTTTTATTTCTAATAATAGTAGAAGAAGTAGCAATGTTAGTTAGCTAAGTTGTAGAACACTAAAAAGTAAAAGTGGAAAGAAAGAAAATAATAATTTGTTCATGATACTTACTTTTACAAATATATATATAATATCATTATATATATATATATATATATTTAACTCTTTTTTTTCTATTTCTTTCCTCATATCATATCTTCTATTTTATAAATTTATGATTTTATTTTTGTATATCAAATATAGAAGAATATTTTGAATGATTATAAATTTTTCTTTTTTTGAGTGACAATAATAAAAATATTATTTTCGAAAAATTTGTATTAAAGTTTTCCCGAAGACTCTACTCTACTACTAGGTTTTTTTATGAGCTTGTTCGTTGGTAAGTTTTTCATCAATTTTTTGATACGGGTAGAAACCACATCGGGAAACTCCAACGAATTCCCTTTCCCATCAATGTGGTTTAAGCGTTTTCCTTGCATTACAGTGATGGTTGTGTACCAATTTCTGAATATAGAGATCTTTTAGTTCATATGATTCTCAACTGAAATATAACGAAATATTACATTTAAAGTAATGGAATATAATAAAAGAATATAAAAATAACAATAAATATTACATTGAAAACTGAAATAATACTTGGAGATTTTTTCCTTACATGATTACTATGAAATATAGTGTTACAATTAAAAGTTAATATTAGATGTATATCTATAACTCTTTAATAAATGTTTTTTCTATTAAGTCTTTTTCATTATAGTAGTTCTTCAATCTCTTTTGAATTAGCATTTTATCCTAAACATAGATAAGCTCCTTCTTTATTCCTCTAACCCCATTTTGTACGCAAATCTCTGAAAAGTTTGGCATTAGCATATAGAAACTTGCACCCTGTTTCTTTTATCCTGCTGAGACTTTTTCAAGAACAGTTTCAGGTCCAAACCAACCAACAATGTTCAAAACTTATGTCATTGTAAGTCGTTCCTATATGATGAAGGCTCAAGTTACATATGAAACAAGAATTAATCAAACATGATTTTAGATTTAGGATAACAATTCAGTCCGTGCAAATTAATTAGAACATGAACAAAAACATTTTCAACCCCTACTTAGAGAGTTTAATCGATTTAAATTAAATTAGAACAAGATTTATGAAATTTTAACTAATTAAATTCAAGATAGATGTCATAGGAAGTAAAACAAACATTTTAATAGGCGGAAAATGAATTAAAATGAAGATGTACATAACATTCAAGGAAATGAAAAGAGTAAACATGGAGAAGACATAGAAATGAAGAAAAATGAAATTAATTGGTTCAATTGACATAGAAATGATAAAAATGCATCTAACCCCAAATACAAGGGTTTCAATCGGTGAGAATTAATTATAACAAGTTTTATGATGTTTCAATCCATTAAAATCAAGATACAAGCAATAGGAAACAATAGAAGATGAACACAAGGAGTTTAATTGGTAAAAGTTGATTAAAATGAAGAATGAAGGGTGCAACAATGAAGAACAAATAAGAACAAGTAAAGAGAAAACATCGAGAAGATAGGAGAATGAAGAACATGTCACTTTCAAGAGAAAGATAAGTGCAAGAGACAATCACCACTTGGATTATGGAAAACTCAAGATAAGATTTTAGAAACAAGGCTTACCTCTTAAACTTCAAAGAGAGAAAATGCTCTAGAAATTCGTTAATCTTCAAAGTTATGTTACAAATAAGACTCACACCCTTATATAGAGATGGTGGACGAAAATACATGCACATGGGTAAATTCTAGGTTAGGCCATGTTTGGAAGATGCTCCAAAGCTTTCCAAACAAGGTCCTTGTCTTCTGTACTATCCTTGTGTCTAAACAATTAGTCTCTTAATTATTTCTATTTGAAAGAAAGACACTAAACTAACTCTATTTTTATTTTAAAAAACATTACAAGAGCTATTAATATTTTTAATCTCTTCTTCTACAAAATCAATGTATGTTGTTGATAGGTGGTGTAGTGTGCAAGTTCATGTCAATAACCTGCAGTTATTGCAGTTCCACTCTTGTTCTGTCCCGTAGCCCTTCTAATATGCATGCTTCTGTCTTCCGTCCAACAAGTGAAGTGGTCATTCACACCTCCTACTTTTGCTTGCTGTAGGATCTAGCCATATAAGACAACACTCCACTTCAGAACACAACACTCCACTGCACATCATAGGCCCCATCCTATATTATAGCTGTTAATATTCAATATATGTATGACAAAAACCTTCAATTTTCTGTAAACAAAATGTCTTTCGGTATAATAATCATGTATATAAGCTAATAAACAAAATAATAAAAAAGTATATGTAAAAATTAGCAAAAGCTATGAATCTAATTAATCACAAACTATGTAATACCTTTAGTACTTCATTAATTTGATTTTGAGATCTCGTCACTCTTGAAAAAATTATATGTTTGTGCTTTCCTCATCTTCATCTTTGACCATCTTTGCCCATGGTGTTGGCCATTTTCCTAAACTCTAAACATTCAGAGATAACCAGAAATAAACTCTGAATATACAGAGATACCTAAAAATATTACTTCAAGAAATTTTGATAACTGGGTGAAGTAAACTCTATGAATATCCACTTTATATAGATACAAAAGAGGAGATTAGTAGTTTACTGAAAATAATTAATTAACTATTTAGTATTTTTTCTTTTGAATTGATTATTTAACAGGTTTAAAATAAGAAAAGTAATTAAAGCATTATTTAAGTATTGAATAGTATCATTTATGTAATATATTAATGTATGTATTATATTATTTTTGTAACATCATTAAATATAATGCACAAAATTAATACATACATTTAGTTTCTTAATACAACATAAATAATCATACTTATATATATTTAATTATTTCTGTAACATATTAATATATGCATTGATTTAATGTATTAATATTGTAAAACTTTACTGGTAACGTGTTAAAAAATACTCTTTTCTCTTTATGTGATCGGTGTATATACTCTTTATTTAAAAAAATATCACATTAAATTTCAAATAATAATAATAATAGTAGTAATAATAATAATAATAATAATAATAATAATAATAATAATAATAATAGTGTCGATTAAATTATAACAGAGTTGTCTACTATAAGATATAAAAGACTAACTTAAAATATATAAAATTAGTTTTGAGTTGACTTAACCAACTCTAAATCAATGCTAACTATTTTTAATGGGTTAAATATGTTTTTAGTTCTTAAACTATTTATTAAAATTGTGTTTAATTTCCGAGATAACTTTGAACTTATTTTGTCCTTATACTTTATAAACTAATGTAAATGATCCTTGATAACAAATAAAAACATTTTTAAGGAGAGGAAAATAAAGAGAAAAAAGAAATCTTGACACATCATCAAGGATCGTTTACACTAGTTTATAAAACATAAGGATGAAATAGGTTCAAAGTTTGTCCTAGGGATGAAACCCAATTTTGACAAATAGTTCAAGGAATGAAAACATATTTAACCCGTTTTTAATAAATAACTATTTGAATTAGTATTGGATTAACATCAACTCAACCAACTTTAAATATTCATGCCTTAACCAGCACTAGAGAGATATGAGATACTCTTACTATGGCATATGAAGACTTCAAGGATATCAAGAGAAATAAACTGACATGGTTCAAACGTTAGTATGATAACTTCAAAATGGAAGTCTTTGAATTTATAACATCCATGACTGCAAGAATGCAAGTCATCACAAATGGTCTCAGATCTCTTAGGAGACTGGTTAACACCTACAATGTTATAGAAAATATCTTATGTGTTTTCCCACCTTAATGGAGACCTTAAGAAACCTTCCTAAGAGCATCTAAGGATATGGAAATCATGCCATTGGAGGTGTTAATCAGTATTCTAACTGTGTATGAACAAGTCTTGCAAGAGATGCAGAGATTCTGAAAGGAAGAGATCTTGCCCTGAAGACTCAAAAGCCTAGACGGTCTACCACTAACAAGGCCTATGAAGCAATAGAAGATCAATATGAGGACTTAGATTTTAAAGATGATGAAGAGTTGTCTTTATTGACAAACAAGTTCAAGCGGATGTTGAAAAAACATGGAAAGTATGGGAAAGAAAAGATGTTCGGACTTCTGGGGTCATAAAGAGTAGAAGGATTACAATGACTACAAGTAGAAAACCATATGTGATGGTTGTAAGAATTCAGGGTACTTTAGATTAGGATGCCCAAAAGCCAACAATAAGGAAAGAAAGAAGGACTATAAGAAAAAACTTCATATAAAGATGGGCTTCTTATCAACATGGGAGGATCTGGACACATATGACTCTGAAAATAAGGAAGCAGACATTAGTCTTGTGGCTAATGTTGTTGGTGAAAATTCATTAGACAACTTTGATTATGAGGTAGATTTTTTTAACATTAAATCCATAACTCAAAACAATAGGGATGGAAATTTCAACATTGAGATCCCATAAGATAGAGTGGAGTCATTGGATCTCACATGTAATACTGGTGAGGCCACAATAGTCAGCTTTGGAAGAGGGTCTGGATATGATAGTTTGTTTTTTAGATTTCCAGCTAACAAGAATGATCCAATAAAGATGAAATAACCTATGGTACATCGTTGTGTTTTGATAAGATAAAGTTTATTGGGAGTCATTGAAACCCTTAAGTTGTGTGGTAGAATCTTTGGGAAAAAATAATCCTTGTGCATGCACAACCCTTAATTTGATTTTGAGATCTCATCATTCTTAGAAAAAGTATATGTTTATGCTTTCTTCATCTTCGTCTTTTCCCATATATTGGCCATTTGCCTAAACTCTAAACATTCAAAAATAACTACAAATAAACTCGAAATATGCAGAGATACTTAGAAATAGTACTTGATTAAATTTTGATAACTTGTTGAAGAAAACTCCATCAATATCCACTTTATATTGATACTAAAGAGGAGATGAGTAGTTCAATGAAAATAATTAATCGACTTTTTAGTATTTTTCCTTTGGAAATGATTATTTAACCGATTTAAAATAAGAAAACTAATTAAAACATTATTTAAGTATTGCATAGTATCATTTATAATATATTAATGTATGCATTATATTATTTACGTAATATCATTAAATATAATGCACGAAACTAATACATACATTTAATATCTTAATGTAACATAAATAATCATACTTTATACATTTAATTATTTCTATAAGATATTAATATATGCATTGATTTTATGTATTAATATTGTAAAACTATATTGGTAACAAATAAAAAATATTGTTTCTTTCTATCGTGGTTGGTGTATATACTTACTCTATAGAAAAATATTAAATTAGTTTTTAAATAATAATAATAGAGTTGATAAAATTGTAACCTAATGTCCCTCTATAAAATGTAAAAGATTAAATTAAAAAAGCACAAAATTATTTTTGAGTTGATTTATCCAACTCTAAATCAATATTAACTATTTTTTAATAAATAAATATTTGAATTAATGTCAGATTAACATAGGTTCAACTGACTTTAAATATTCATGTTTTAACTAGTTCTAAAGAGATTTCGGATACTCTTGGTATAGCGTGTGAAGACTTCAAGGAAGTAAAGAGAAATGAACTAACATTATTGAAATATATGTATGATAATTTCAAAATGGAAGTCTTCGAATCTATAACATTCATGATTGCAAGGGTGCAAGTCATCACAAATGGTCTCAGATCTCTTGGGAGATTGGTTAACAATAGACAAAATCTTGTGTGTTCTCCCATCTTAATAGAGACCTTAAGAAACTTACCTTAGAGCGTCTAAGGATCTGAAAAGCATGCCCTTGGAGGATTTAATTGGTATTCTAACCATGTATTGTTGGAATAAATGGCTGAGTTTAAGAGGGGGGGTGAATTAAACTCTTAAAGATTTTCGAAATTCAAGGCCAATTAAGAAAAACCAGATTCAGAATGAAGGTGAAAAACCAGTTTTTATAAGTTCTTGACATGCTGTTAATCAATTGATCATATATCCGATTCAATTACAATTCAAATATCAATTGCAGAATTTAAAAGATTAGGGAAAGAAGATCAACACAGAAGATTTATACTAGTTCACCTTTCAAAAAAGGCTACATCCAGTTTCCTAAACACTCAAATCCAATCAATTCACTAAAAATCAGTTTTTACATGAACACTACATGAAAAACGAAAATTAGAAAACTGCACTTGATCTTGAACCCTACAAGACCTTTAAACTCTTGTAAAACCCTATTACAAGAACACCTTAATCACCCTGATTAAGAGACACACGCGCAGCTAACAAACACACAAAGAATTGGATTGAATTCACCTGGAAATTCAGTCCTAGACTGAAAAACAGAGCACGCAACAGTGGAAAAAAAAAACAGAGTATGATTTCTTTGCAAGATTCCCTATTCAATTCGTTCTTGGACTTCTTGGAGTGATTCGCAAATTGATTTAGAGTATATGTAAAATGTTCTTGCACAGTGGGTTGCTCTGAAAATGATTCATCAATGAGTTCTTTGAATTTTAAAGTATTTATAGAAAAGCTGTTCCAGTGTCTTAAAACTGATTCTGATGAAAATTGTCGATTGAAAACACATTTTAACCGGTTGTTTTCATTAAAAAGAATTTTCCAGAGAGCACCCTTTTTCTGAAACTTGAAAACAGTCAGTTGATAACACGATTTAACTAGCTATTCCAGAAAGCTGGAATTTCTGAACAAAGGCTCTAGTATTTCAACTGGTTAATTTCAGAAAAACAACTAGCTAAAATTTGCCAAAAACAAAGCTTTAAAAATGAAGAACAGTTTAACTGATTGAAACCAGAGTTTTAATCAGTTAAAAAATAGTTAATACCTTTGAAAACATTTTAAATTCTTTTAAAACATTTCAAATCATTTTAAAACCCAAGATTAAGTCCAAGATTAATTGAAATGGATCTTACCACACATCCTAAGACACTCTAATCCTGAGACATGATCTTCATTCTTCAAGTACCATCATCTTCATCATCAAAGGTGGTTGGAGACATCATTAATCCACTTGAAACCAAGTTTTCAAGTCCAACAAACTCCCCCTATTTGATGATGACAACCACTTGATGCATTCAATGTCTTTGAAGAATGTAGAAGTCCTGCACAAAACACACAAATACAGCAGAACAATATAATTGAAAAATATAGCAGAGAAAAAAAAATGTAGCAGCAGCAGCAGTATAATATTCTCTTTCTCAGCAGCAGCAACAGTCTTGCACTATTCTCTCCCTTTTACCACATTCTCCCCCTTTCACCTGCACTTCATGTGCCTTCAATGCATTCAACACTTTCTCCCCCTTTGGAATCATCAAATAGCACAAGAAAAATAACATAGCATATGCAGCAAATTGAAAATTGTTCAAGATACATGGGAATTTGACCCAATTAAAAACAGCAACAACACAGAACGAACAACACACAAACAAATAGAAACTAAAGCAACAACTGCAACTTGGCTTTAATTAGCAGCAGCAACACAGCAAATAGCAGTAGCAAACTAGTCATCACCCTCTCCATCATCATCACCAGCAACAATACTATAACCCATATGAAGTTGTGCTAGTTGGGCATGCAAGTCTTCTATGCTTTGATCAATACGCCCAAAATGATTCATGCAGTATGAGTGATGATATGCTTGATGAGATTGAATTGAATCAAACCTTTGCAACACAGTTTGCTCAAACAATGACAGTGGAGTGCCACGGTCAACTGGAGGGACATAGGGAACAATATCTCCCATCATTGAGCACCCTTCCGCATCAAGATCGCATTTCCAAAGATTAGCAGCAGCTAGCTCCAAAGAAGACTCGTCCCTCGCATTTCCAGCTTCTTGTCCAGCAGTCCATGCACCATTGCTTTTAGTAAAACCAAACTTGAAGAGAAAGCTATTGTCCAGCTGATGGGATCTCCCTATGTTTATTTTCTGTTCACCTCTTATATCCACACCAAAATACTCAAGGAATTTTGAAATTATCACAACATATGGGAGACGATAATTAGGCAACCTTTTGGACTTCATCATGTGATCCTTGATTATATGTATCCAGTTAATTCTCAAAGATTTTGTCAAACAAAAAATTAGAAGAAGATCACCTTCATTCAATGTAGCATGATTACTTCCCCTTGGAGTGATCATCCACGTGATGATAAAGGTGAGGACCCTAGCTGGCAAGGTTAGTCCACCAACATGAAATCCACGAACAGACCCATGAGGATTCTGCAAGCATTCCCTATACGTTTGGACTTTGTTGAAGTCTTCCAAGGAGCCACACAAACCCCTGCTTACAACTATTCCATCAGTTTTGAAGCCACCCACTCTTCTCCAAACAGAATTGTTTATGGTCATTTCCTTTCCTTTCACTTTAGAAGTGAGAACAGACCCATCATGCTTGAGATTTGTATAAAACACCTTCACTAAATCTGGGTATATGAACCCATTCAGCTCCACAAATTTCTGCAGATCTTGATGCTGCACCATAGCTATAATGTCAGCCAACCCTTCATCTTCCAGCCACTGAAAACTAAGCACTTTTGGTGGGTTTACAGTCTTTTTACTGATATGAGATTGAAACTTTTCAATCCTCTCTTCATCACCATCGAACCATGCTTCAATAGACCCATGTCTATAAGAAGAAGGTGCTGGAATTTCAGGTTCTTTGTGTTTGGATGACCCAGCAGTTTTGGATTTCTTCCTTGGGTTGCTTGAAGATGCCATTGCAGTAAAGAGAAAGTGCAGAGAAACAGAGTATAGGCAATGTATTATGCATAGTTTTGCACAGGCAGAGTGAATAACAATGCATCGCACATGTATTTAAAACCTTAGATTTTCATATTTTAACAAATTAATGCATTATTCAGTCAAACAAGCAATCAATTGGAATATATGGGGCAGAGAAATGCAGCAGGTATTGGCTTGACCAATGCATTCAGTCAGTTGAACAAAATTCGAATTTGGAGAGAGAAACCAGTTAAAAACAAAGCAAAAGTAGTACATGACAAAACAGGAGTCAAGATTCTTTTAACCAGCTTTATCTATCATGTAACAGATGTACAATTCTCAATTAATCAACCTAAATGCAGCAATTGAATGTGAATCAATGCAGTTTAACAACTAATTCGTTCTGATTTTAAATTTTACATTATTCCAGAAAATTTCAGTCAGTTGATTTGTGAGAAACAACTGATTAAAACAGAAATCCTGATATTGATTAATGAATTTAACTGACTAAATCAACAATTAACTGGCTAAAACAGAGACAGAAATCACTGCATCTCCACTGCAGCCCCAATTTAAGCAGAATAACTGATTAAAAACACGAAACAACTAACTAAAAATCTGAATATCATTGCAGATTTCACTTATTCCATTTAAAATGCAAATCTAACTGCAACTAATCAACAAATATGCAGAATTAAACACTCAAACACACAAAACAGCATGTATAACAACAAGAATGAATCACACACATGAATTATATCACATTTGAGATGTCAAGAACACCCAATTCATTTCTCAATTGGAAAAACCTATCTTTAGGGAGTGGTTTGGTAAAGATATCAGCAAGTTGGTTATGTGAATCAACAAATTCAATTATGCAGTCCCCTTTTTTAACATGATCCCTAATGAAATGGTGCCTTATTTCTATGTGCTTTGTTCTAGAATGCAAAATAGGATTTTTGGTTAAATTGATAGCACTTGTATTGTCACACCTAATAGGAATGTGATCTAGTTTCAAGCCATAATCAAAAAGCTGCTGTTTTAACCACAAAGTTTGAGCACAACAGCTCCCAGCTGCAACATACTCAGCTTCAGCAGTTGATAAAGCCACACTAGCTTGCTTTTTGCTATGCCATGATACTAGACTACTTCCTAATAGATGACAAGTTCCACTAGTGCTTTTCCTATCCAATTTACAGCCAGCAAAATCAGCATCCGAATAGCCCACTAGATTAAAAGAAGCACCTTTAGGATACCACAAACCAACATTAATAGTTCCTTTTAGGTATTTTAGGATTCTTTTAGCAATGGCAAAGTGTGATTCTTTAGGATTAGATTGAAATCTAGCACACATGCATACACTAAACATTATATCTGGCCTACTAGCAGTTAGGTATAGAAGAGAACCTATCAAACCTCTATATTTAGTGGAATCAAATGGTTTACCACTTTCATCAGCATCAAGGTAGCTGCTGGTAGCCATAGAAGTGCTTGATTCTTTGCAGCTGTCCATCTCATACTTCTTTAATAGCTCTTTGCAATATTTTGATTGATTAAGGAATGTTCCATGATCCATTTGCTTGACTTGTAAGCCTAAGAAGAAGTTTAGATCACCCATCATTGACATTTCAAACTCCCCCTGCATAGCTGCCACAAATTCTTCACAAAGCTTCTCATAAGTCGATCCAAAGATTATATCATGCACATAAACCTGCACAAGTATTATGTTGTCCAAAGACTTCCCAATGAACAAAGTTTTATCAACTTGGCCCCTTTCAAAGTTTTGAGAGATAAGAAAGTTACTTAACCTTTCATACCATTGTCTTGGAGCTTGCTTGAGTCCATAAAGAGTCTTTTTGAGCTTATACACATGGTTAGGAAACTTGTGATCAACAAATCCAGATGGTTGTGAAACATAAATTTCTTCATTTATATAGTCATTCAAAAATGCACTTTTCACATCCATTTGATGAAGTTTGAATCCAATCATGCATGAGAAAGCAAGCAATAACCTAACAGCTTCTAACCTAGCAACAGGAGCATACGTTTCCTCATAATCTATTCCTTCCTCTTGGTTGTATCCTTTAGCTACAAGCCTAGCTTTATTTCTAGTTATTATTTCTTGATCATTCATTTTATTTTTAAACACCCACTTTGTACCAATTATATTCATATTAGGTGTGTAAGGGACTAGTTCCCAAACCTCATTCCTTTTAAACTGGTTCAGTTCATCTTGCATTGCTAAAATCCAGTTTTCATCTAGTAATGCATCATCAACACACTTAGGTTCAACTTGGGAAACAAATGCAGCAGTTAAACATGTATCATGCATAGACCTTCTAGTAGAAACACCTTTCTGAACATCACCTATTACATTTTCAATGGATAGCTCACGAGGCACCCTCCATTCTTTAGGTAGATCATTTTCTGCAGATTTCGGCTCGGTGCCGGGATTTCGATCGATTCTTTCTCGATTTTCACCAGCTAAAATTCTTTCTGCAGCAGCTATATCAGTTTCTACATGTTCAGTTGATACAACTTCAATTAGCTTTTCTTCACTTGCACCTGCACCACTTACTGCACCTTCATTTTGCACATTAGTCTCATAAAAAACAACATGAATTGACTCCTCAATGATAGCTAGTCTTTTGTTATAAATCCTATATGCTTTGCTATGTGAAGAATAACCTAGAAACAATGCATCATCAACTTTAGCATCAAATTTGCCAAGTTTTTCTTTGCCATTATTTAACACAAAACACTTTTCCAAGACCTATTAGATGATTTACAATGTGTAAATATTTTCTGCACATCTGAAACAGTTTTTCCTGGAAGCATCCTAAACATCTCATATTCTAGGATTAAAGTGTGCTTCCTAGCTCTTTTTACATCAGCTGTTCCTTCATGTGTTACCTCCAACACTTCCCACATTTCTTTAGCATTGGAACACTGTGAAACACGAAAGAATTCATCAAGATTAAGTGCAGATGCTATGATGTTCTTTGCTTTACAATCATATTGCACTTTCTTTTGTTCATCAGCATTTAAACTTTCCCAAGGTTTCTCTTCTTTAGGGATATACGGTCCATTGACTATAGCATTCCAAATAGTTATATCAATTGATTCAATGAAAATATTCATTCTTACTTTCCAAAATGGATAGTTTACCCCTGAAAACATTGGTGGCCTGTTTATAGAAGCACCCTCTGCAAAAGTCAATTTTCCTTCAGCCATGTTTGAAAATTTTCAGAAAACTTGAATATTTTTCAAGAACCAGCTCTTGATACCAATTGTTGGAATAAATGGCTGAGTTTAAGAGGGGGGGTGAATTAAACGCTTAAAGATTTTCGAAATTCAAGGCCAATTAAGAAAAACCAGATTCAGAATGAAGGTGAAAAACCAGTTTTTATAAGTTCTTGAAATGCTATTAATCAATTGATCATATATCCGATTCAATTACAATTCAAATATCAATTGCAGAATTTTTAAAAGATTAGGGAAAGAAGATCATTACAGAAGATTTATACCGGTTCACCTTTCAACAAAGGCTACATCCAGTTTCCTAAACACTCAAATCCAATCAATTCACTAAAAATCAGTTTTTACATGAACACTACATGAAAAACGAAAATCAGAAAACTGCACTTGATCTTGAACCCTACAAGACCTTTAAACTCTTGTAAAACCCTATTACAAGAACACCTTAATCACCCTGATTAAGAGACACACGCGCAACTAACAAACACACAAAGAATTGGATTGAATTCACCTGGAAATTCAGTCCTAGACTGAAAAACAGAGCACGCAACAGTGGAAAAAAAATAGAGTATGATTTCTTTGCAAGATTCCCTATTCAATTCGTTCTTGGACTTCTTGGAGTGATTCGCAAATTGATTTAGAGTATATGTAAAATGTTCTTACACAGTGGGTTGCTTTGAAAATGATTCGTCAATGAGTTCTTTGAATTTTAAAGTATTTATAGAAAAGCTGTTCCAGTGTTTTAAAACTGATTCTGATGAAAATAGTCGGTTGAAAACACGATTTAACCGGTTGTTTTCACTAAAAAGAATTTTCCAGAGAGCACCCTTTTTCTGAAACTTGAAAACAGTCAGTTGATAACACGATTTAACTAGCTATTCCAGAAAGCTGGAATTTCTGAACAAAGGCTCCAGTATTTCAACTGGTTAATTTCAAAAAAACAACTAGCTAAAATTTGCCAAAAACAAAGCTTTAAAAATGAAGAACAGTTTAACTGATTGAAACCAGATTTTTAATCAGTTAAAAAACAGGTAATACCTTTGAAAACATTTTACGGCTATATTCGTTTCAAACGACTCTATTTACTTTAATTCAGTGATTTATGACCGGATTCCTTGCCTATAAATAGCTAGATTGAGAATGAAAAGTGCTACATTCACTCTCTCTCACTCTTGCTGATTTTCTGCTATTCATTCCTTTTCTGTGGGAATTTCTAGTTCTGTGATTACTCTGTTTCTCTATTATCTCGTTTGTGCTCTTTTCTTTGTCTATTCTACATACACATGGCTGATCAAAGGAGGAGAAAGGTGCCCTCAAGGAGGAGTGGCAAAGAGCCCATGACATCCCAATAGCAAGAAAGGAGACCACCAACACTTGCTGGATGGATTTCAGATGAGGATATGCAGATTGGTTTTGTGAACAAATGGAAAGACAGGAAGATCCTCACTCCTAAATATTTATCTTGTAATTTTTTCGGAACTCATGGTTTCACTTTTCAAGATTGTTTAGTTGCAAGTGGACTACAAAACTTTGTAGAAATGGAAGGAGCATATTATCCAGACTTAGTCAGAGTGTTCTACATGAATCTGACTTCAAGGACAGCTAGTCCTAGCACCAAGGTGAAGGGAGTTCGGATCCACCTTGATAAAGAGATATGGAACAATGTTGCTGGCTTATCCACCCAAGGCATCAACATTACTTATGGCTTTGAGGATTTCAATAAGTTGGTGGAGTTTCGCAAATTCTGCAAGGATCCAAATCTACAACTAGAAAACTTGTACAAAGTTGGTAATGTTAAGTTAAATGAACACATGTTACATTATGTCATTGTATGGATTCTTATTGTTAGAGGCACCAATCATGCCCAACTTACTAAGGAGGACATTCTTTTAATGTATGGCTTCCTTAATAATGTTAGTATTGATTGGCCCTCCATTATTTTAGATAATATGTTTAAAGCCACTAGGCTATCATCTTTTGCTTTACCCTATGCTGTGTTCATTTCAAAGATATTAGAATATAAAGGTGTAGATCTTGAAGGAGAAAACAAGCAAATCTTGCTTAGCAACAACAAGATAGGAAAGAATGTTCTAAGGCACATGGGCCTTATAGAACAAGGAAATAGGTTCAGGCAAAGAGATGAGGAAGCTGCTGCAATGGATGAAGATGATGAAGAACCACCACCTCAACCTCAACCTCAACCTGGATCAATGGAGTCACACATTCTCTCAAGAATGGACACCATGATGAGTCTCCAAACAACTCATTATGATGACCTTTGCTCTAGGCTCTCAAGGCTTAATAGGAGAGTTCATAGAGTGGAAAGGAAGCTGGAGATTGAAGATGTCTCTCCAGAAGAAGATTATGCTAGATCTTCAAGAGGCAAATAGCCAGCAGTGGATGATGATGGAGATGAAGAAGATGTAGGGGATAGTGAAGAAACTGAATAGGCTACAAGTTCACTAAATCCCTTAGCTAATTTTAATTTTTATTCCAATCGCTGTATTTTATTTTCCCTCTATATTTTCTCGTGTATTAAATTGCTTCACTGTATTAATCTCCGAATTGTAACCTTTTGAAAATGATAAAATAAAGGGGAGAAAAATATTTGTTTTGATTGATAATATGTCCAGTTTTCTAGCTTTTAAGAAAATTAATTTCGGGGAGCATTAGGAAATTTTTTCAAATAATTGCCTAATATATCTTAAACATTTAAGATCAAAGTTCAAGGGGGAGTTTTTAGAAATAATTTTCAGTCATTAATTTCCTTGAAATCTCTTTTTCAAAATTCAAATTGAAATTTAAATGCTATTGGACTGCCTACTTTATTTCTTTTGTGGACTAATTTTTATGATGGAGATATCCATACATTATTTTCAAGATTTTCAGGATATCAATCACAAGTCTCTATGTTTCTTTTTATCATCATCAAAAAGGGGGAGATTGTTAGCATATTTCAAGACCAAGTGTTTATGAAGTCTTCCAGGATTTAATGAAGTCTTAAAGTTTTGATGATGAAGATTTAGAATGATCCAATCAACATTAAAGACTTGTGCCATCTCAGAAAGGAAGGTTGCTTGGTAGAAAAAGGAAAGGCATAAAGAGTGTTTAAAGCTTTCAAGAGAGAAGATTGATGAAGATTTTCTCAAGAGCTGAAGGATCAAGAGTAGAAGGTTCTATTTTGGGTGTTGGATAAAAAGAGTAAGTCATAAATCCCATTCAAGACCTTCCCAAACAAGAGAGCAAGGCATTTTCTAGCAAAAACGTTTTCTACGCTTTTAATCGATTATGATACGTAGATAATCGATTATTTAACTTAAAATTTGAATTAAAAATGTTTAACGAACTAAATAATCGATTAAGTGTTTTTGATAATCGATTATATTGATTCTGGGTTAATATAATCGATTATGGCCTTAATCTAATCGATTATATCAGACGAAATTAGTTTTTCAGTTTTTAAACATGATATAATCGATTAGGCTTTTTATATAATCGATTAAATGAGTCGTTTTTGCGAAATCAATATCAAATCAACCTAAGAATGGAAACTTTGGAGCATTTTCAAATTATAAAATGAAAGAGAATGTCTTAGGTTAAACACATCTGATTAAACACAAACATTCAAAATGTTCTTGCGCCTTAGCTTTTCAAAACCGCTTTCTCGCTCTCTCAAGTTTGATCAAATCTTTGGAAGTGGTGATCTTTGTGCTTAAGCTTTCTATCCAAGCACTATTATCGGTGTATTCTTTTACTGTTTTTATTAACGGAAAATTCATCCCTTGGATCTGTTCTAAGGGAGGTGTGTTCATCTCTTGTGTGTCAAGAGAGGTGGGTTTCATCCTCAGTGTGTTAGGGGAGGTGTTTCATCCTTAGTGTGTCTAAGGAGGTGTTCCTTTATCTTTATTTGTTATTGCATGAATTGGTGTTTGTAATTTCAATTAAAGATAGTGGGGTGATCATCACGCATTTGTGGTGGTTGGGAACTGGACGTAGGATTGGCTTAATCTGAACCAGTATAAATCTCTGTGTTCTTTCTCTTTCCCTATCTCTTTTTATTGTGGATCATATTAACAATTGTTATTTCATATGATGTTTATTATATATATATATATATATTATATATATATTTTATATTTTTACATCCCAATCTATATTATGATCAATAATTTTATTTTGTATTTTATTATAATTAAATATTTTTTATTTTAATATTATCTATAATATTAAGCAATTTATTTATATGTGTCATTATTTTTTTCTTATAGTAAATAAACTAAAGCAAAATATAAAAACAGAAAAAGTATTTATGCTTTTGGCACAACAAAAGAAAATAAATAAATTTTTATATTGTATTTATATTTATCTTTTATTTAATAATATAACATCTACACTATTAAAATATATTTTATTATTTCTTTATTATATTTATGAAAAAACTAAGTTAAATACATTAAACATGGACATCTTTAATTTATAATCGAAATAATAAATAATATTTAAGTAATTGTTAAAGTGTACACATAAAAATGCTCTAAATAATTTTGTTATAAAAAATAAAGAGATTAATTAAAGACATGTATATTATTTTATACAAAAGAAATATATTATTAAAACCTAATAAAATAATAAAAAAGAAAAATAAAAGATATTTATATAACAAAAAATATCAATTATATATTGGGGTGTTTGTGGTGAGGTTCGATTTGATTTTTGGTTAAAAATACATCCGAACCCAAACATAAAAAATATGTGTAGATTTGATTCGGTTTGAAAGAATAAAGAAATGTAAACCAAATCAAACCAATTTGTATGGTTTGGTTTGAATCAATTTATGTTGTTTTGAATTTCTATTTTTATTAAATATTTTATCATTCTTTTCATCTTTTAAATTAAAATATAATAACATAATATAAAATATGTTACTCAAAATCTAATAAATATATTGAATAATAACAATTACAAAGGTACACATAAATCCATTCATTATCATTATCAAATAAGTAAAAATACAATATATCTTAACGTAGATTCATCTAGATCTATAAACCAACCAAAACCTATGAAACTTGTTGCTATCATTTTGCTTAACAGCTAGCTTCTATCTCTGCTTTGGCTAGTCAATCCACTTTTTTATGTACATGATCTTGCTACAATAAAGCTTTATCTAATTTTTGTCCACTCTCTGCCAAAATGTTCCCCTTTTACCTTAATTGTAAGTACTCTTGCTTTAAAGGCTTGTGGTGTGCTAAAATCAATGACATTGACAAAGTGAAGAGAGAGTGAATACAATGACAAAGTTAAGCAAGAGAGTGGAGTTAATAACATCATTCTCAGGAAGAGTTGACAATGTTGTGGACGGTGAAGAGTGTAACGACCCAAGAAATCACTACTATTGACATATTCAATGTGCAAATGTAACTTGCATTAACTAATGATAAAAATATATTATATATATATGACTTGTATTCAATACAAAAGAAAATCTCTATTAGGACAAAACTCTATTATGAGATATAAAAACATATATAAATATATGCATATAATTGCTACTTCATCTTCCAATCTAGTCCTGGGAGTCAGAAGCATCTCTCTCACCTATTAAAATATCTGCTCCGTGTAGTGAAACACGATCATCGCAGGCCAAACAATCGGCAATTGTAGGGTAAGCTAATAACTCAAAAATATAACAACACAAAATAATAGTATTCATGTAATATCCATCATCACATCATTCTCATGCACATTTATCATAAAACATACTTAAATGCTCTGAAATCTAATGCATCTTTAATAATTGAAAAGTAACAACACAAATAATATTATCATGTAATACACACAGCCATAAAATTCTCATGCACATTCAAAATGTTCTAAAAAGAAAACATCTTTCGAAAGACACGGCTACTATACCCGAACTCAGAGACTAACACCTGTGGGTCACATTGTGGTCGGCTACTGTACCGACACAATAACACTCTGACCATCCTACCCACAGGGTAGGACTACTGTCAACCCTACTCTAGGCCTGGCCTACCTCAATGTAGCTTCAGAGCAGGTCTTCAGCATCTCCCATCGGCTCCTCACCACCTGGCATCTTAGTCTACGTGACCGGGACTACCAGTGGAACCTGGGATCTCATTGAATCCGCTCTAGCATAGCTCACCACCTAAAATGCAAGTTGTACCTCCCCGGGTGCCAAACATCTCATCAACACACATCAGTAGATTATGGGCACCAACCCCAGGCTCTACTCAGCCTCACATAAAGTTGTACCTCCCCGGGTACCAAACATCTTATCAACACACATCGGTAGATTATGGGCACCAACCCCAGTGCTCTACTCGGCCTCACATAAAGTTGTACCTCCCTGGTACCAAACATCTCATCAACACATATCGGTAGATTATGGGCACCAACCCTTGGCTCTACTCGGCTTCACACAAAAACATCATAGGTCATACATAACCAATCAATTTTTCTCAATTTTATTTAGAGATAATAATCTAAATTTATAAACAAGAATAGGATTGAGACCAAAACCCTCCAGGGAAAGAAACTTTCGTTTCTACCCCTCAAACAAATTTTCCATTCCATTGATTGTCAACAAACATCCAAATATCAACTTAAACATCATAAACAATACAAAAACAAGGTTTTTCACACACTACACTCAATACAACAATAATATACAAAACATACTAATTATATATATATATATAACATTAATTTTCTTAATATCAATTTATATATTTTTGAACATTAACTTCCCTAACCTGGATTTTTGTTTGTTCCTTTCTCAGATGGAAAAATTGCAATCTTAATCCTTAGCTCATCTTTTATCTCAAAATCCTGGATAACATCCCCCATAAAGAGAATTCATTGAGAAAAATCTTCAAAAACCATAAACTTTCCAAAAGAAAATTCTTAAGAATAAACGGACCTAGACTTACCCGTTCAAAAAACTGATTGGGTAGAACTCCTCCTTACACTATTAGCCTCCTATTACTTCTTCTGGATTTAGAAACCATTAGGGTTTCAGTATCTAAACCTTAGAGAGAGTGTAGAGAAAATAGAGAGAATAAAGAGAATAGAGAGAATAGAGGTAGACAAAATAGAGGTATGTGAAAACAAACTACCCAACTAGCCTTTTATTTATATTGTATTATCTTTATAATCTGATATCTTTATAATATAATATACAATATCTTTATAATCTCATATCTGTATAATCAAATATCTCTATAATCCAATATCTTTATAATCTAATATTTTTATTATTGAATATTTATATAACTGAATATTTTTATAACATAATATCTTTATGATCTAATATTTTTATAACATAATATCTTTATGATCTAATATCTTTATAATCTAATATTTTTATAACTAAATATCTTTATAATTTCTTTATGATATAATATTTTTATAATCAAATATCTTTATAAATCTAATATCTTTATAACTGAATATCTTTATAATCTAATATCTTTATAGCTGAATATCTTTATAACCTAATATCCTTATAACAAAATATTTTTATAATCCAATATTTTTATATTCTAATATCTTTATATTCTAAAATATTGGAGTGTTACAATCTTCCCACCATTAAAAATTTTCATCGTCGAAAATTGACTTACTAACAAACATAAATGGATATGATTCTCTCATTTGGTTCTCCAGTACCTAAGTGAATTCACCTATCGTTCTATTGGAGCTTTCGAGTTGATCTTGATCAATCCTTTCTTGATCTCTGTTTTGATTGTTTCTTCTAAAGCCACCTCTACGACCTCGACCTCTGAAATGTCCTTTGAAGTTGTGCCCTCCTCTTCTTGAAGTATGAGCCTGCAGTGCTTGATGATCACCAGGCTTTTCTGAACTTCTTTCAATAACTCTTTGTTCATGCTGTAAGAAATTAATGACTCATGTACATGGCAAATGTGATGTGTTTTAATAAATTAAATAATTGAATATATTAATCAATTATTTAAATGAAAGGGTATGACTTTTGGGAAGGAGTTGTTACTTTTCACTCTAACAGATATATTAAATGAAAGGATATGACTTTTGGGAAGAAGTTGTTACTTTTCACTCCAACAGAGTTGTTACTTTTCACTCCAATGAATATACTGTTTGATGGAAACAGTATAATAATGGGAGGACATGAATAGTCCCTATCTCTACCTATCTCAGTTTGTTCTCTTAAACTCACCATCAATAATTGAAGAGCACAAGAAAGTAGAGGAAAGAGATAGAAAAGAATTCTTCCTTCAATCCTACAAGATTCAAAGTCATCAATCTTATCATGGATCAAGGTTAGTTTCCCTAATCATTCTGTTTATATGAGAATCATATATTCTAAGATCCTGTAGTTTTCCAACATGAATTATGCATGAAAACTATAACTTACATGTGGTATCAGAGCTTTAGGTTGTTGAATATATGATTCTACATGTTTTCTCCTATTTATGATTTAGTAATTAAATTCAAGAAAGTTCTAATTACGTTTCCGCTATTATGAAATGTTTAATTCATGTTGATGATGCACCTGATGAAATTCTAAGAGTAAATTGAATTGTGTTTTAAATTTAATAGAAACTGGGATGGTGAATTCAATTATAAATTGAAAACGTAACTGCATATTGAATTTTATTTTTTTGGAATTAAATATCAAATCTATGTATGCAGTAAATATTGTTTTCGCTTAATGGTTGGGTTACAAAATATATATATATATATATTAACTTTCAATTTTTTAATTAGTCAATTAGTTTTGTTAAATTAATACCCACTATTATTGCTCATTAATTGTATGATAGATTTGTAATCACCAAAGTGAACAAATCTTTATGTTTTATTTAATTTTAAATTATGATGAATATTTATTTCAATTACTCATAGAATGGATACTAATTTATAAATAATTGATATATGAGTATATTGAAAGTTTATTATTATAAGATAGTTAAGGATCACCCAAAGGTTGATTATTTGTTCTTATAATTAATAAACATAATTGTTGGTAGTATAAATGCATTGTTAGTTATATTATTTATCCAAAGATAATATGTATTTCTAAATTAATGCATGTATGATTGCCAAATTTATGTATACAATTTCTATAGCATCATTATGTTAAGTATGGTAGTTATTGGATTGTCCAAAGGTGAACACCAATATACATTATATGAAGTAATGTTCTGAATTTATTTAGCATGTTAGTATGTAACTCAAAGCATATATTTCTTTTTTTTTTGCATGAAGTACCTGTTGCTTTGCATTCGCACTTCTCATATGTTCCAATGTTTAATGGACTTAATTTCTCGAAATGGAGTGAGCAAATTCAATTTTACCTTGGAGTAATGGGTTTGGATTTAGCCCTCCATGAAGAGAAACCAAGTGCTATTACTGATCTAAGCACTGAGGAAGAGAAAATCCATTTTAAGAATTGGGAAAGGTCAAACAAATTAAGTCTAATGTATATGCGGATGAGTATTGCTGACAACATTAAGTCTGCCCTTCCTAAAACAGAAAGTGCTGAAGAAATGATGAGGTTTGTGGAAGAGTGCTCTCAAACTACCGATAAGTCTCTTACCGGGACATTAATGAGTACTCTAACCACCATGAAATTTGATGGTTCTTGTACTATGCACGAACATGTTACCAAAATGGTAAACACTGCAACAAAACTTAAGTCATTAGGAATGACTGTGGGTGAAAATTTCCTTGTGCAATTCATAATGAATTCATTACCGTCTGTGTATGGCCCTTTCCAAATGAACTATGATACCATGAAAGATAAATGGAATGTGCATGAATTGCATAGCATGTTAGTTTAAGAGGAAAACAGACTTAACAATCAAGGAAATCATTCCATTAATTATGTCAACCATCAAGGAGCTGGAAAGAAATTTGGCAAGAAACATGACAAGAAAGGGAAGGGACCCTTGAAGATAAATGAGGCCTCCTCTTCTAAAATTCACAAGAAGGAACATCAGGGCAACACATGTCATTTTTGTAGAAAGAATGGACATTTCCAAAAGGATTGTCCAAAGTGCAAGGCTTGGTTCGAAAAGAAAGGTAAGCCTAGTGCTTATGTATGTTTTGAATCAAATTTAGCTTAAGTTCCTTATAATACTTGGTGGATTACAACTCATATTTCTAATACGATGCAGGGATTCCTTATGACCCAAACCACAAAGCCAAATGAAAAGTTTGTCTTTATGGAAAATAGAGTGAAAGCTCCAGTGGAAGCAGTCAGGACTTACCGTTTAATCCTCGACACTGGACATCATTTAGATTTGTTTGAAACTCTTTATGTACCTAGTATTTCTAGGAATTTAGTTTCTTTATCTAAACTTGATATTGTTGGTTGCTCTATTAAATTTGGTAATAAGTGTTTTAGTTTGTATAAACATACCCATTTAATTGGAAGTGGTATATTATGTGATGGATTATATAAGTTAAATCTTGATAATCTTTTTGCTGAAACTCTTTTGACCTTGCATCATAATATTGGCACTAAACGTGGTTTAGAAAATGAACGTTCTGCTTACTTGTGGCATAAACGTTTAGGACACATTTCTAAAGAAAGATTATAAAGACTAGTGAAGAATGAAGTCCTTCCGGATTTAGATTTAACTGATCTGAATGTATGTGTGGATTGTATTAAAGGTAAACAAACAAAACACACCAAGAAAGGAGCCACAAGAAGTAGTCAGCTTCTTGAAATTATACACACTGATATCTGTGGACCTTTTGATGTGAACTCTTTCAAAAAGGAGAAATACTTTATCACCTTCATCGATGATTATTCACGTTATGGTTATATTTATTTGCTACATGATAAATCTCAAGCTATAAACGCCTTGGAGATTTACATTGAAGAAGTCGAAAGGCAATTAGACAGAAAGGTGAAAATTATAAGATCTCATTGAGGTGGTGTGTATTATGGAAGGTATGATGAAAGAGGACAACATCCTGGTCCTTTTGCTAAATTCCTTGAGAAACGTGACATATGTGCGCAATACACAATGCCAGGTACACCACAACAAAATGGTGTATCAGAAAGGGGTAATAGAACTTTGTTAGATATGGTTAGAAGTATGCTAAGTAACTTTTCTTTACCTATTTCATTGTGGACTTATGCTTTAAAAACTGCCATGTATTTATTGAATAGGGTTCCTATTAAGGTAGTTCCAAAGACTCCTTTTGAACTGTGGACTGGAAGGAAACCTAGTATAAGGCACCTACATGTTTGGGGGTGTCCGACAGAAATTAGATTTTATAATCCACAAGAAAAGAAATTAGATGCTAGGATGATCAGTGGATATTTCATTGGTTATCCAGAAAAGTCAAAAGGGTATAGATTTTACTATCCAAACCATACTACAAGGATTATTGAATCTGGGAATGTTAGGTTCATTGAAAATGGTGAAGTTAGTGGGAGTGAAACACCACGCAAAGTGGAAATCCAAGAAGTAAGAGTGCAAGTTCCATTAACTTGTATCTCTAATAAAGTTGTTGTTCCTCAAGTTATTAAGCCAATTAATAATCATGAAGAACAAAAAATCAATGATCCCATTACCCACAATGAGGTTGAAGTAAATGAACCTATGGTAGAAGAACCACAAGAAATAGTATTAAGAAGATCACAAAGAGAAAGACAATCTGCTATTTCTAATGATTATGTGGTTTATCTACAAGAGTCAGAAAATGACTTAGGAATTGAGAATGACCCAGTTACATTTTCACAAGCCATCAATGGCGATAATGCTGAGAAATGGTTTGATGCCATGAAAGATGAGTTAAAATCTATGGAACATAATGGATTTTGGGATCTTGTTGAGTTACCAGAAGGTTGTAAAAGAGTTGGTTGCAAGTGGGTCTTTAAGACCAAACGTGACTCTCATGGTAACTTAGAACGTTACAAGGCTAGACTAGTTGCTAAGGGATTTACTAAAAAGGATGGCATTGATTATAAGGGGACATTTTCACCGGTCTCTAAAAAGGATTCTCTCAAAATTATCATGGCATTAGTGGCTCATTATGATTTGGAGTTACACCAAATGGATGTGAAAACCACCTTTCTAAATGGGAAATTAGAGGAAGACGTGTATATGGATCAACCAATAGGATTCATAAAGAAAGGAAAAGAACACATGGTGTGTAAACTAAAGAAATCAATATATGGACTTAAGCAAGCTTCCCGACAGTGGTATCTCAAGTTCAATGATACCATTGTGTCCTTTGGATTTAGGAAAACATTGTTGATCAGTGTATATATCTAAAGATCAGTGGGAGTAAGTTTATTCTTTTAGTTCTATATGTTGATGACATTTTGCTTGCAGCTAGTAGTCTTGGTCTTTTAAATGAGACTAAGAAGTTTCTCTCTAATAATTTTGAAATGAAAGATATGGGTGAGGAAAGTTATGTGATTGGAATAGAAATATTCCGGGATAGGTCACAACGATTGTTAGGCTTGTTGATAAGTGCCATTAGTTAACCAATTCATATTCTCTTTTTGGTCACTTAAAGGTCTTAAATGCAAATTTTAAATTGATAATTATCCCAATTGTTAGAATTCTTTAACTTAGCTGTTAATGGTGAATCATGCTCAAAAAGATCATTTAATCCCAAAATTTTGTTGAATTATAGGTGATCAAGGAAGAAAGGAAAAAAGAAAACATTTATGAAGACTCCAAGAGAAGAATTTAACCCTACATTCAAGTATTGGTCGCCTAAGCTGAATCATCTTGCCTAAGTTAGGGAGGAACGTGAGGCACTGGAGTAGTTTCGCTTAAGCGAGACATTCTTCGCTTAAGCGAGACATTCTTCGCTTAAGCGAGATTGGAAAACCTGATGGTTGCCACTAGAGCAGTCTCGCCCAAGCGAGACTTCTGTCGCTTGAGCAAGACCACCTGTTTTGCTTGGGCGACATTTGCTGGCTTGAGCGAAAAGTCACTAACCTAATTACGTTTTAGGTTATAAAATCAAGGAAAGGCGTAGCAGTGAGACAACCAGTTAGAGCAGCAGCTAGAGCAGTCAGGGAAAAATTGCAGAGGCATTGAATGCTATTGGGAGAAGACAAAGGCACTTCATTGGAGGAGTCTGAATCATTCTTTCTCTATTTCTGTCATTGGTAATGGCTACCATGAGTAGCTAAACTCTTCCTTTGGGATTAGATGTAATCTGTAGAACTCGAATATGTTTCAGTGAATTATATATGTGTTGTTCAGTTTTATACAATATTGGTGTTTCATCTTGTTTTTTTATTGTTTTGCATGATTCTATTTGATCACTAGTTTTGTGTTCTAGGTTTTTGGATTGGACCGGGAGGTATTTTTGAAAACTGGATTTAGATGAAATTACTTGTCATATTGTGATTCTAGGAATAGATTACATTATCTCAATAGCTCAAAACACTTGAACTTAATGCGGGATGATTTATGAGTAATTAAGGAATTGATGCACATAAATTTATCTTTTGGATTATGTTTTTGAGGAATCAATATATATGATTTTAGAGTGTTGCTTTAATATTGTGAAATTGAATATTGCATATTTATTTTTAGCTTATTGAAGAGGGAAATAGAGAACATCCAATCCCAATATTTCCACATTTATAACACTTAGATTTAATTCTTGTTCTTATTTAAAATTATATAAACACAACACACATTCCTTTTTATAATGAAATATATTGATTGTTTTATATGCTTAATGAGTGAAATTATTACATTTTGAATTAACAATTCCTCGTGGGAACGATACTCTTACTAATTTTTATTATACTACGGTTGACATTTGGTACGCTTGCCAATAGTTTTAACACTTATCTCAGAAGGCATATATTAATAAAATTTTAGAGAGATTCAGAATGGATAAATGTTCGGCATCTCCTATTCCAATTCAGAAAGGAAACAAATTTAGTCTCATGCAATGTCCAAAGAATGATTTGGAACGGAAACAAATGAAAGAAATTCCTTATGCATCTATAGTTGGGAGCTTAATGTATGCTCAGACTTGTACGCGACCAGATATTAGCTTTGCAGTTGGGATGTTGGGAAGATACCAAAGTAATCCTGGTATAGATCATTTGAAAGCTGCAAAGAAAGTTCTGAGATATTTACAAGTTACAAAGGATCACATGCTTACTTATAGAAGATCTGATCATCTTGAGGTGATTGGATATTTAGATTCAGATTTTGCTGGATGTGTAGATACAAGAAAATCTACATTTGGTTATTTGGTTAAGTTAGTTGGAGGAGCTATCTCATGGAAAAGTGCAAAGCAATCAGTCATTGTTGCATCCACTATGGAAGCTCAATTTGTGGCATGCTTTGAGGCCATGGTTCAAGCTAAATGGCTACGAAATTTTATTTCAGGACTTGGTATAGTCGACAGTATTGCCAAGCCGCTGAAAATTTATTGTGATAATTCCACAGCAGTCTTCTTTTCTAAAAACGACAAGTATTCTAAAGGTGCTAAACACATGGAATTAAAATATCTTGCCGTCAAAGAAGAAGTTCAGAAACGTAGAGTGTCAATAGAACACATTAGCACTAATTTTATGATTGCGGACCCTTTAACTAAAGGGTTACCACCCAAGACATTTACTGGTCATGTTGAAAATATGGCATTATGTTAGCTAGCGAATGATGAAAGTTATTGTATGTTTGACATTCTGAGCTCACTAAAAAAAAAGTTTCTGAATATTTTTTGTTTCCAAACTTATGTGTACATGTAAAAATATATTGGAAAAATAGTCTATAACCTTGAAAAATGACATTATTGTTAGAAAAAATTATGTACTTCCTATTAAAGTGTCATGTTTGGAAGAAGGCTAATATAGTAGTACATGGAAGGGAATGTGTCAAATAAAGTGATGTACAACCGCCATGACTCTTATTAGTTCTTGTTCTTAATTATGACTCGTGATGTTATAAGTGTATGACAAATGCGCATTATGATTGATACTTTATTAAAACTGTAAAGTTTTAATTTGTTGCATGAGTCAAGTGGGAGAATGTAAGAAATTAATGACTCATGTACATGGCAAATGTGATGTGTTTTAATAAATTAAATAATTGAATATATTAATCAATTATTTAAATGAAAGGGTATGACTTTTGGGAAGGAGTTGTTACTTTTAACTCCAACGGAGTTGTTACTTTTCACTCCAACGGATATACTGTTTGATGGAAACAATATAAATAATGGGAGGACGTGAATAGTCCCTATCTCTACCTATCTGAGTTTGTTCTCTTAAACTCACCATCAATAACTGAAGAGCACGAGCACAAGAAAGTAGAGGAAATAGATAGAAAAGAATTTTTCCTTCAATCCTACAAGATTCAAAGTCATCAATCTTATCATGGATCAAGGTTAGTTTCCCTAATCATTCTGTTTATGTGAGAATCATATATTCTAAGATCCTGTAGTTTTCCTACATGAATTATACATGAAAACTATAACTTACAGTTTCTTCGAGAGAACCTTGAAGTTCTTCAACTTTCAACTCTTCTAGTTTCTTGTATTCTTCCATGGGTACAACAATGTGGTCGAATTTGGGATTAGGAGTTCTAAGAATCTTTTCAACAATTGTTTGATCTGTGATCTTTTCACCACAATTCTTCATTGCATTTGTGTGAGAGATGATTCTGTTGAAGAACTCAGTTATCTTTTCATTGTTTTCCATTTGAATTAATTCATATTGTCATCCCATTGTTCGAAGTCTCACCTTCTTCAATTGCTCTGCGTGTCTTCGCTGCATTTTTTCAAAATCTGCCACACTTCTCGTGAAGTTGCAGCACCTGCAATCTTCTCAAAGTGCACCATATCAACACATTGATGCAGTAAAAAAATCGTTTTACAATCTTTCTTCTTATTTTCTTTGTAAGTTGTCTTTTGCGCATTCGTGGCATCTAATGTGAGCACTGGAAACTCTTCTACTACAATTTTTGTAACTTCTTGATAACCAAGAATTGTCTTCATCGGCACACACCATTGGTCCCAATTCTTGCCATTCAAGATGGGAAGGTTTGTTGAGAAACTGACGCCGGTTGGTCCTATTGTGTATGTTGCAAGGATCCTCTATTGAACCTTGGCTATGCATACCAATTTTTTGAAGCAATAAATAGAGCTCAAACGCACACTCACGTATTACAAGTAACAGAGAGAAGAAGAATGAGAGAGAAAATATACTTTTTATTTTCTGCTATATTACAATCTAACACAAGGTCTGTATTTATAGAATACCAAGCAACCAAAACAATATGAAGGCTAAATGATAAGCTAACAAATTGATTTATTTAACTAAATCCATGGTTAGAATCACTTCTAACATCCCCCTTGATTCAAACCAGTTACATATTAACAACATTCAAAAATTCTCCCAACTCCTTGAACCTTTCACTCTTCAAGGATTTAGTCATAATGTTTCTCAGTCCTGTAGTGTTGAAGTCTAATCTTGCCTTTACTCACTTGATCTTTGAGGAAATGGAATTTAGTGTCTATATGCTTACTCCTGTAGTGTGATACAGGGTTCTTAGCTAAATCAATTGTTGATTTGTTATCTACCAATAAATCCACTGCTTTACCAGTAAACACCTTCAATTCTTCAAGCAGAGAAGATAACCACAAGGCTTGGCAGGCAGCTACACAAGCTGCAATATATTCAGCTTCACAAGTAGATAATGCTACTACTATTTGCTTTTTAGAACTCCAGGACATAGGAGACCCTGACAGTAAGAAAACTTTTTCCATGGTGCTCCTTCTTTCAACTAAATCATCCCACCAATCAGAATCAGAATAGGCTACAAGATGTATACTATCATCTCCTTTAGTGAAATGAGGAAATAAAATGCCATATCTGAGTGTTCCTCTTAAATATCTCATGATTCTTTTAGCTGCAATCAAGTGTGATTGTCTAGGATCATTCATATACCTGCTGACCAAACCAACACTAAAAGCTATTTCTAGCCTGCTACGACAAATAAACCTCAAGCTACCAACAATTTGTCTAAACAGTGTTCCATCAACAAAGCTCTCATTTTCACTCTTAACAAGTTTTTTCACATTCAATTTAGTTGGAGCCTCTGCTAGTTTACAACTCATCATTTTAAATTTCTTCAGGACTTCAGAAGTATATTATTTCCTTTTATGCGTAAAAATGCCTTTCTCGGTGTAGGCAAATTCAATTTCCAAAAAATAGGATAGAATGCTTAGATCTATCATCTCAAATTCACTCTTCAATCCTTGCTTGAGTGATTCAATAGCAGTCAAACTATTACCAGTGAAGAGTAAATCATCAACATAAAAACACAACACCAAAATCTCAATTTCACTTACTGTTTTGATATACACACCATGCTCAACAGAGCATTTCTGAAAACCAAAACCAGTGAAAAAGGAGTCAATCCTTTTGTTCCATGCCCTAGGTGCTTGTTTCAATCCATATAAGACCTTCTTCAATTTCAAAACTTATTGTTCTTTACCTTTACATATGAAGCCAGGAAGGTTGTACCACAAAAACTTCTTCATCAAGTGGCCCATTTAGAAAAGCTGACTTAACATCTAGTTGTCACAGTTTCCAATTTCTTCAGTTAGCCAGTGAAACAATTAATTTTACAGTCTCCAACCTTGCTACTGGAGCAAATACTTCAGTATAGTCTAAACCTTCTTGTTGCATGAATCCTTTGGCGACCAGTGTAGCTTTATGTTTAGCAATTGACCCATTAGGTTTGAGTTTAGTTTTAAAAACCCATTTACCAGCAATAGGCCTTTTGTTCTGAGGTAAATTTACCATTTCCCAGTTGTCATTCTTCTCAATGCTCTTCAACTCTTCCTCCGCTGATCTCCAAAATTCCTTAGAGATAGCTTCCTCAAAAGTAATAGGTTCCATGTCTGCTATAAATGCCATATGTTGGGCCAATTTACCATCTTCAGTAATAGTATTATTAGGATAAACCTGATAATCTCAGAGTCTTAAGGGAAAACTTTTAGTTCTTGCATGTCTATCAACCATAATCTGAGATTCATTATCGACCACTTCTTGATGTATCTCTCTTACTAAATCATTATTTTTCCATTCAAGTTGAATCTTCGATTTTGTTTCAAAAGTAGATTGAAACTCTGCTCATGAGCTTAATTCATCAAAATAGATATCCCTGCTAAATAGAACTGGCTGATTCTTTGGATTGTATAGCTTGTATGAACCAGTAGAATTATATCCAACAAAAATCATTGGCTCACTCTTGTCATCCAATTTCTTTCTCCTCTGATCAGGAACGTGCCTATAGCATAAGGATCCAAAAATCCTGAAATTTTGGACTGAAGGTTTGTTACCTAACCAAGCTTCTTCTGGAACCATGGAGTCTAGCCTTTTAGTTGGACATCCATTTAGAACATACACGACTGTCATAGTTGCTTCATCCCAAAAATTGTGAGGAAAATTCTTCTCTTTAAGCATGTTTCTGACCATGTTTAAGATTGTCCTATTCCTTCTTTCTGCAATGCCATTATGTTGGGGAGTGTAAGAAGCAATTACTTCATGAACTATACCCTATTTCTTGCAAAAATCTATCTTCAATTTCTCCATATGTGAATTCACCTCCACCATCTATTCTAAATATTTTAATGCACTTTCCAGGTTGTTTTTTCACAAAAGTTTTGAAATCTTTAAAAATGTTGAATACATCACTCTTGACTTTGATTAGGTAGAGCCACACCTTCCTGCTCAGATCATACAAAATATCTATTTCCTCCTAATGATGAAGTGTCAAAAGGTCCACAAACATTTGAGTAAACAACATGTAGTATTTCACTAGCTTTAGAAGTAGTAAAATTACTAAAGGAATTCCTGGGTTGTTTGCTGATTAAGCAACTGTCACATATCTTCTTAGGAATTTTAATTAAAGGAAGACCAATTAACATTTCCTTGGATTTCAAAAGACTCATATCTCTAAAATTTAAGTGGCCTAATCTAAGGTGTCATAACCAAGAATCATCTGACAGAGTAGCAGAGGAAAGACACTGAGATTCAATGGTGTTTAGGCTTACCTTGAAGGTTTTGTTTTTGGCCAATGGAGCTTTCATCACAAGTTTCTTTTGTTTGTCATAGATTTCTAGAAAACCTTTAACTGAATGAACATCCTTTTTCTAAGAGCTGACCCAAACTGATCAAATTTGTGGTCATTCCAGGAACATATAATACTTCTTTAATCACTGTTTGTCTTTCGTCTTCTCTTTTAACCGTTACATTTCCAGAACCTTCAGCTTGAGTGGCTCTATTGTCTGCAAATTTCACAGTACTCTTCTTCTTTGGATCAAAATTGACGATCCAATCTCGATGTCCAGTCATATGATAGAACATCCAAAATCTATGTACCATACTTCATTGTTGCAAGATTCTAGATTGGTGATCATCATTAGCATCACAGGTTGTTCTTCGCAGCTTGTTTCATCTTCTTCTTTAACCATGTGTGCATGATGATCTCCATATGATTGGTTCTTTTGACAATTTGTGTGACTAGCTGGGACTGTACATTCTGTAGAAAAGTGTCCAATTCGATTACAATTGAAGCATTTAATCCTCTTTCTATCAACTTTTTTTCTTCCTCCTCGCCAATTATTGAAGTTTCCTCTTCTATTGGAGCTTTTGGGTTGATCTTGATAAATCTTTTCTTGATCTTGGTTTTGATTGTTTCTTCCAAAGCCACTTCTACGACCTCGACCTCTGAAATGTCCTTTGAATTTGTGGCCTCCTCTTCTTGAAGTATGAGCCTGCAGTGCTTGATGATCACCAGGCTTTTCTGAACTTCTTTCAATAACTCTTTGTTCATGCGTCTCAAGAGAACCTTGAAACTCTTCAACTTTCAAATCTTCTAGTTTCTTGGATTCTTCAATAGCTACAACAATGTGGTCAAATTTGGGATTAAGAGTTCTAAGAATCTTTTCAACAATTGTTTTATCTGTGATCTTTTCACCACAATTCTTCATTGCATTCGTGGTGTGAGAGATGATTCTGTTGAAGAACTCAACTATCTTTTCATTGTTTTCCATTTGAATTAATTCATATTGTCATCACATCGTTTGGAGTCTCACCTTCTTCAATTGCTCTGCGTCTTCGCTGCATTTTTCCAAAATTTGCAAAGCTTCTTGTGAAGTTGCAGCACCTGCAATCTTCTCAAAGTGCACCATATCAACACATTGATGCAGTAAAAAAATAGCTTTACAATCTTTCTTCTTATTTTCTTTGTAAGTTGTCTTTTGCGCATTCGTGGCATCTGATGTGAGCACTGGAAACCCTTCTACTACAATTTTTGCAACTTCTTGATAGCCAAGAATTGCCTTCATCTGCACATGTCATTGGTCCCAATTCTTGCCATTCAAGATGGGAAGGTTTGTTGAGAAACTAACACCGGTTGGTTCCATTGTGTGTGTTGCAGGGATCCTCTATCGAACCTTGGCTATGGATACCAATATTTGAAGCACAAAATAGAGCTCAAATGCACACTCACGTATTATAGGTAACGGAGAGAAGAAGAATGAGAGAGAAAATATGCTTTTTATTTTCTGCTATATTACAATCTAACACAAGGTCTGTATTTATAGAATACCAAACAACTAAAACAATATGAAGGCTAAATGATAAGCTAACAAATTGATTTATTTAACTAAATCCATCTAATGGTTAGAATCACTTCTAACAGTTATTTCTACAAAAATAATTTTCAATATCTTTTCTCCCCTTGAATATTCTTGACGAAGAAAATTATGGTCCAATCTCAACCTTATTTTAGAATTTTCAAAATCATTCCAAAGTTAGTTTTCATTTGATTTAAATAAAGTTTTGCACGACAATGATAAAGACACTGAAAAGACAATATCTTGATCAACAACAATAGGATCTTGAACTTCATCTTCTTGTTTGTTTTCCATTAAGTTTTCATCTCTATCTATAATTTAAGAATAGTCAACATTTGTACTGTCTCTCTTTATCTTTTTCTTTCTGAATTTTAGGAGGTAAATCTTGTTTGATGTTATCTCTTATGTGTAAAGTTCAATGTTTTATTAATTACTCTTTTATTAGTTTGTATAAAAACAAAAAGTGAAGTATTAAAAAAACAAAGGAAGTATTATTTATGTAATATCATTAAATATAATTCATGGAATTAATACATACATTAATATGTTAATGTAACATAAATAATCATAATTTATGCATTTAATTATTTCTATAGTATATTAATTAATATATATAATAATTTAATGTTTATATAATTAATATTATAAACATCCTTTCTCTTTGAGCGTATATGTGTGTTTCTAGTTTTCACTCTTCATTAATAATACATTTGAAAAAAATATAAAAAAATCTATATATAATGTAATTTGGTTAGATTTAAATATTAAGAAAATTTAAATAAAACCAAACTAATTTTTATGATTTTGTTTGGGCTTTTACGGTTGTAATATCAATTTTTAGTAGTATATGTATGTGGTTTGATTTTTTTACAGGATGGCCTAATATTATATCATGATCAAATACTTTCATTTTGTATTTCATTATTAGAGATGATAACAGGTTTGGTGGATATGAGTTTTATTATCTCATCCTCATTTTTGCAGTAAAAATTCATTCACATGCCATGGTAAAAATTTATTCTCATTTTCGTTCTTATACATAATGAGTATGAAACTTTTTGTCCCATCATCATTGGGTATGTGTATATTCCCATTAAGTAACAGGTATAATTTTATCTACCCCTTGTTATTCCAAATATTAATTAAATTTTTTTTACAAAACATAAAATAAAAAGCACAATAAAAAAAAAACAATTCAATATAAAAAAAAATACATATCTTCTTTTCTCCAATAATATATATCAATAAAAAAAATTTAATTGTATAAATTTTTAAATTAAAGTATCGTCAAATAATGATTAAGTAAATATTAAATAATTATTGAAAAAAATAAAAAAAAAATCAAATTAAAAACTAGAAGTAAAATATAAAACTAAAAATTAAAAAAAAAGTTAATATAAATATTTTAAAATATTTAATAAACTAATTATGTTTTAATAATTTAACCTAAAGGTCAGTATAAAAATAAAGACAGAAACGAAGCAAGTATCCACATAATGTCCTTTCACGCACCCACTTTACAATTTTTAATGAGATTATAATTTAGGAAATGAAATATATGAAAAAATTTAATTTATTAAATTATAATTTATCAAAGACATTATATTTCATTTATTCATGGATATTTATCGATGGATTAGAATCTTTTTGAGTAATATGAATTTATCCATCATCGTTTATAAGGAATGAACACAGGAATACACCAAAAATACAAATAACAGAAGGGGAAGGAAAAGAAGATGAAGAAGAGAAAGACTTTAAAGAGAGAGCCACATATGCCACTTGTCTATCAATTGCAAGGTGTAACTGATATTATCACAGTAAACTATGTGACTTACCTACAGTAACAATTTTATCTGACAAATCACTCTTAGCTACATGCATGACAGTTTGTTCTGGCAACAAGTATGAAACCCACTCAGTTTCAAGAGTATAGAATAATTATGTTGAACGATTCATTTTACAAAAGTATGGAATATCAACCCAAGTTGTAAAGAAAATTACTTCAAATAATGGGAGAAGAAAGATCAGGTTTTGGAGGCATTTCCAAGAAATCTACGTTGCCTTCTAGCATCTCTATTACTCTACTCATTGTAGGTCTATCATGTGGAATCGTTTGAACACACCATAATCCCACTACAGTCATTCTCCTTACTATTTCCTTTTCTTCTGTGGCCATCACCTCATCAGGTCTCAATTCTCCACCCTGCTTTAGCCTGTTGTATGCCCAGTGTGGGAAATATATCTCACTTGTGTGATTCGCTTCTGCACTAATATTTTTTCTCCCTCCCACAATTTCTAGCAGCATCATTCCATAACTGTATACATCAGATTTGTGGGAAACTCCACCTAGATGTCTATTCCACACTTCTGGAGCTTTATACCCTATTGTTCCTCTTTCATCTGACATGAAAATAGTGCTCTCTTTCATGGGGCAAAGCTTTGCTAGTCCAAAATCTTTGGGACAATAATTTTCATCTAAAAGTATGTTATGTGGTTTTATGTCAAAATGTAAAATGCGAGTGTTGCATCCTTTGTGCAAGTATTCTAGTCCTTGAGCTATCCCTTTGGCAATTTGCCACAAATTTTCCCAACTCAAGGATGGAATGGCTCTGAGTCCCTTATTGTAAATAAACTTGTCAAGAGAACCATTAGACATAAATTCATAAATGAGAGCTTTATTGCTGCCTTCCAAACAGAATCCAAGAAGTTGAACAACATTAACATGAGAAGTTCTACTAATACTAGCAACTTCATTGATAAAGTCTTCACCATTTCCTTTGGATGCATTCAATTTCTTTATAGCCACAGGACAAGCATTGAGTATCTCTCCTTTGTATACAGCACCAAAACTACCTTCACCCAGTTTAATTTTGAAGGAGCTGGTCATTTTTCTTACTTCTGAAAATTTGTATCTTTTCAGAGTTTGAGCTCCATGATTTTTAAGAAATGCTTCAATATTTCTGTTCATCTTTGAAGTCAACCCAAAATGTCCTTGCAAGATTGATGACTTGTATCTTTGACAGAAAATTGCTATACATATCAACACAATTGCAATGACAGCACCTGTAACATAGCAGATACAGTATAGTAGGAGCAACAGTGAACATTTGCTGTACAAGAAATGTTGTCAGTTCACTCTAACTACCTCTTTCTATTCTATCAATTCTTCTTTATCAATGACTTAAATTTACTGTAAACTATAAAATTCTGATTGAGAACTTAACCCAATTTTTTGTTTCCCAATAAATTTAAACTAATAATATGAGGAGCATATATAATGCATTTTAATTAGTAATTAGGAAATCAAAATGAGTGTTAGATAGTAACTCTGAGTGTTCCTATATATTTAAACTTTTGCCTGTATAAATGAGCTGCAATGAGTCCTTCAACACGATCAGATCCTAAAGATACATTTCGTCGTAAGTATTAAAAGAACCAGCAGAAATATAGGAAGAATTTATTACTTACCTATAATAATGAATTTCATCTTTTTGTTCCATTTTTTGCCTGCGACTGCGACAGCACCTAGTGAGAGCAATGAGCACGTTAGACACTTAAAATATTAATGAAAATCTTGTTAAGAAAACGTTCTACTTTTTCCGATCACTTTTTGCAAGAGGAATTGAGAATATGGCATGATCATATTTCAGTACCCATATGTCAAAGAAATGAAATTCTTGTTTACCTACCAAACTATATATAAGGTTATATTGGCAACATACTGGACTGACATTTCAGTCTAACCATGAACCAAACATTTAGGTGGTTATGGTTTGGCATCACGTAGTCATATTTTACAGTAAATTCTTTTTGAAGTTTATGTTGTTACAGTTGAAATTTTTGCAACTCATTGGGTTAACTAAACAGTTTTAGACATAAACTGGCTTGAAATTCTGAATGTTCGATTGTTGGGATCAGTTTTATCAACCGTACAAAAGATTTTATCTCCAAATCTCACATTACTAGAGAACACAGTAACACCAATTCCTAGAGCAAACATGATAATATCAAGGGTTATAACGTTTTTGAAAATGTTAGTAAAAGTCAAAGCTCGTAAATTTTTAACCAGCTGCATGAATTCAGACGCATAATTTATCATCATTTTAGCCAGCAGTTCGAATCCAGACCTACATATTCTGGTAGTGTAGAATTCAATCTTCCTCTCTTTCTCTTACATTTTTTTCTCTAACAAAGCAAAGAAAAAACAAAATACATCATTTTCTTGTTTTTCGTGTTAGAGAAGAAGAAAACTAAACTGGGAATGGAAACACAGAACATGAATAGCTGGAGTGAAAATTCAGGGAACGTGTTAATTTGCTTATTGACAAGGTCAGAGGTGGACATTGGGTTTAACCGAAAATGTGTGGAGAAGAAACAACCTAAATACTTGTAGGGACCACTAGAGAATCGAAACCATAAAGACTTGGAAAAATATGAGTCAACAACCCTAGCTTTTGTCAAAGTCAGGTAAACGTAACTGTCACAGAAACCTCTTTGAGATTTGTTGAGTAAATATAGTAGAAATATAAAATTAATATATATATATATATATATATATATATTAATAATATTTTGATTATAATTGGTTGATTTATATTTCAACTATTTTTAAAAATAAATATATATTTATTTCAACCATTTATACTCTATATTTTTTAAATAGATATTCATTACACATACACTCTTTTAAATAAATGACTACCTTTTTATATAAAGTAACATTATTTTCGTTATTTTATTTATAAAAATATTTTTATAAAGTAACAATTTTTATATTTTAAAATTTTATGTTTTAGAAGTTTTAAGTTTTGGAAACAATTAAGCTGAGAACGATAAAATTATATATATAACTTTTTTTTCGATTCCAACACAACACTACTGATCGATGTTTGGAGTGTTATATGTTGTGTGTCTTAATGCAACATCTAGCTTAATCAATCTTTGTTGTTTGGTTATCATTCTTCTTCCACATTGGACATCTTCTCTTCTTTCTCATAATTCTTAGCCTTTGTCATCCGCTCAGGTAACTTGACAAAACCATAACTAGTCAAGACTACTGAAAGATTGCTGCAGTAAACATCACAAACACCAACACATAATATTCATTACAGTCAAAGCAGAGATTTAATTCAAAAACTTTTGTCTCAAATTAACAGTTCGTCATTAATGTGCAATGTAAACAAAAGAACAATATGTGGTGGAGATGCTGCTTTGAATCAAAATGTCCAAGTGCAACTGCTGTCAACAACAGTCACTTGCCGTTGGTCCTATATAAACCCCTGCCCCAACCACCTTATTAAATTGGAAGTGTCTGTCATGGGGAAAAAGATAGGATTTAACGTAGGTGAGAGGTTTATTTTTTTAAGGAGAAAAATCAGAAGAAAAAATAAAATTATAATTTTTATGAATGAAACTTAGTTTATATAAAAGTTAAAGATAAGTTTTTGAAGAAGTTGAACATCTATTTGAATGTTTTTTTCTTTAATAACTTATAGAAGAAAAAAGCTTATTTACAAGTTAAAATTAAAATATAAAAACTTAAAAAATTATGAGTAAGTTTATACAAATTAGCTTATATATAACTTAATTTTTATTTATGGAAAATTATTATTTTTTATTTTTCTTTTATAAAAGTTCTTGATTATATGTTTGTGAACGTCATAAGACAGAATTCTACAAATTAACTTATGTAAAAACTAATTGTGATTTCAGAAAAATTATTTTATTTTTTCTCCTAAAGGGCAATTATAAAAAATTATCCAAACACTGCCTAGAAAGTTTGGTCTAAGAGATGAACTTATATTGGTTTATTCTAAGTGAAAGAAGGTTTTAACTTGTATGTATAAATTAATTTTAACTTTAAAGGTTTTAGGAGTAGTTATCTTTGTCTTGTGTAATTGGCAACACTTGTTTTATAATGCAATATATATTATTAAAGATTGAGTTTGGCATAAGTCAAATGATCTTTCTACGATTATCTTTTTTACATAAATACTGATAAACGTGCCGCATATTAATGTGGTATTTTGTTTCGACATAACACAAAAAAATTTAAAATAATAAAAAAATTTAGAAATTATATGAAGGTGTGGTGAGGGCATAATGTATTAGGTTTTAGAGGTGAGATTATAAGAGTTCTGGGATATGTCCTAATGTTACAAAATTGGAGTTTCTATTACCATAGACTCCTTTTTCCTTCCATCCTATTTTCCCTTTATTTTTTTCACCTCTCTTCAATTTTAATCGTACTATCATTTTCCTCCTATTCTATTCCTTTATTACTATTTTTTTCTGTTTCTCTTCTTTCACTGGTACACTCCCAACATAAGGATCTTATATTTTATAGGAGTTGCTGGGAAAACCGGAAGAGGATTCAGACACTAATTAATTGCATAGTTGGTATAAATAATTAAAAACACAATATGTACTAAGAGTGTAATTAGGTTTGCTGTGCCTGTTTTTTTTTCCTGTGCATAAGTTTGTTGAATTGGATGGAGGGTTCCTAATGGCAACCACATGCAAAGATATAGCTCGTCTTCATTTCTTGCATCAAAATCTATTGCTTAAATGTTAGATAAAAGAGCTAGCAAGCATGACTAGTAAGTGAGGAGAAGAGAGAGGTTAGAAGAGACATACTTTTTGTGCTGGTTTTGGGAGGACTAGGAGAACAGTGTTGGCCATGAGATCCATTCAAGCAGTAGTAGCATGAGTTCACTACATGGTTTTCAGAACCATCTCTCCAGCAACGCCCTTCACTTCCCAAGCATCTTGCGCAATGTTGAGAAACATTATACTTTACCACAAACCCTTCATTGAGAACTTTTTCCAAACCAAGAGCTCCACCAGATAAATTCATTTGAGCATCAGTCCACGTGTGTAAACTTCGCTTGCACCTTCGAAGTTGTGGATAATTAATGAACAGATTATCATATTCCAGTGCAAAATAAGTGATAAAATCTCCACATGTAAAGTATCCATAAGGGAAATTTTTTATGTGGGGACAATAGTAGAATATGGTAATCTTTTGCACTGAAGGAGAATCCTGGAACAAAGGAGTGTGGCTCTCATTCCCGTCCTCAGATTGCTGAGAACAGACATTGGCCGCAATGTCTGACGGCACCAGTTTCATGGTGTGAGCAGTGATGTTGATCTCCTTCACTGTGTAGTTTTGGGAGGCAATTCGTATTGAAGTAGTGTTATGATCGTCATTGCAGCTGAGTTCGAAAGGATCACCACTGCCACATTCAGGAGATCGATTGTGTCCCCAGAAAGGATAGAAAATGTTGGAGAGATTTCCGCAGTTGTAAGACTGCTCCTTACAAACTGAATAATCAAAAGTGGCACTTGTTTGACAGTGAGAGTGTGGCAAAGAGATTAACAATAACCAACAAGCCGTAGTGTAAACATGCATATGGATATGATCATGATCATCTTCCATTCTTACTGATCTCATAGACCTCAGCCTCACTTGTATAGATTTGTTTGCTAAACTGTTCAACTTTCCTTTGACAGTGAATCCAACAAATTCTTCCTGTTACTTTTGGTTTAGAGTGGAAATGAGAAATGGATGTTGAAATTTGAAAACAAATACACATTTTATAGTGTCCTTTTTGAAGCAATCCTTGGAAAATGATGACCACTATTCTCACTGTCACATGAACACGGTGATGTTATGGTTAATACCACGAGAAGATGTCATATGGTTACATTACATATGTCAAACACACAACAATGAAAAAGCCACGATAAAGCCATGAAACAAACTAGGTCAAGTCAAAACAATTATAATATAAATTGAATTGACTTATTACTTTTATGTCATTCATGTCTAAAATACTCTAAGTCGACATGTTTTATAAAATAGTAATTATATTTTAAAAATATTTTTTAAAATATATATTGTAATTTATATTTGTTTATATATTAAATTATTATATTTAAAATTTAAAATATTTTTATTAATATGATTTAATTTTGAAATAAATATTTAATTTTTTATATTTATTGAAATGGAATAAAATGGTCCATTAATTTCATATAAAGTAAGATGAAATAAAAAAAATCAATCTACTTTAAAAATGGAGCAGGCTATCATATATTGTTTTTGGATAGTTCATTGGGCAAAAAGTCACAGCCCATTTAACAGTTTTTGTTAGTATAAAAAAGTCTTGGCTTCCTGCACCATAATGTAGCTGCATCCAACATCTTTTAAAATATCCCATTTAATTCTGTTTTTTTATTTGAAACTCTATCGTTCATTGAGAGGCTTACCTGAAGTTATTTATTGAAAAAAGAAATACTCTTTAAAGCAATAGAAATTATGGAATACAATAAAAAAATAAATAAAAAAATATTTTTTATTTTTAATTTATTATTATTATTTTAAAAACTACATAATCAAATTATTTTATTATATTTTTATTTTAATTTGATATTAAAGTCATACTTGTATTTTTAGTGTTTAAGAAATTTATCACAATGGAGATGAAAATTTAAAATAGTGTTTAACATACCTTTTTAATTTGAAATCTTTAATTAGAAAAAAAATAAAAAATCAATGGAAGGAAATAATTAAAAGTGTATCAGTAGTAATAAAAAAGTATTAGATATAATTATGTTTGAAATGTAGTAAAATAAAGAAGATTAAAAATTAGGCACATTAAATATAAGTGGGTAAAATAAAAAAAAATTAAAATAAGATATATGTCTATTTTAATTATGTGTCAAAAATTTATTAATAGAATAAAGAGAAAGACAGAAGAGGATACAAGCGATTTTTATCCATACTAATGGATCTAATTCACTTTATCATGTATTTAAAGGTAGATATATATTAACCTTTATCTAAATAAATTTAAAATAAGAAAATTAATCAAAGCATGTATTTAATTGTTAAATAGTGTCATTTATATAATATATTAATGTATGTATT